>CM072527.1:49583337-49958337 GCA_036898135.1 Oncomelania hupensis
CCAGGATAGTGCTCAGTTGTCCGGGCGACCGACCATGCGCCAAAAGGCTGCGGGTGGGCGTCTCGGGCAGTTTGAGTTAGATCCTGTATCGGTAAATAAATAAATGTATTTATTTTTCCAGGTAATATCTGGAAGCAAATTAAAAAGTAGTGGGACTCACAGTGAAAGTTAAAGATATCGATGAAGATGCTTTCTCCATTTCCCATCATCTGTTTTGAAGCGACACACAGTTTGTGTCCCCATTGTAAATCCCTTTTACAACGTCAGTGAATTGCCAGCCAAAGGGTTGAGTGCCGTTTTTATTCCAGTGCCCTGTGGCTGGTCGCCATGGAGCAACTGGTGTAGCGACTGTAGCGTGACGTGTGGAAAAGGTCAGTGCATCAGGACACGTCAGTGCAACAACCCGCCTCCCAGTAACCCAGGAGACAAATGTGTGGGCGAAAGCAGCAGGACTGAGGTGTGCAGCGTCAACCCTCAACCTGGTGAGTTCTTTTTAATTCACAGTACTGTGTTCACCTGTGGGGGAAATTACATATGTTGTGTCTTTTTTACGTGTTGATAGAACGTGTGATGAAATTCGGTAGGCATATTGTTCAGATCGACTCCCGTAGTGTCAAAAGTAACGAACATCACGTTCGTATGTTATTTTTAGAATGCATCCAAACTAATTTTGGTCATTCTTACACGTTATAAATTGATAAGCTAACCCTAACGGAACTTTACAAGTATAATTCATATACTATGATCATTATTTTCCCCTAGGGAAGATTCCCTTAGGAATACTGTGCCCTTGACATTTCACGATGTAGTGACTTTGGCCGTGGCACGAGTCAGCTAGTATAGTGTGTTTGCTAGGAAAATTCAAGGGATTCTTAATCTTATTGATTGGGTTGCCTTTTCTTCTCTAATACTTCCAAGTCCAGTCACTCGCACGGCAAGTGAACTGAACATTTGGTCAAAAATAATAGAAACAAGATGGCCAGCCATTCAAATATATTTCCAGACAATTTCCTCCCCCACACAAACATTTACTAATCGTGTGGTGTTCTGGTCAGTTTTATTCATACACAGACAACGGATTAATAATTATAATAATAATGATAATGATAATTTATAATTTAAAAATATAAATACTTTTTTTAACACTACGTAATGTTTAGCCCATAACTGAACCCTCTGACATTGTCCTTTGAGGTAGATCAAAGGTTTCTATGAAATTTGAACAAACTCCATTCAGTAGCTCTTAAGATGTGTGCAATGGACCGATCGACAGACAGACTGACTGATAGACATTTGACTTATGTTTCCCAACTATATTAAAGTATGTCTATATAAGTCTGGAAAATAAATTTCCCCACCTCCCCCACCCCCTAAAAAAAAAAACACTGCTAGCGCCTGTCTAACCTAATTATCTATAGTCTTTGTCAACCCTCAGTTATCTATAGTCTTTGTCAACCCTCAGTTTCCACCTGTCTAACCTAATTATCTATAGTCTTTGTCAACCCTCAGTTTCCACCTGTCTAACCTAATTATCTATAGTCTTTGTCAACCCTCAGTTTCCACCTGTCTAACCTAATTATCTATAGTCTTTGTCAACCCTCAGTGTCCACCTGTCTAACCTAATTATCTATAGTCTTTGTCAACCCTCAGTTTCCACCTGTCTAACCTAATTATCTATAGTCTTTGTCAACCCTCAGTTTCCACCTGTCTAACCTAATTATCTATAGTCTTTGTCAACCCTCAGTTTCCACCTGTCTAACCTAATTATCTATAGTCTTTGTCAACCCTCAGTTTCCACCTGTCTAACCTAATTATCTATAGTCTTTGTCAACCCTCAGTTTCCACCTGTCTAACCTAATTATCTATAGTCTTTGTCAACCGTCAGTTTCCACCTGTCTAACCTAATTATCTATAGTCTTTGTCAACCCTCAGTTTCCACCTGTCTAACCTAATTATCTATAGTCTTTGTCAACCGTCAGTTTCCACCTGTCTAACCTAATTATCTATAGTCTTTGTCAACCCTCAGTTTCCACCTGTCTAACCTAATTATCTATAGTCTTTGTCAACCCTCAGTTTCCACCTGTCTAACCTAATTAGCTATAGTCTTTGTCAACCGTCAGTTTCCACCTGTCTAACCTAATTATCTATAGTCTTTGTCAACCCTCAGTTTCCACCTGTCTAACCTAATTATCTATAGTCTTTGTCAACCCTCAGTTTCCACCTGTCTAACCTAATTATCTATAGTCTTTGTCAACCCTCAGTTTCCACCTGTCTAACCTAATTAGCTATAGTCTTTGTCAACCGTCAGTTTCCACCTGTCTAACCTAATTATCTATAGTCTTTGTCAACCCTCAGTTTCCACCTGTCTAACCTAATTATCTATAGTCTTTGTCAACCCTCAGTTTCCACCTGTCTAACCTAATTAGCTATAGTCTTTGTCAACCGTCAGTTTCCACCTGTCTAACCTAATTATCTATAGTCTTTGTCAACCCTCAGTTTCCACCTGTCTAACCTAATTATCTATAGTCTTTGTCAACCCTCAGTTTCCACCTGTCTAACCTAATTATCTATAGTCTTTGTCAACCGTCAGTTTCCACCTGTCTAACCTAATTATAAATAGTCTTTGTCAACCCTCAGTTTCCACCTGTCTAACCTAATTATAAATAGTCTTTGTCAACCCTCAGTTTCCACAGTCAAGTCATCTCAGCCCACAGGCTGTGAAGTCCGTAGGCCTTGCCTCAATTACATACAATGAGGCAAGGCCTACGGACTTCACAGCCTGTGCTCAGCCTTCGTTCTGAGAGAGAACTCCAACAGGCACCACAATAAGACCACTACGTCACATCACAAAGACGTCACTTCCTAAAACAGCGCGTGCTCTCATTCTGATTCAATCTTCTAATGTTAAGGGTTCGCAAACGGTGCAGTGTTTCCAGCGGAAACTGTTATCTCTAAGCCTTATAGGTTAACAACCCTGTTTTCAGTTTAAGATTCTAGCACTCCAATGTGTCAAGTGGCTTATTGTCATAATGACACATGCCTCAGCTTATTTCTCGGAAATATTCATTGAGCAAGTCAGTATCTAGCTTAAGTAATTTGTTTCTGGAAAGAAAACAGGTGTTACTAAAATTTAATAAATTTATAAAATTAGGAAAGGGCGTACACCAATTAACAATACTGACAGAATGTTATTGTTTTGAATGTTAAAGCTGGAATGTTAGAAATTGATTTTTTGTTTTAGTTTTCGGTGGGTTTTTTGTGTGTTTTTTTTACATCTGAATTATGATTATGTTTGTTTTTGTATCCTCCACACCCCAGAAGGGGTGAGTAATGTGAATAAATCTTGACTCGTGGTTTTACCCAAAGTGTTCTGTTGTGATCTTCACAGCGAACGGCGTGTGGAGTAGTTGGGTCAACTGGGGCACGTGCAGTGTGACGTGTGGCAAAGGCGTGTTGAGGCGTACGCGTGTGTGTCGGGAGCCGACGTGTGGAGGCGCCCCATGCACTGGACCCAGCCAAAGCACAATAGCCTGCAACCAAGTGCCCTGTCGTAAGTAGTACTGCTTCTACACTTTTCCTGATAATACCAATAACAATAATAATAATAATAATAGTAATATTAATAATAATAATAATAATAATAATAATAATAATAATAATAATAATAATAATAATAATAATAATAGAACAACAACAACAACGACAGTAACAACAATAACAGGGTTCGCACGGTCTTTAAAGCTAGGCAATTCTTACTCATCTTCATATAATATTAATATGGGCATATCACACCAGTCAATAATATTTAAAATTTCTGAGGGCCAAACAACACAGACTTCAGTCTGACATGGACTCAGTGCACAAGTCTGCAGACAAAAAAGCACTGGATGTAGAGCAAGGTGGCTACCTGGAACTATTGGCAGTGTCTAATGCCATCCCAAAGGGTGTCCAAGAAAAAGAAACATCACTGAAGGAGCTTGATGTGCTGTTACTGCAGGGTCAATCTAAATTTTATGCTAGCATTTTTTTTTTACTTTGTGTTGCTAACCCATTCTCCAAATGAACATGATTGCTATCTAAAGGGTTGAACACTTACAACTACACAAATGGGGAAAAAACACATGTTCAACCAATAATGTTTGCGACTGACCATTTCTTTATTGACATTTGTATTACAAGTCTAAAACGTGCTCACCACGTCTTTGAAAAGTCTTTGAATGGTAAGGCTAAATGTCTGTACGAGCCCTGAATAATAACAACCCCAATAATAATAATAATGCATTATAAGTTCCGTTCTTTGAACACCCCCTCCCCTCCCCCCCCCCGCCTCCCACACCCCATCCCACCCTCATCTCTCCCAACCTCCTGTCCTGGGTGGCGCTGTTCTTGCAGCTGTCTCACTTTCGCTCAGAAGGCAGCTCCAATTTCGCTCACATGGGCAAAGAATAAATCCCAGATTAAAATTAATGGATAAACAAATAAATAAATAAATTAATAATAAATAAATAAATACATAAATAAAATAAATAAATAATCATAATCGTAATAATGTCAGAACAAGAGAAAGAGGATAAAAATATAGAGGCCTAAGAAGACGCAATTAGATCATCAATAAAACGATGTATGTATTGTGAAATAAAACAAATTCTTTTCATCATTGGTATCATATAATTATATAAAGTTTGGCTCATTTCTCAAACGTCGCTATTGCTTTGATGACGTGCTGACTTGTACAGTCAAACGTTTTATAAAATAACCATTGTTGCAGCAACCACCACAAAGAAACCAATCATTGGTAGATTCTTTCTGCCTTTCAACACTGTCCTGTCCTGTTATCTCTCTTATTTTCCTTCAAAACCAGTATGTGTGTGGGTGGGTGTGGGTGGGTGGGGGTGTATCCCAACCTTTACCTTTTGGTGGTGACAGGAGAGGGTATTACTCGTCCTTTGATGTAATTGGTTGGTCCACCTCATTCGTAAATGCTTTCACATTCACTCAAAAGAAAAAAAAAGGAAATATATGTTACAAATTTAGTCTCGTATACAAAGAGTTCGAACACTATTTGGTAAGCAATCAACCACTTAACAAATAAAACAAGCATCTACTATAATTCAAGATATTTCTTCTGATACTCTGAATTTACCTTTTTTTTAAAACGTCTGATAAATATACGCTTAAATAGTCAACAAAGGGACAGAAGTTCCTCATTTTGGTATCAGAATTCGTCCTCACTTTAATACTGCAGGCATAGATATTGACTCTGTTAATGATGACCAATTGCTAACTGTGCTCCCACCGTGGATCTCATCAACCCCAATATCAACTTCAATCTCACATCCTTCAAAAAGACCGACACTTCCGAAGCTGTTTATAACAACTATATCTAGAACAATGTTCATTGTATAAAGGTTATGAAACGCGTTTTACGGACGGGAGACTCAGTTACAGCTGCGTCGGTCTCCGGCGCGGGAGACATCGCGACCAGCCTTTGCAACAGCATACACTGTATACCTGAATTTTGTTCTGTTAACGTTTATACAGCTGAGCTCAAGGTAATTCATTTAGCTCTGAAGCAGGTTTATCAATCCAAAAGATCCTCATTTTTAATTATGTCTGATTAACTAACTGTCAGCACTTCAGGCTCTTTCCACGAGAAAGATTATCGCATCCTTTTCTTGCAGAGATCCATGACCTCCACACGCAACGTGTTTCTGAGCGTAAAATGTGGGTACCTAGTTACAAAGGCGTCCGCGGCAATATTGCAGTGGACCTATCATATCTTCCTATCTTATCCCGTAACTCGGAGGTCGTAGGGGCACCACAGATGATTGTTTAACCAGCGTACTCCATCTTTCCCTGTCCTCAGCAACCCTGATGGTTTCGCTCAGTGTCAAACCAGTCCATTCTCGAATGTTGTCCTCCCACCTCTTTTTCGATCTCCATCTTCTTCTACCTCCTTGCACTGTGACCTGCAGGATTGTCTTTGCAAGGCCTGAAGATCTGATGACGTGGCCATACCATTGAAGTTTCCGTTTTTTCACAACTGTGAGCAGATCATCGCGTTGTCCAATGGCGTGTGTGATGGTCTGTCGGACGTCGTCTTTGGTTGTGTACTGGGTATAGGAAATGCCCAGAAGTCTTTTGTAGCACCTCATCTACATGCTTTGTATTCTTCGTTGTAGATCTGCTGTGAGGGTCCATGTTTCGGAAGCTAATAATCAGATGGAGATGACAAGGGAGCGCAGCAGTCTTACCTTGGAATGTAGGCTGATAGTCCCGTCTTTCCAGCTTGGCTTCAAACTCTCCAGGGCAGCAGTTGTGTGTGCTATCGGAGAGGACTTCTTGTCGGGACCCATTTTCTGATACAAGTGCTCCTAAATATTTGAAGCTGTGCACCATGATGAGGGATTGGCCTTGGACTTTGATGTCCGTGTTGATGCCATTGGTGTTGTTGGTCATCATTTTGGTCTTCTCCGCACTTATTTCCATTCCATATGCTCTGGAGGTGGTGTCAAGCCTCTGTACCAGCTGTTCAAGTTCTTGTTCCTCTCCAGCCAATCCGTCAATCTCATCCGCAAAACGAAGATTGGAGATTGCTCTTCCCCCTATGCTGACTGTGCCTTCGTGATCTGCAAGGGCATGATGCTCTCTAGGAAGATGTTGAAGAGTGTTGGAGAGAGTAGGCATCCCTGACGCAAACCGATTGTTGTTCTGAACCAGTTTCCGGTGGCGCTGTTGTGGAGGACTGCACTGGTAGGCTTGTCATACAGGCTTTTGATGACTTCAATAATTTTAGGGCTGATGTTGTACACTCTCATGGCTGCCCACAGAGCTGCAAGCCAGATTCGGTCAAATGCCTTTTTGAAGTCTACGAACACATGAGATAGATTTTGTTGGTGCTGTAGGTATTTCTCGCAGATTATTCTGAGGTTGAAAATGTGTTCAGTGGTACTTTGCCCTGCCATGAATCCTGCTTGTTCTTCAGCTATGATTTGTTCAACTTGGGGTTTCAACTTATTGATTATTAATTTCAGGAGGACCTTGCTGGGATGGCTGATGAGGCTGATGGTGCGGTAATTTTCACATTCCTGAAGGCTACGTAGTCCACTCCCCACTCTGCCAGATCTTGTTACAGATAATGGTGAGTGTGTCAATCATCGCTTCTCCTCCTGCTTGAAGCAGTTCCGCGTGTATGTTGTCCACTCCCGCTAACTTACCCTTCTTCAGCGATTGCACTGCTGCCTCAACTTCTTCTCGGAGAATTGGGAGGATTTCTTCTTCTTCTCTGTTCTCAGGACATGCTAGAATTGATGGGTCTTCGTTAGGTGTGTGGTTGTAAAGGTCAGAGCAGTACTCTGTCTATCTGTCCAAGACTTATTTTTCTTCTGTAAAGCATATGCCAGACTTGATTTGGATCGTGGAGACCTTGGGCTTTTTAACACTTGTCAGCCGCTTCACAGTCTAGTAGGCCTTCTTGCTGTTGTTCTTGTTCAGACTGTTCTCTATTTCCTGGCATTGATCTTCTATCCAGTTATCCTTAGTTTGCTGTGCGCATGCCTTTTCGGATGTCATTGTTGATTTTTCGGTAGGCATAAACTCCCTGTGAGGTGTTTTTTTTTCCTTTTCATCTCTCTACGTTTATCACACAGGTCCAAAAGTTCAGGTGTGATCCACGGCTTCTTCTTTGGCCGGTGCTTTCCAAGGATCTCCGTGGCGGCATCTGTCACAGCTTAGTTGAAGGTGGTGGTCATGGTGTTGACACCTACATCACCAGGTTTGCAGTGGACAAAGCGGCTAAAAAAAACTCTGCGTCTAGATTTCCCTTCAGAGATTTTCCAATTTGTTCCATTCTCTGACCTGCATTGTATGACTGGATCTTATTGTAAACGGCTGTGGCAAAAGGTTAACTTTATGTATTGTCTGATTTTGCATGTGGGGCTTTCTTACTGTATAAATTCAAATGCAATATTGTAATTTGTTTCATGTTTGTTTCTTTCTTTTCATGTAAAGCGCTATGCGTTTGTCTATAAAAAGTAATAGTGCTATATAAATGTCCATTATTATTATTATTATTATTATTATTATTATTATTATTATTATTATTATTATTATTATTATTATTATTATTATTATTATTTATACAGAAAACCCCAGCCCCCTAACAGGTGTATGTGTGCGTGTGTGTGTGAATTTTCAACATCATACATTATTAACAATATATTATTAGGCTATTATTATTTCTTAAATTATTATTAATTACTTTATGAACTAACTTTTGTGTGTTAGATTAAGATATTATTCTCTCTCTCTCTCTCTCTTTATTTTTTCTCTCTCTTTCTCTCTCTCTCTTTCTTTCTCTCTCTCTCTCTCTCTCACTCTCTCTCTCTCTCTCTCTCTCTCTCTCTCTCTCTCTCTCTCTCTCTCTCTGATACCCCCTCACATAGATTATGAAGTTGTTTATCTTGCACATTGAACATGTAGGCTACAGTACGTCTGTGTCTAAATCAAAATGCGTGGTAGATGCCGCAGTCACCAGCATGAGACTGATTACCTAACCAGTCACTTGTGTTGATGACAGGATCGTGCCAAGGAAGGTGTGGCGGTTTAGGTACTGACAATGTGTGTAAGTGCCAGAAGGACTGTAAAGTGGGATGCTGTGCCGACTTTAAGGCAGTCTGTGGTAAGTACTTGTTGTGCTTTTTTCTATATAGATCTCCTGCTCCAAACGCCATGCTCTCTCTCTCTCCCTCTCTCTCCTCTCTCTCTCTCTCTCTCTCTCTCTCTCTCTCTCTCTCTCTCTCTCTCTCTCTCTCTCTCTTTCTCTCTCTCTCTCACTTTATTTATTGATGTGATTTTTATATTTTTCTATATTTTTCTTTTATTTATGATATCAGTGTATCTTATGTGCACCACTGTTGATCGAATTGTAACCATTTTAATGTGTGTATTTTATTCAGCGAGCTGCAGGAACCGATGTAACGAGTCTGTCACGAGCTACCAGCACCCATGTCAGTGTGACCACAACAACTGCAAGTACCCGTGGGCCGGTTCCAAATGCTGCGACGATTACATTACAGTGTGCAAAGGAGGTAGGTACCACTCTTGTTCTTTCTGTCTCCATCTGTCTGTCTCCTACTCCGTCTGTCTGTCTTTCCTCTTTCTGTCTGTCTGTCCGTCTCTCCTCTGTCTGTCTGTCTCTCCTACTCATACTCTCTTCCTCCTCCTCCTTCCTCCTTCTATTGCCCTCCCTCTCCCGCCCTCCCTCTCTCCCTACGCAGTATGCATAGGAGGTCAATAACATTCCTATTCTCTCTGTCTGTTCCTCCCTCTAGATAGATAGATTTTTCATATACGTTCCGTTTTTTTTTATTAATCTTGAAAGTCAAGATCATTTTAGGCCTGGCAAAACATTTTTAAAATGGGTCATCGTACAGTGGAATATAGTTGATTTTACATGAGCATGAGAGTCCGCTGGACCTAAAGCAATAACCATGTAATGTAATGAGCATGAGAAGTCACGTGAAGGTCAAGGTCATCCCGAGATTAATTTCACTGAAGGTCAAAGTCATCACAAGGTCATTATTTTTCTTGTGTGTTTGTGTGAATGTGTGTGTGTTTTTTTTGTGGGGTTTTATTTTTTGTATAATATAACAGTGGAATTCCCTTCACACCCATATCCGCAACATACAATCAACACAGGCATTCAAAAAGGCCCTCAAAACCCACCTTTTCAAACTGCATTATTCAGACTGATTTTTATCCCGCTGCCATTCTCTCCTCTTTTGTTTCTGTCTGATCCGTAAGTGTTTACACGGCTGTAAATATTTATACTGTTTTCCTTTCCTGGGTCTATCTAGGCATATAAATAGCTGTGAATAAGTTTGTGCTATTCTATTTTTTGTCTTTTTTGTCATTTTGTACATAGTTGTAAATAGTTCTTACTTTTACTGTTCCGTCTTTTGGTGTATCGTAACAAAAGCGATGTTTGATCGAGTGCATGTATTTTTATGTAATGACTATGTAAAGCGCGGTGAGTCTGGTCGTAGGCCGGAGTAACCGCTATATGAAAACCCGTTATTATTATTATTATTATTATTATTATTATTATTATTATTATTATTATTATTATTATTATTATTATTATTATTATTATTATTATAGCAGTTTTCAGCTGGTAAGTGGACTTCAAACTAAGGCTTTAAGTTGAACACATTTTATTTTTTTCTGCAGGAGGATAGCACAGCTGCAAAAGGTGTTTCGGCAGAGGATCTACAATCCTATTGCGCACACAACGAAACTACAACCACCTACCTTACAAAACCTGCCTCTGTCCGGACTATGCTATTATAACATAAACACCGTGTGTCAATAAACTAATTGTCAACCAAAGCAGCTGCACTTTCTTCACCTGTGTCATCTCTCTTCCACCCTTTTTGTCCTTCTTTCTCGCCATCCTTCTTTCTGTTCGTCTTCTGTCTTTCTGTATGTCTTCTTCTTCTTCTTCTTCTTCTTCTTCTTCTTCTTCTTCTTCTTTCCATTTGGACCGCGGCCTTCAGCATCTGATTCTGCAGCCATCTCTCTGCCTGCCTGTCTGTCTGTCTGTCTGTCTGTCTCTGTCTCTCTGTCTCTCTGTCTCTCTCTCTCTCTCTCTCTCTCTCTCTCTCTCTCTCTCTCTCTCTCTCTCTCTCTCTCTCTCTCTCTCTCTCTCTCTCTTGTGTTGGCTTTTAGGATTATTGAACAGTATGATTCGTTGAATGTTCTGCAGAGTTAATATAAGCTAGATTTTTAACACGTTATAAATTGTATTTTATACTACAAAGCTTCTTTTTTCCACAGTATATGTGTACTTAGCATTATGTCTTATATGTAATGTGTGATACAATCCTGTTTGTGCCTAAATAGACCTGCAATTTAAACGACATATTGTGACTGATTATCAGCAAAGCAGTGTGATCTGTTGCTTGCCTTAGATAATGGTAACGTCTCCGTTCTCACCTTATTAGACCTCTCAGCCGCCTTTGACAAAGTCGACCATCACATTCTCTTTAACACTCTTCAACACTACTTTGGAATCTCTGGCTCGGTCCTGGCTTGGTTCCACTCATATCTTTCTGACAGATCACAAGCAGTCACTGTCGATGGCTGTTTCTCCAGCACAGCAGACTTGGTGTGCGGCGTGCCTCATGGTTCCGTTTTAGGGCCGGTGTTATTCACTCTGTACACCAAGCCACTGCTTCTCCTTCTTAGAAAGCATGCTGTTGAGAGTCAGTCATTTGCAGACGACACACAACTTTATAAATCCACTGCCCCCTCTCTCATTAATTCCACTGTTAAGACTTTGGAGAACTGCATCACAGACATTAAGTCATGGATGACACTCAACAAGCCTAAGCTTAATGACGATAAAACCGAAGCCCTCCTCATTCACAAGCACAACACCTCCTCCTCACTCTCGCCTCTCCCAACATCGCTTACAGTAGGGACAACAAACATTCAGTTCTCATCCTCAGCAAGAAATCTCGGCTACATTCTCTCCGATGACCTGTCCCTCAACAACCACATCTCCAACGTCTGTCGCTCTGCATACACGGCCATACGCCAAATCAGCTCCTTTCGCCACTATCTTACTGTCACTGCCACCAAAACCCTAGTCTGCGCACTCGTCCTTTCTCGTCTTGACTATTGCAACTCTCTCCTCGCTGGCTCCCCAAAACACATCATTGACAAACTACAAAAGGTTCAGAACTCAGCAGCTAGACTAGTATTCCGAGCTAAGAAACGCGATCACATCACACCTCTACTACATTCCCTTCACTGGCTTCCTGTGCAAGCACGCATAGAGTACAAACTCTCTGTTCTCTGTCACAACTTCTTCACGGATTCTTGTCCTTCCTACCTTGATGATCTACTGTCTGTCTACTCCCTTTCACGTACTTTAAGATCTTCTGCTGACACTCGCACACTCAAGGTTCCCGTCACCCGCACTAAGACATACGGCCAACGTGCATTCGCTTACTCCGCACCTAAGCAGTGGCATTCCCTTCCCTCCCATATCCGCAACATACAATCAACACAAGCATTCAAAAAGGCCCTCAAAACCCACCTTTTCAAACTGCATTATTCAGACTGATTTGTATCCCGCTGCCATTCTCTCTTCTTTTGTCTCTGTCTGATCCGTAAGTGTATACATGGCTGTAAATATTTATACTGTTTTTCCTCCTGGGCCTAACCGGGCATATAAATAGCTGTGAATAGGTTTTTGCTATTCTATTTCTGTCTTTTTTGTCATTTGTGTATATAGTTGTAAATAGTCTATTTCTGTCTTTTTTGTCATTTGTGTACATAGTTGTAAATAGTTTGTACCTTTACTGTTCCGTCTTTTGGTGTATTGTAGCAAAAGCGATATTTTATTGTGTGCATGTATTTATATGTAATGACTATGTAAAGCGTGGTGAGTTTGGTCATAGGCTGGAGTACCCGCTATATAGAAATCCGTTATTATTATTATTATTATTATTATTATTATTATTATTATTATTATTATTATTATTATTATTATTATTATTATTTATAAGTGCGTTTCTTCACGTCAGTAAACAGAGGCCATGGAATGGCGCTCTCACACTATAAACTGTATGAGGCGCCATTTGTAAATTAAATGGTTATTGTCATTATATCTATAGAACATACATTTTACCTGTATAAAAGATATGGTATAATTATAAAATAAATTATATACCTATAAAATACATTCTATAGCAATACAACATTTTTTATAGCTATAAAGCAACATTTTTATAGCTACAGACTACATTTTACGATATACAAGAGATCATACACGAATCGTCACGGCGTTTGTAAATATTAAACACAAAAAAACTATTTTATTTATAAACAAAACATTTTATAAGTAACCAATTCATTTTATCTATAAACAAAACATTTTATAAGTAACCAATTCATTTTACCTATAAACAAGTCATTGTATCTATAAACAAGTCATTGTATAGCAAAAACGATCTATAAAACTTCCTTTTATCTGTAAACACTTCATTTTATAGCAACAACGAGCACTTATATCTATAGAATACATTTTATAACACGTACAATGAATTGTACCTGTAGAATGAATTCGCTACAATTATTTTCCAGTCGGCGCCTTACAATAATTTTATACTAACTTTCTCATTGTATAACTGCTTCTCTCCCTTCGATTATTGCTGATCCCAGGGAAGCAACTCCATCCTCGTGTAGACTACTTGTAAACTTCTAAGCGACTCAACATGGTAAAGACCATTACAGTCTACTACAAAAAATGGCAAGGACCATACTAGTGTATTATATAAATTGGCGTGGACCATACTAGTGAAATGCTGATAAAACATCAGCGACATCATTGTCAGTCTCGACTGTTCCAATTATTTTTTGGTCGTCTTGAAAAACTATCGATAAGCACGAAGGCAAACCAGCTTCCATCGTAACTGTTACCTTGGAGATTGTTGACATCGCGGGAAGTCGAAATAGGCCTAGCGGGAATTCCCTACACGCGCCGTAGCTATCTAAACTTAGCTTATGCAACGTCACTTCCACATGAAAATGCGAGAGCCCAGCGCATACGTGCAGGAGGGGGGGGGGGGGGGGGGGGGGGGGGGGGGGGGGCCTTTTTTCGTTGAATTGGTTGAATGTACCCATTAACTAATCGTCCCCTATACGCTTAATGAGTCCGGGGACGTAAATTTTAATTTTTTAAAAAAAAAACGAAAAAAAAACACGTCAGCCATCTTTGCGCACCGCATAGCAACTTTGGGTCGCTTAGAACGTTACAAAATAAAAATAATCGAAGGGAGAGAAGCAGTTATACAATGAGAAAGTTAGTATAAAATTATTGTAAGGCGCCGACTGGAAAATAATTGTCGCGAATTCATTCTACAGGTACAATTCATTGTACGTGTTATAAAATGTATTCTATAGATATAAGTGCTCGTTGTTGCTATAAAATGAAGTGTTTACAGATAAAAGGAAGTTTTATAGATCGTTTTTGCTATACAATGACTTGTTTATAGATACAATGACTTGTTTATAGGTAAAATGAATTGGTTACTTATAAAATGTTTTGTTTATAGATAAAATGAATTGGTTACTTATAAAATGTTTTGTTTATAAATAAAATAGTTTTTTGTGTTTAATATTTACAAACGCCGTGACGATTCGTGTATGATCTCTTGTATATCGTAAAATGTAGTCTGTAGCTATAAAAATGTTGCTTTATAGCTATAAAAAATGTTGTATTGCTATAGAATGTATTTTATAGGTATATAATTCATTTTATAATTATACCATATCTTTTATACAGGTAAAATGTATGTTCTATAGATAAAATGACAATAACCATTTAATTTACAAATGGCGCCTCATATTGGCTTGTGGATCTGAAGGTCCCCCGTCCGAGCCCTGTCCGGGCCATTGTGTTGTGTCCCTGGGAAAGACACTTTACTCCCGTTTCCTACTCCTTCGGATGAGAGTATAAACCGAGGTCTAGTCTGTGTGTCGCATTCATTCCATCATAACGGACTTTAAAGATCCTGACGCTCATGTCCTAGACGGGTGAGTGCCGGTAACAAGAACACACCCAGCATTCAGTTGGTCCTTCTCCCCCATCCCTGGCTGGCCAGGATAGTGCTCAGTTATCCGGGCGTCAGACCATGCGCCCAAAGGCTGCGGGTGGGCGTCTCGGGCAGTTTGAGTTAGATCCTGTATCGGCCAGCGCCTAGAGTCTGGTCAAGTACGGCGAGATAAGTGCGCTATGAAAATCCTCAATAATAATAATAATAATATTAAAATAGATTCTAAACAACTCACTTTTGTTGTCCCACAAGCACTGCTACCCACAACAAGTGTCCTACATAAAAGATACATTGACATTCTGAACAAAAGCAGACTTTCATGCCATTTGAACGGATGAAACACAGAAACCTGTTCGCCCAATAAACATTAACTAAAAATACAATGACATAGAAAGCATTCAAGCATGCCTACCTGAAAATCTCTTTCAAACCAAAATTCAACTGTCTGTCGGTTAGTTTGTTAGTCATTGTTTATAGGGTTCAAGGGTCTGCAAAGAGCCGAATCAGGACCACAGCTTTGTTGAAAGAGGGCTCACTCCTGATTCGTATAAAAGATTTGCTGAAACAACCATAATGGTAACACTGAACGCACTCCAACAGCCTGCCATTTTACAATAAAGACATCCCATTCAGGAGACGCTGAGGCTGTAGTCTAATTTATCGAACCCCAGTGTACAAAAAAACCCAAAATAGAATATAAATATCATTATAAAATATTAACAAAATACATACATATAAAATGTCTACATTGCTAAATAATACTACCATAGAAAACCCTAGTGACCATTTGGCAGAAAGCGTCCAATATCCCCAAGCTGACCCAACACACATTATATACAAATGAGGGGTTTTGGAAGAGTTTTCAAGAAAAATGGTAGGTCATTGGGCTAGCAAAGAAGATAGTAGACTCATAAAACAGTAGAAATGAGAAAAAAAAACAGACGAAAGACAGTGACAGTGTGAATTTAAAACACTACATTTCCAGAAAGTGGGGATACTATTTATACAGAAACCACAGGCATCCCAGCGGGGGTAACTGTCTGTTGGTGTGAAAAAGGTCGTCAAGATAACCGTATACTATACGAAGGGCTATAATTTTGTCAGGGAAGCAGTTGTTTGTGCGATCCTGGAGAGGACTTCCTGTCGGAACCCATTGTCTGATGCAATGGCTCCTAAATATTTGAAGCTATGCACTGTGTTGAGGGATTGGCCTTGGACTTTGATGTCCGTGTTGATGCCATTGGTGTTGTTGGTCATCATTTTGGTCTTCGCGGCACTTATTTCCATTCCAAAGGCTCTGGAGGTGATGTCAAACCTCTGTACCAGCTGTTTACGTTCTTGTTCCTCCTGCCAACCCATCAATGTCATCTAAAACTACAAGACCATCAGTCTACACTCCAAGGTAAGGCTGCTGTTCCTTTGCCATCTCCATCTTCCTATACGCTTGCGAAACATGGACCCTAACAGCATACCTACAGAGAAAAGTATAGAGCATGGAGATGAGGAACTCCAATGGTATGGCCGCGTCACCAGACAATCAGGCCTTGCAAAGGCCACCATGCAAGGCACCACGTAAGGAGGCAGAAGAAGAGGGAGACATACAAAAAGATGGGGTGCTATAGAAGACTTCCTATACCCAGCACATTGCCAACGACGAATTGCGACAGACCATCACACAAGCCATTGGACAACACGATGACATGTTCACAGTGGTGAAGAAAAGAAACTCTGATGGTATGGCCACGTCATTAGAGCATCAGACTTTGCAAAGACCATCCAGCAAGGTATGGTGCAAGGAGGCAGAAGAAGATGGAGACAGAAAAATGTGGGAGGACAACATTCGAGAATGGACTGGCTTGGCACTGAGCGAAGCCATGAGGGTTGCTGAGGACAGAGAAAGATGGAGTACACTAGTTAAACGAGCATCTGTGGTGCCCCAACGAATTTTTAGTTATGGGGTAGGATTGGATAGGATAGTGGCACTGTCCTCATGCAAGGTAACTACTGTACTAAATAAGGTAATTCTGAGTTTGATCCACTGGATTCCATCATACAGAGTCCTATGAAAGTAAACGCAGTCAAGTCCAGGTGAATCAGCATAAAGATAGTGTCTTTCAGCTTGAACCTCCACCCTTACCAGGTTCTAACCTTTCTGACAATAGTTCCCCTAAACGCCATCGTTCTCTCAGCCCGATCCCACAAGAAAAGGCTGATGATTTGCCTGCAAAAGACAGCCAATGTGTCGCAGACATTGCAGTGTTATTAGCGTGAGTTTCAGATGAGGTTACCCGTCCTTCATTTGACTTGCCTTATCAAGTTGAATCCCCAAATTCCTTGACTACTACCCAGACTACTGAGTCAAGATCATCTCCTACGAGCATAAGATGGCCATTTTGAAGAATGCTGGTAAACTTAACAAAGGAATCCAAGAACACAAAAATATCCCTATCTTTTTGTGTGTGCATACTAATAATTTATTGTGTAAGTTTTAAGCGCCGGCATTAGTAATAATATCAGGATTTTTGTAATTCTTTTTAAAAAGTATGATTGGTTGATTGCACATCCCTAGTTCTGCCGTGAACTGACAAAACCGAGCAAGTCCACAAAACCTACTTTCGAGAAAATCGACGTTTTGTGTTGCGCTATATTACGCGATCGTTTCTGGAAGTTTAAGGGCATATTATAATGCAATTCCTCGATTTAAGAGTGCATACCTTGAATGTTAAAGAAATGTTTGATAGATTTGATGTTTTAAGACTATTTGTGGACTTGCTTTGTTTTGTCAGATTATTCTTGAGATAGATCTTTGTTGAGAACATGACAAAACCAAGCAAGTCACCCGCTTGGTTTTGTCAGTTTATTATTGAATTAAATCCTTGTTAAAAAAAATTCACAAAACCAAGTAAGTCAAATCCGCTTGGTTTTGTCAGTTTATTATTAAGAAAATCCTTGTTTTCAAAATTCACCAAACCAAGTAAGTCCCATAGGCCGTTTCGTTTCTTTGTTAAAAAGTCTGACGAGATGAGTCACATAAGTTGGGTTTTGTAAGATGTGGGTGCGGCAGTTACAGTGAGTGTATATGTGTGCCTGTTTATTGTTTTTAGCCATTCTTCACTTAATATTCCTGGGTTGGTATGCAGGAGTCATGGTTTTTTTTTTGCTCTCCCTTCAAAATAATATTAGATGCAGCCAATTTAATTTTAAAAATACAAAACTATTTTCCTTTCAGTTTCCTATTGTAGCGATCTTCCTGCCTTTACACCACGTGTATGTCTTGTATTTTGTTGCCCTTGTTGTGTGTCTGTAATATATTTGTTGCTGTTTGTTTGTGGGTTCGGGCACTGAATAGAATAGGCCCAACGTTTCCCGGCGTGTCGTAAGAGGCGACTAACAGGGGTAATGTTAGCACGGCATCACTGGGCGAAAGTCTTCTACACAGAAGTCACCGGCCAGGGCGAGGAACCTCACGTTGCTACATGTTCAACGACCACGTGCTCGGGGCCAAGGCGAGCCACACTGTATTCGTGGATTTCGGCTGTGCCCAACAGCCTGGAGAGGATTGGGCACCGCCAGGTCCTTTTTTGCCCAAGACACACTACATGCATGATGACACTATCCACTAATTCCATACCGGATAGGTCGTCGCCCGGCTCAAGGACCGCGCCTTCCGTTGGCCACCAGGACGGAGGTGTTAAGTATGCTACTGATGGACAATTTAGCAAGATCCGCACGAGAAACAACATCGTCATAGGAACCTGGAATGTCAGGACCCTAACTGCGGAAGGAAAATTAGAAGAACTGGCCCACGAGTTGGACCACTATCGATGGAACGTTCTAGGCATTAGCGAACTGCGCTGGAAAGGCCTAGGTGAAACAACGACAGACAAAGGCCACAAGCTCTATTTCAGCGGTAGAGATGACAGGCACGAACACGGCGTTGGATTCTTGGTCCACAAGAACATTCTAGCCACTGTCATGGGTTGCCGCCCAGTAGACTCATTACCATCCGCCTGAGAGCAGCCCCTTTCAACATCACCATCATCCAGACCTATGCCCCAACATCAGACTATGACGACAGCGAAGTGGAGGATTTTTATGAAAATCTACAGGCGGTCCTTGACCAAGTGCCGAAGAAGGACATAGTCATAGTGCAAGGCGACTGGAATGCCAAGGTTGGCCAAAATGCGCACCACAACTGGGGAGACAAATGTGGACCCAACTGCAACAACGAGACAAATGACAGGGGTCTGAGATTCTTGGAGTTTGCCAGATACAACAATCTGGTACTGGCAAACACGCTTGGTCTCCACAAAAACTCCAGACGATGGACATGGCACAGTCCCAGGGGGGAGCATCACAACCAAATAGACTACATCATGGTCAAGAAACGCTTCAGATCAAGCATCAACATTGGCAGGACACGCACTTTTCCAGGAGCAGACATCGGAAGTGACCACGATCTCTTGATGATGTCTTTCCGGCTCCACTTGAAGAGAGTAAATACTGCACTAGACTGAAGTTCGACCTGGACAAAGTGCAAGACCCGGAGGTGGCAGAACTATTTCAGGCCACAATTGAAGGGAAATTTGCACCACTGCTCATTTTGGGGGCTGGTGAAGTAGATGTCAACACCATGACCACCATCTTCAAATCAGCTGTGACAGATGCCGCCACTGAGATCCTTGGCAAGCACCGACCAAAGAAGAAGCCGTGGATCACACCTGAACTTTTGGATCTGTGTGATAAACGAAGAGAGATTAAAAAAAGAAAGGAAAAGAACACCTCACAGGGAGCTGATATCTACCGAAAAATCAACAATGACATCCGAAAAGGCATGCGCACAGCAAAGGAGAACTGGATAGAAGATCAATGCCAGGAAATAGAGAACAGTCTGAACAAAAACAACAGCAAGAAGGCCTACCAGACTGTAAAGCGGCTGACAAGTTTCAAACAGCCCAAAGTCTCCACGATCCAAAGCAAATCTGGCATATGCCTTACAGAAGAACAAGAAGTCTTGGACAGATGGACAGAGTACTGCTCTGACCTTTACAACCATACACCAAATGGAGACCCATCAGTTCTAGCATGTCCCGAGAACAGAAAAGAAGAAATCCTCCCAATTCTCCGGGAAGAAGTTGAGGCAGCAGTGCAATCGCTAAAGAAAGGGAAGTCAGCGGGAGTGGACAACATACCCGCGGAACTGCTACAAGCAGGAGGAGAAGCGATGATTGATGCCCTCACCATTATCTGTAACAAGATCTGGCAGAGTGGAGAGTGGCCTATACCATGGGCCCAGTCGCTTGTCATCACTCTTCCCAAAAAAGGTAACCTTCAGGAGTGTGAAAATTACCGCACCGTCAGCCTCATCATCCATCCCAGCAAGGTCCTCCTGAAAATATTACTCAACAGGTTGAAACCCCAAGCTGAACAAATCATAGCTGAAGAACAAGCAGGATTCAGGGCAGGGCGAAGTACCACTGAACAGATTTTCAACCTCAGAATAATCTATGAGAAATACCTACAGCACCAACAACATCTATATCATGTGTTCATAGACTTCAAGAAAACGTTTGACCGAGTCTGGCATGCAGCTCTATGGGCAACAATGAAAGCGTACAACATCAGACCTAAAATTATTGAAGTCATCAAAAACCTGTATGACAAGGCTACCAGTGCAGTCCTCCACAACAGCGCCATCGGGAACTGGTTCAGAACAACAATCGGTGTGCGTCAAGGATGCCTACTCTCTCCAACACCCTCCAACATCTTCCTAGAGCGCATCATGTCAGATGCTCTTGCAGATCACGAAGGCAAAGTCAGCATAGGGGGTAGAGCAATCTCCAATCTTCGTTTTGCGGATGACATTGATGGATTGGCTGGAGAGGAACAAGAACTTGAACAGCTGGTACAGAGGCTTGACACCACCTCCAAAGCTTGTGGAATTGAAATAAGTGCAGAGAAGACCGAAATGATGACCAACAACACCAATGGCATCAACACGGACATCAAAGTCCAAGACCAATCCCTCAACACAGTGCATAGCTTCAAATATTTAGGAGCCATTGTATCAGACAATGGGTCCCGACAGGAAGTCCTCTCCAGGATCGCACAAACAACTGCTGCCCTGGCAAGGCTGAAGCCATTTGGAAAGACAGGACCATCATTCTACATTCCAAAGTAAGACTGCTGCGCTCCCTTGTCATCTCCATCTTCCTATATGCTTGCGAAGCAGGGACCCTCACAGCAGATCTACAACGAAGAATACAAAGCATGGAGATGAGGTGCTGCAGAAGACTTCTGGGCATTTCCTATACCCAACACATCACCAACGACGAAGTCCGACAGACCATCACACAAGCCATTGGACAACACGATGACCTGCTCACAGTGGTGAAGAAACGGAAACTCCGATGGTATGGCCACGTCACCAGATCATCAGGCCTTGCAAAGACTATTCTGCAAGGCACAGTGCAAGGAGGTAGAAGAAGAGGGAGACCGAAAAAGAGGTGGGAGGACAACATTCGAGAATGGACTGGTTTGACACTGAGCGAAGCCATCAGGGCTGCTGAGGACAGAGAGAGATGGAGTATGCTGGTTAAACGATCATCTGTGGTGCCCCTACGACCTCAGGGTTACGGGACAGGATAGGATAGGATAGTTTGTTTGTTTATTTCCACACCTCGTGGAAGTTGCCGCGTAGACGCCAGATCTACAGGATCCTTCATGGTGGGCAGGAAAGTACATGAAGAAAACTCTTTTTCAAAAAGCCGAACACGTCCTTTGCTGACCGAAATTTCGTCATCATTTTCACAGGAAAATAATATTGCACAGCAGCAATAACATGGATTCTCACTGGTCCACTTCATCTTAAGGCGCTTTCTCATTGGTCGGGAGGACTTACTTTTCTTTGTCAGGTTATTGTAGAAAATGACGTCATCATGCCAACTCGAGCATCAGCCAGAGGATCGCCGAAACAAAATCGCAGGGGACTTGCTTGGTTTTATCAGTTTATTCCCCCACTTAAAATTTTTTTAACAAGGACTTACTCTATGATATCTCCAAATCTAAACATAGTTCGGATTTGATTTTTACAGGTAAGATGCGTCATTCTCTTGCAAGTTTGATGGCGCAAAAAACTCATTTTCGACCTTAGGTGGACTTACTCGGTTTTGTCAAATCACGGCAGAGTTAATGTGAAAGTTTGTTCTTCTGAAAGCATTGAACACTTACAAGGGTGTTTTGACTGTACTGACTGGAACATGTTTTTGGAATCTAGTGATGGTGTAAATGAAGCTGCTGATGTTATTTCTGACTATATTAAGTTCTGCGAGGATACTGTCATTCCTACCAAAACTAAAAGACTGAATTTGGTGCGCTGCACAGTTGTGCTTAGTATTCAGTCAGCTAATTCTCGTGGTCAGTCAGGGACTGTGTTGTACCTAGTGTATGGAAACACTCTATCATCTGTCCCGTGCCCAAAAACAGTAAACCCAAAGAACTCAACGACTACCGCCCTGTTGCCCTTACATCCATAGCTATAAAATGTCTCGAACGGATTCTTCTGTCTCGTCTTCTTTGTCACACTCAGCCTTTCTCTGACCCTCTTCAGTTTGCATACAAACCCAATCGTAGTACCGACGACGCTGCTCTGACGCTTCTCCGCAATGCTTATGATCACTTGGAGACCTCTGTTTCCTTTGTCCGTATTCTATTTATAGACTTTTCTTCTGCTTTCAATACCATACAGCCACACCTCATGGCTCAGAAGCTTTTGTCTTACACTGTCCCTGCTAGACTCGTCCTGTGGATCGTTCACTTCCTCGTGTCCAGATCTCAGGTCGTCCGCTTTCACTCTCAAACAAACGTCCACAGGAGCTCCTCAGGGTACGGTTCTTTCTCCGGTACTTTTCACGCTCTACACAAACGACTGCAGAGAAACTGACGCCACACCGGTCATAAAGTACTCGGACGATTCTGCCCTTGAGTACCTGTCCAATTCAAATGCTGTGTATTTCTCTGCAGTTGATAGGTTCAGCTCCTGGTGTAAACAAAACTATCTGGACTTAAATGTCAAGAAAACTAAGGAACTGGTCATTGACTTTCGTAAAAACAACGCTCTCATTCCAGACCTTGTCATTGATGGTGTTACAGTCGAGAGAGTCACTCAATACAAATACCTGGGAACCATCATTGACGAGAAACTGAACTTCACTGCAAACACCCAGGCCATCCACAAAAAATGTCAGTCTAGAATTTACTGCCTTCAAAAACTTCGAAATCTCCAAGTCAATAGCCGCATCCTTAAGACTTTTTACTCTTCTTTTATTGAGCCCGTTCTTACCTTTTCTTTTACCTTGTGGTATGAAGTTTGTGCGTAAAAAACAAAAGTGTGCTGGATCGAGTGGTGAAAGTCTGTGGGAAGGTTGTGGGAGTGAAACAAGAGAATCTGCAGGTGTTGTATGAAAGGCGTGTTGTGCGGAAAGCCAGTTGTATTGTGCTGGATAGCACTCATGTGCTTGCTCACCACTTCCAGCTCCTGCCTTCTGGAAGACTCTACCAAACACCAAGGGTCAGAACTCTCAGAACGAAAAACAGTTTTATCCCAAAGGCTGTCTCATAACTTAATAAATTATGTGTGTGTGGGGTGTGTGTGTGTGTGTGTGTGTGTGTGTGTGTGTGAGTGTGTGTGTGTCTGCCCACAATAATTTCACTTAACATTTGTTGTCGTTTAATGTTAGCATGCATAAGTGTAATTATATTCATGTGTGACTGTGTAGTTTTATCCTCATTGTCATTATGATTGTTGTTATTATTATTGTGATGTTTATTCCTTGTTGATTGTAATTGTACACCACAATGTAATTTATTGTAAAAGATAATAAAGTTGTCTTATCTTATTTTATCTTATCTTATTTGTAACAAAAAGAATGTTAAATAAAAGGGTGTGTATATTTTGTCCGGATCTATATGTTGAGAGATTAGATATTTCTTGTGGTAATTTTGTTTGATGTTATAATGTTTTATGAATATAACCAAAAAGAAAGCATAATATCCTTACTGTGTGGGCTCCCTTGGTATGTAAGATGGCCTATGTGTATGAATAAAAATAAATCCAACATGCAACCATAAGAATTTCTGACATGCAGACAGATTGCGTATACAGACATTATTTATTCATATTATACCGTCGGTATTACCGCATTACTACCGTCGGTTACAATGTAATGGTCCACACAAAAAAAGTTACTGTATCTAGAAAACTTAGTTGTCGTTAACTCCTTTGTCTGCAGAAGTCTTTAGCGGCGGGTCCTCAAGAATAATAAAAACACGAAGAAGAGGAAGACGACTAAGAAGACGAGGAAGAAGAAGACGAAGATAAGGAAATGGAGAAGAAGTGAGGAAGAAGAATAAAGAAGAATAAGTGGAATAAGTTAGTTATTTAGTTATTCATTGCTTACAGGGTCCGGAGGACTGCAAAGATCCTAATCAGGACCACAAAATCAAGACCACAACTTGGTTGAAAGAGGACTCACTTGTACTTCTGATCCGTATAAAAGATCTGGTGAAACAATCCTAGTGATAACACTGAAGGCACTCCACCAGCCGGTCACTTTACAATAGCTGAGGCTATACTCTAATTTATCGAACCCCCCGTTTACAAAAAAAAAACAAAATAGAATATAAACATCATTATAAAATATCAACAAAACACATACAGAAGAGGAGGAGAAAGGAGAAGAAAAAGGGAAGGAAGAAGAATAGAAGAGAATGTAGACGACGATAATGAAGACGAAGACAGCAGACTAAGAAAATGAGGAAGAAGAAGGTATTTGCAGCAATGTAAATTAAGCCTCGGGGATCTATGCATTAGTAATCAGCGAAATATACTGAATAGCATTCCTCCACATTGTTCCATAGCTTTAAAAAAAATAACGTACAATGGTCAACGTGAGTTCACTGGCCAACAGTTTTAGTCTTTACGCAATGCGTCTACATCAATAACCTTAATTAAAATGAATTTTAAAGTTCCTGACTTCAGCTACAAAGCCATAGATGCTAAATTTTGAGGTGTGGATTTAACAGCGAACTTCGTTAGGTAGAAAAGAAGGTTGATTTTCTATGTTAGTTTTCTTGGTGGTGGTGAGACTGGAAGACTTTATCCTAACTAAGCAATAGAAAAGCGAGCGAGCGTTGTGGCCAAGTGGGCTAAGGCGGGACTAACTTGCCTTGTCCACAGGCCAGAAACCAATGGCGCCTGACAGGTGTGTGGGTTCGATCCTGCATCGGGGCGTTATGTTTCTCCGAATATTACTTACTTTCGACTCGGGCAACTTCTTGGGGGTTTTCTCCGGCAGCAAAATTTCAAAAAAAAATTCAAAAAAATGTAAAGAATTTCTTTAAAAAATTTCAAAAAACACAACTAATGTTAGGTAGGTTGGGTTTGGGCGCGCCACAGGCTGCGACCATGCCTTCCACAGGGGAGGCGGCCCAGAATTTCCCGATAAAAAGGGACAATAAAGCATTAAAATCTAAAATCTAAATCTAAAAAAAAAAAGCATGGGATAAAAGTTCACTATCTGAACTATCCGGAAGCAACAAATTATCAAAATGTTTAGGTAACAGCGTAAAACGTGTTTCGACGTGTTTAGACGATGGGGAAGCATAATGACCTTGACCTTTGAGAAAGCACAAATGCGAATAATTGAACATGCTTTGCAATAGTTAAGAATATCTACAAAGTAAAAATGATGAATTTCGGGTCAGTTATTCTTCAGATAAGCCCAAAATGTGTTTTGAACAACAACAACAAAAAAAAGGAAATTAGGAGCAACGGACCGACCGATTCACCATCTGGTTGACAACCACAGTGCTACTGAAGAACAACCCATGATCTGTATACCTAAACACAACAAAATCGCTTTAGTCGTTTTGAGATATTGAGCCATATGAGTTTAGCAACACAATGACTGTAATGACCTTGACCTATGTGGTAGAGCTAATACTGCACGGGAGGCATGACACTAACCTAGTTCATGTTTGTATGAAGTTTGATAAAAATCCGTTCAGTGGTTCTGATGGACAAACAGGAAGACCGAAATTGGACTCGTTCTACTTCCCCCGATTAAACATGATTACACTAAATGTGTGAGTGACTGAAAGAAAGACTAATTGTAAAATTAGCAAATTAATGTTAAAATTTTCTTCTCGTAATAATTTCTCTCTCTCTGTCTGTCTGTCTGTCTGTCTGTCTGTCTGTCTGTCTGTCTGTCTGTCTCTCTCTCTCTCTCTCTCTCTCTCTCTCTCTCTCTCTCTCTCTCTCTCTCTCTCTCTCTCTCTCTCTCTCAAGGCTCTAAGAACATTAAAAGCAAACTAGACATTCCTTATTTGTCTACAGAATTTGTACACAAAGCACTAACAAACCTTAAGCAAACAAATTCAAGAGGAATTGATGAATTGGATAGTAAAATACTAAAATTGTCTGCGTCATTTATTACTGACACTTTAACGTATATATACAACCTATGCATAGACAAATCACATTTTCCTATAATGTTCAAAAAAGCTAAGGTTATACCCCTTTTCAAGAATGGTGATAGCACTGACCCATCGAACTATAGGCCTATTTCGATTCTTTCTACTCTCTCTAAACCTCTTGAAAAGCACATAAATAATAATATTCTTGATCATTTCACTGAAAACAGCCTCTTACATGAAAATCAGTCGGGTTTCAGAGCTAAACACTCTTGTCACACAGCTCTTACATCAATGATAGAACAATGGCTAAATAATATTAATAAGGGACAATTTTCTGGAACATTATTTGTTGACTTCGCAAAAGCTTTTGATGTAATAGACCATGACCTTCTTCTACGTAAACTAAACCTATATGGCATTCATTCCAAATCTCTTGAGTTTCTTAAATCGTTTATTTCGGACAGAGAACAGTGTGTTTATGTAAATAACCAAAAGTCACAATTTGAAATTGTTACAGCTGGAGTACCGCAAGGATCTGTTTTAGGACCGTTGTTATTTTCTATCTACATAAATGATCTCCCCCTTTATATTTCTACTTCTTGTGAACTTTTTGCTGATGACACTACATTACATTCTCAAAATAGAGACTTGAATAAACTCTCCTCCTCATTACAAAAAGGGGCTAGTGAACTACAGGAATGGACTGAATACAACCACATGGCCCTCAATCCAGACAAAACAAAATCCATGCTAATTACAACAAGACAGAAAAGACAAAATGTATCAATAAAACTTCTTCCATTAAAAATTGGCAATACAATAATTGCTGAAGTACAGTGTCATAAACTTCTTGGAGTAACTATAGACAATAATTTGTCCTGGGTAAAACATATTTCAAATATTAGTAAAACTATTTCTAAAAAGACTTACCAATTGTCAAGGATAAAGCATTTATTAAATTTACATTCTCGTAAACTATTTTACTCCGGTCATATTCAATCATTTATTGATTATTCTTCTACTATTTGGGATTCTGCCAGTGGCAATGCAATGAAACCTTTAATTAGAATTCACAAACGTGCAATTAAACAAATTTTGCTGAAACAAAAAATCTCTCCAGATGACTATAAACGGATCAATATTCTACCCCTTACCGACAGACTAAAATTTAATAAAGGCGTTTTCATGCACAAGGTCCTTTCTGGCAATGCACCTTCCTATCTTTCTTCTCTTTTTTCAAAAAAAACTGCCAGATCGTCCACAAAATTAAATGTTCCAATTCCAAGAATTGATCTCTACAAAACTAGTCTAGCTTATTCCGGTTCCATTTTGTGGAATAACTTTCCTGAAGATCTCCGCACTCCAGCATCTAAATTTACATCATTTAGAACACGTCTTCTAAAACACATTAAAAATTAAATACACATTAATTGTTAATGTTGTTGATTGAGATTAACAACATTAATTTGATTTCAATTGTTTGAAAAGGATTTTATCTAATGATGACTTTGTTTATTTGTTATTGTTCCATGATGTGAATGTTATAACCTTGAGTTGTATTTAATAGTTATTGTTAAAGCCCCAAGGGCAAGATGTAAAAAAGCGCATCCAGCGCTTATTCTTTTACCCTTGCAAAATAAAATTGTTATCTTATCTTATCTTATCTCTCTCTCTCTCTCTCTCTCTCTCTCTCTCTCTCTCTCTCTCTCTCTCTCTCTCTCTCTCTCTCTCTCTCTCTCTGTCTCTCCGTCCTCTTTTTTTTTCTTCACCCTGTAACCTTACCACAGTGCAAATACTGCTAAAGTGTCTATGTAAGGTGCACAGCGTGTGTAATTCATGTGACAAGAACATTAGCACTGGGATGAGGATATCAACTAAGACTGTTTGGGCTATCAACTTGTCAAAAGCAGCAAAAATGGACAACTTACAATCTAGCATGCGTACGGTGTACCGCTTGTGTACATCATGTCACCAGAAAATTTGCACTTGTAGTAAATAGACCTTAATAATCAACTTAGACGGTTTTAGCCATCAACTGGTCAAAAGCAGCAAAATAATGTTGACAACTTATAACCTTGCGCGTTTATGTGTGTTTTTTTTTTAAGTTGCCGCGCTGTAAGCTTTGGAGCTACTGTATTATTTTGGCTTTGTTCGTCCGGAGGGTGACATCTGCGCTCTTTTCTCTGAAATTAATGGACGGCTCTCATTAAAACTTGATATTTATTTTATTTAGAGAGAGAGAGAGAGAGAGAGAGAGAGAGAGAGAGAGAGAGAGAGAGAGAGAGAGAGAGAGAGAGACAGAGACAGAGGGAGGCACGGTGGCCTAATGGTAGAGCTTTGGCTTGCGGATCTGAAGGTCCCGGGTTCGAGCCCAGGCCGGGGCATTGTGTTGTGTCCTTGGGAAAGACACTTTACTCCCGTTTCCTACTCCTTCGGATGAGAGTAGCCTATAAACCGAGGTCTAGTCTGTGGCGCATACATTCCATCATAACGGACTTTAAAGATCCTGACGCTCATGTCCTAGACGGGTGAGTGCCAGTGACAAGAACACACCCAGCATGCACTTAGGTCCTTCTCCCCCATCCCTGGCTGCCCAGGATTGTGCTCAGTTGTACGGGCCGTCAGACTATGCGCCCAAAGGCTGCGGGTGGGCGTCTCGGGCGGCTTGAGTTAGGTCCTGTATCGGCCATCGCCTTGATACAGATACAGATACAGACTCTTTATTGTCCCCACAAATACATGTACCTGCAAGGAAATTCTTATTGCAGTGTCCATCTGCATATAAAATCTCAAACAATAAAAACCACACACTAAACTGAAAATAAATAATTATGATGATGATTATATCTACAGTGATTAAGATCATAACGTTATCACACACCCACACACCAACACACAAGCACACGCACACTATCACACACACACACTTTCACATATTTATAGATATCTATACATACATATACACATATATACATACATATACATACACATTATATACACCCATACACTTATATATATATATATATATATATATATATATATATATATATATACACACACACACATATGCATTACATGTCACTCAAACTAACAATAATTATAAAATATAATATAATAATGCATGCCTTAGACTACCCCCAACAGCACAACCAGGGCGGCCCGCTGTAGGTTTTTGATCGGAACTTGTCGGCGTCATCGGCCGATCTTTGCCGATTGTCTTATCACGTTGGGCCGCCTGCACATGTTAGTCGCTATAAGGTAGACAATCCCATATCGAGTGTCAACAAGATATGATCAAAATAAAATTAACTCCCTTCGTATTCAGTGCGAACATTTTTACCGATTTTTTTTTTGTCAAATCATAATAAAGATTGAAAAATATGTCATTGTGAAGAGTTTTATTCCTATAAATTGTTTACACTTGCGTTATCGCCTTCGATCACAGAAATTACAAAACTTTAAAAAAAATATATCTGTACACGTACGTGTGCGGTTCAGCAAATGACGCAATTTTCTTCTGGAGGTGACGAGTGGAAACGGAAAAAATCGGGTGTTTGATTTTTGAAATACAGTAGTAAGTTTTATATTAATATCTGATTTGATATGGTAATACATACATGGAAGGAACAAATCAGTGCAACCTGTCATATCGTACGAAAAGAATACGTATTGTAGAATGGGTGCAGGAGCACATTAATTGTTCTCTTAGATCTACTAATATATAGGAATTAGATCTACTAATGCAGTCTTGGAAGATTATTCTTGTTGTAGTACTGCTAACACTATCAGATACACTTATACAGGCGACAGCGCTGAATGTAGTGCTGTTAAAGGAGATAATTATATTAGACTATCGTCTATTGATGTCGTGCTTGCTTGTGCAGATGCCACTGATCGTGTAAATACTAGCGTTAGGTGTACTTCGTCAGGTGAGGCTATAGCCTATAATTTTGTGAGGGAATCTGACAGTGATACTGATAGTAAAACTGACAGTGACACGCTGATTGAGAATAAATCACACGCAAACTGTGAAGAAAATTTCACAACCCAGATTTCAGAATGGGCGAGTAGTCATGACATTTCTCACAGTGCTGTTTCAGATTTATTGTTTATTTTACGCCCTGCTCACCCTCATTTACCAAAAGATCCAAGAACTTTAATTCACACGCCAAGAACATATGCAATCAAAGACATTTAAATTAAAGGTTCATATTTCCATTTTGGACTCTATACTCTTTTTAAAATTATAATTTTAAAGAACTATCCTCAGTTCAGCTCAACAGATAGTACAAGAATTCAAATAAATATTAATGGATTGCCCATGTTTCATAGTGCAACCAATCAGTTTTGGCCCAATCTCGGCAGAATTACCATTCTCGACGTCATCAGTGAACCATTTATCATTGAACTGTATTGTGGATCTTCAAAGCCAGCCTCTGTTAATCGTTTTCTTAAAGATTTTGGGGAGAATATATGCATCAGTTGGGGTCAGCTCGTTACTCCCCCGTATCACTACTCCCCCGGCTCGTTACTCCCCCAGCTCGTTATTTTAAGAATGTAGGAATCGGAAAGTGATTTTTGTAGAGAAAATGGTTAGGGCAAGGGTTAGGGATAGCTCTGCAACTAACCCTTACCCGAACCCATAGATATATTATATATCTATGCCCGAACCCTTTTCTAAAAAGTTTACCTAGTTCGTCTCCTATAGGCGACGAAATAGGTCGAACTTTGTTCAAAATAACGAGCTGGGGGAGTAACGAGCCGGGGGAGTAATGATACGGGGGGAGTAACGAGATGTTCCCCATCAGTTAGAGGCGCAGCCACTGACTGTTGAAAACATGCATGCGTCTGTTAAATTCATATTAAACGTTTTATATGTGATGCACCTGTTCGTGCATTTTGCAAGCAGGTTAAAGGGCATGCAGGATAGTTTGCGTGTGAGCATTGCACACAGGAAGGAGTGTGGTTAGGCAAGATGACATTCTCTGCGTCTAATGCTGAACATAGAACTGACCATGATTTTGCCACACGACAGCAGCCACAACAGCACATTGGTGCCTCCCCACTTGAAACTTTATCCATTGGAATGGTAACACAGTTTCCACCTAAAAACATGCACTGTATTTGTCTAGGTGTTGTTATAGGCGACTCTTGATGTTTTGGAAAACGAAAGCCAATTAATTAAGCTTCTATTAAGTTTTCAAGACTACCAACAATCAGAATTTTTAATGTAAGTGTAGTCTCTTGATCATTAGATAGCTACAGAATTCCACCAGTTTCTTCTGTATAGTGGCCATGTTGCGCTCAAAGGAATTTTATCAGAAGAAGTTTAAATTATTCCTACTTTTTACTGCTGTTTGTGAGTGTGCTGTCTTGCCTGTCCTGTGTAGGCCTACTGCCAGAGTCACGGTGACAATGCTGACCAACTCTGGTTATATTTTTTTGCAACAAACATCAGTAGTGTATGGCATGAATTCTATTTCTTTCAATTTCTTTCAATTTTCACAACCTATTGCATCTTGCTGGGGCTGTTAGACGCTTTTGTCCGCTTGATCACTTTTCTGCTTTTCATTTTGAGAACTTTCTGGCAAAAATCAAGCGACTTTTGAGGAAACCAGGCAGCCCACTTCAGCAGGTAATTCGAAGGGTTTCTGAAAGCGACAGCTAGGTGGCAATACTGTCTAGAGTTTTGACCAAACATTACTTTTTGTCATTTTTGAAAGTAATTGTTGGCTTTGTTTCAAAAATGGTCCACTTCTCACATGTAAATTTTTGGGGGGTGGGGGTGGAGAGGTGGGGTGGGGACGGAGGGGGGGGGGGCGCTACGTTTATTAGTTTTTAAGATCTTCAACATTAAACATTTGCCATTTAAAATAATAGGAAGGGTGGGGGGTGGGAGGGGGAGCCAACTTCGGCCTCAAAATCACAACATCGGTATCCCAACTATATGAGCTGCTAATCTAAAATAACGAGCCACTGCCGCGAAAACGGCAAAATACGAACCGCTCCCCGAAACCTCGTGCTACTTCCTGTTTGCTTTCTGAAGGTTTTGTCGCTGCATCTGGACTCACAATTCCATTTTCGAGCAGAAAATGTGTCTGTTACACAAAGTAGATGAAGTTCGAAGGAAATCAGCATTTCCCAGTTCCTCTGAAATGCGAAAACGCCGCGTGCGATCAAGCCAGTTCAAGATGTTGTGTCAGGCAAAGACAGCCATAGACTAGTGAAAGTTCTCATGATGTGTTGCAAAATCTTGAAAAACCCACATTGTGACATTGTCAACAAAGGACACGCCCACTTCATATGGATGAAGAACAGAATGTTGTAGAGGATAAAAAGATTGTTGATTCTGATGTTGACAGTTTTGATGATATGACAGTGCATTGTGAGCCTGCAGGGAATAGAATAGTAACATGACACTTCTTGCTAAAAATATTAGTGTACAAGCTTAGCCAATACATGGACTGAATGTATACATGTGTATATGAAATAATTAAGGAAAAGATTGGAGGTGATCTACAAGAAGAGAGTCTGGATTTATTATAGGCTGCTAAATCTGCCAATAGCCAGATTAACCCAAACTCTGTATCCAGCCATGCATTAGTTTAAGTTTGATTCTTTCAGTATTTAATTTTAATCAAGTGACAAGGTTTAGTAATAGTGTATTCAATGGTGTTTTATGTCTCCTGCACCCAGCTCTTATGATTTGGTTTCTCTGGTAACTTCTGAACACACTTCTTTTGCCTAGACGCTAGAAGATGTATGCAATTGTCAACTTCACCGATGAAAACGAAGTCGCAATTATCCCCACCAACTGGCGCGATGGCAATAGTTGCGCAGTGTGGCCGAACTACAAAAACTCCCAGAAAATAAACAAAGCTGTGAAAGAACGTCAAGAGCCGGATCCTTTATGGCACGCTTACCCTATCAGGGAACTCTTTGTCGATGGTGAGTTAAATTTTGCTTCAGATAAGGCCCACACCAAAAAAATTAATGTCTGTTTACGGTATCCCGACCAACCTTATATTTTTGGCCCGACCCTAAACTTATTTTTGGGATATCTGGAAAAAAAAGAAGAAATAAGCCAAAATAATCGCACCCAATGTGAAAAGGGGTTTAGAAAAAGAAAAAAAAGTAAACCAACTGACCAACAATTTTTTCTCCTATGTTACCGTAAACAGACTTTTTGTTGTTGTTGACCTAATGCATCGCTTTGGTAATTACATTATCATAACAGCAACATATTACATAGCCTTGGTTTCTTTGTCTTTTTAGGAAACGTTTAAAGTGCAAGCAGCAAACATTATGCTCACAACACATACACATGTAGGTATATAGGATTACGAGAAATGTTCAGCACCCTTAACCGTGTGGGTACAATCCAATCTGATCTAATCCATGTGCCTAAGGAGAGAGAAGTTATGTATTTAAATTTATGTACTCTTTCTTAGTTTCTAACAATCTCAGTGAATATTTTCGCTGGAAATTATGTTTAGTTTGTCATTTTTATAACGGAATGTTTTAGTACCTTGCATTACATTACATTACATGGTTGTTGCTTTAGGTCCAGCGGCAGTACCTTGCAAGTTTATGAGGTTCCCGCAACATATAGACACACACACTCACACTGTGTGACACATTTGTTTAGGAGAACAGTACATGTTTGTTTGTGCCTTTGGTGTTAAAAAATCCCACTTGAGAGCAATGTGTATGTGTTTGGTTCCACTTCCAGTAAATAATTGGCATTCCACTAGCAGTAGCAGCTGCCCTATCCAGTGCCTGAAATTTTGGGGTTTGTGCTAGACCTTGTTGGCCCAGTATGCTTTGACTAGTGAAAAATTAAACCTGTGCTGCAACTTCTATTATGTGTTGCGCAAGAAAGATGTCTAAGCAGCAATGCACCCTGACTTGATCATGTACCTGTGATTGAGGGAAAGTTAAACATCTTTATTATTAGTACAAAATGTATGTATATAAGATTAAAAACCTCTATGCAATAATGCATAACTAACTTTTTTTTTTAAACAGATGATTGGGACTATGTACGGCAACGTTTGAACAAGTCTCAGTACGAGTCTGACCTGCAAACATCTGGTGATGAGACACAGGATGATGTAAGACGACCAAAAAGGCGTAAAACCCGGTAAAATGATTAATTACTTATTGATTCATGTACCCAAAGTTTTCTTTTCAACACTTTGTATTACGAAATTGATAGAAAATCGCCCTAACAACTAAATTTAAATAATAGGTAAGGATAGAGAGATTAATTTGATTTTGTTCTACACCAATTATAAGTTACACAGTATTTTATCAATAGGTGATTCAGCCCCGATGCTTGAATCTTGATATTTGTAACTCGAATTCGTTTATCCATGCAACTTGTTCACTCAGCAACAAGGCAGGAGTCATCGTATAAGGTTTTCCAACTTTATTCAGCAAACATCAATAACTGCATACAAGATCGCTTTTAGAAAATCACTACAAAGATCATCCTTACAAGCAGACAATCAAGAAAACGTTAGAACGTTCCAACATGAGTGACACAATAACACCCAATCAAAATAAAACTCGTCACCGGAACTATTCAATGCCTTGCATCATGTAATGTTTAGATTCGACCAGCTGTTACCCGTAAGGTCTAGAAGCTTCGATCGATAAGAAACAAGTAAAATTTCCATAAAATTCTCAATATTGACCGACGAAAATTATCAACATTGTGCAAAACAAAATTGACAAAAGCTGACTTATTTATCATGTCCAAAAGATGGTTACAGTTTTGAAGAACATTCAGCCCAGAGACTTTGAATTGATAATACTATTACTAATGGAGATCTTCAGCTGAATCGCATGGAATGATGATTCATCTAAATTTATCTAATTTTAAACATTTCGCACCTGGTTCCTCCTTCCCCGCCATAAATATTAAAAGGCAAATTCTCCCTGGTTAGACCATGTGAATATGATTGTTATATAATGCCAACATCAGGATTGCATTAATGCATATTTTTTGTGTATTCGAAATTGATGACACATTTTTACAGCACTTGTGCGTAAAACTTGTGCAAAACATCTGCTCAAAATCGCATCTGAATATATTCATCACAATATTGGCACCAATATTTACACCATTTTTGATTGACAATACGTAGACATCAAGCAATTTTAAAAGCTCTAAGCACGATCCATGTAACCTTTTTTTTTTTTTAAAGTTTGGACTGACAATCTACTTTATCCAAGCCAGTTTACGCATGCTGATTGAATTATGAGACGGGTCAAACTCGTCTGTCTTACATAGCACTATTGCATGACACTATCATTCTTTGTTCCAGAATTGATTGAATTTAGAATTAAGATCTGCAACAGATTTTCTATCTTCAATGCAGCATGGCCTTAAAGTCCTATTTAATGCATTTATTTAATATTGTATTTTGTTTTAGGCCAGCCTTCTTGGATGATGAGGAGCAGAATACTGATGAAGTTATTATTGAACCTACTCCTTCTTCCTGTAAGATCTTATAAGATTTATAGTTTTTTAAGTTAAAATTTATACTTGAACTTTAGGGGTTGAATTGGATATATTGATATGTTTATAGAACTGTCTGATCGACAGTTAAAATTATTACTACTACTAGCATATATAAATAGATAAATATTGTTGATTATGTTTGTTAGAGAGTAGTGTCTATCTAGTTGTTCTTAAGGTTTTATTGAATTTAAAAAAAAAAAAAAATTATTTTGGGTAGCAAATTTGCCTCAGTGTCACGAATATAAACATAATTTATGAATATTTGTTTTGCATAGTGAAGCATTCAATAGCATTTATTTACCTTTCATCTGGTTCTATGTAGATGCAGGAAAAGCTTTGCAGAATGTTTTCGTTTGATTAATATTGTTGTAGCAATATCTATATTTCTGGAATTGTTTATCACCGAATGAAAGTTCGAATTTGATTTCGCTGCGAGCAGCCAGCCTCAGAATGATGTAGATGATTCTATGACGTAACACAGTGTGTATTTTCTATGAGGATATGTTTTTGATTGACTAATGGTTAGACCTATACCATTCTGGATTGTTCTAAAGTTTTATAGGCCACAATGTACTGTGTTATATATACAGTACTTGCCTGTGTGTGAGAGTTTTTGAAAGCAGTTGGTGCTGTTTGTCTTTTGCTGATTAAAGTTGCTGAGATTATACAACGACTATGCCTTGTTTATGAGTAAACGGGCTGCGTGTATAAAAACTCTAATACAATTTACACAGATTCAAGCATCGGGGCTGGATCTATATTTCACCTGTAACAATCAGTGGTCAGTTAAATAAAATAATAGTAGTTGTAATTTGTACCGATTATATATTTCATGTGACTGTTGCTGATGAAAGAATTGCCAACAACTGTAGTCACTAGCAGGGACGATAATATGAGCTAAACAATTTACATATTGTGTTTAATATAATGTTCTCCCTGCAGATCATCGGTCTCAGACTCCAACCATGACCCAAAGAACTGCAATGCCACTACCAGTACCACCCCTGTTTACTGCACAGTCTATTCATTGCAGAGGTATGTTCTGTCATATGATTTTGATGCTTATTCTTTTTTCGTATGCTTTTTCTTTTTCTTAATCCTTTATTTCCATTTTCACCTATCATGTAAAAATATGATTTATGTTAAGACATCCATTTGATTGATTAAGCTCATGGCTTTTTCGGTTCATATGTAAATCCAAATGACACTAACATGAACCAGAACTGCCAATAAGTATTGTAGGAAAAAAAAAGTTTTATTATTTCAACAGGTAAAGACTGATTCGCTCACCCTTATGTTCTAGAGTTACTCTGATTCCATACCTATCCTATCCTATCCTGTAACTCGGAGGTCGTAGGGGCACCACAGATGATCGTTTCACCAGCATACTCAGACCTGTGCACACTCAAAATGCTCATCAGTAGCAAACAAACCAAATTTCAGTAGTTTTTAAAAATTTTCAGTAGCAAGCTGTAACGACAGTTCAAGTAAAAAAAAAATCAGAATTTCGGAATTTTAATAGAATTTTAATAAGTAATCCGTATTCTGCTCATGAAAATCGGAGAAAATACGGAAAATCTGTAGATGTGCACAGGTCTGCATACTCCATCTCTCTCTGTCCTCAGCAACCATGATGGCTTCGCCCAGTGTCAAAACCAGTCCATTCACGAAATGTTGTCCTCCCACCTCTTTTTCTGTCTCCCTCTTCTTCTTCCCTCCTTGCACTGTGCCTTGCATGCTGGTCTTTGCAAGGCCTGATGATCTGGTGACGTGGCCATACCATTGGAGTTTCCGTTTCTTCACCACTGTGAGCAGCTCATCGTGTTGCCCAATGGCTTGAGTCATGGTCTGTCGAACTTCGTCGTTGGTGATGTGCTGGTTATAAGAAATGCCTAGAAGTCTTCTGTAGCACCTCATATCCATGCTTTGTATTCTTCGTTGTGGATCTGCTGTGATGGTCCATGTTTCACAAAAGTATAGGAAGATGGAGATGAGAAGAAAGCGCAGCACTAGCAGTCGTACATTGGAATGTAGACTGATGGTCCTGTCTTCCCAAATGGCTTTCAACCTTGCCAGGGCAGCAGTGGTTTGTGCGATCATGGAGAGGACTTCCTGTCGGGACACATGGTCTGATACAATGGCTCGCTCCTAAATATTTGAAGCTACTGTGTTGAGGAATTGGCCTTGGACTTTGATGTCCGTGTTAATGCCATTGGTGTTGTTGGTCATCATTTTGGTCTTCTCTGCACTTATTTCCATCCCATAGCTCTTGAGGTGGTGTCGATCCTCTGTACTAGCTGTTCTTGTTCTTCTCCAGCCAATCCATCGATTTCATCTGCAAAACGGAGGTTGGAGAATGCTCTACCCCCTATGATGACTGTGCCCGTGATCTGCAAGGGCATGTAAAATGATGCGCTCTAGGAAGATGTTGAAGAGTGTTGGAGAGAGTAGGCATCCTTGATGCACACCGATGGTTGTTCTTAACCAGTTTCCGATAGCGCTGTTATGGAGGACTGCACTAGTAGCCTTGTCATACAGGCTTTTGATGACTTCAATAATTTTAGGGCTGATGTTGTACACTCTCATAGTTGCCCACAGAGCTGCATGCCAGACTCAGTCAAATGCCTTCTTGAAGTCTACGAACACATGATATAGATGTTGGTGCTGTAGGTATTTCTCTCAGATCATTCTGTTCAGTGGTACTTCACCCTGCCCTGAATCCTGCTTGTTCTTCAGCTATGATTTATTCAGCTTGGGGTTTCAACCTGTTGAGTATTATTTTCAGTAGGACCTTGCTGGGATGGCGGATGAGGCTGATGGTGTGGTAATTTTCACACTACTGAAGGTTATCGTTTTTTGACGAGAGATGACAAGCGACTGGGTCCATGGTGTAGGCCACTCCCCATTCTGCCAGATCTTGTTACAGATAATGGTGAGGGCGTCAAGCATTGCTTCTCCTCTTCTGGATCACACTTGAACTTTTGGATCTGTTTGATAAACGAAGTGAGATGAAAAAGAAAAAGAACACCTCACAGGGAGCTGATGCCTACCGAAAAATCAATAATGACAACTGAAAAGGTATGCACACAGCCAAGGAGAACTGGATAGAAGATCAATGCCAGGAAATAGAGAACAGTTTGAACAAGAACAACAGCAAGAAGGCCTACCAGACTGTGAAGCGGCTGACAAGTGTTAAACCCCAAGGTCTCCATGATCCAAAGCAAGTCTGGCATATGCTTTATAGAAGAACAAGAAGTCTTGGACACATGGACAGAGTACTGCTCTGTCCTTTACAACCATACACCAAACGGAGACCCATCAGTTCTAGCATGTCCCCTGATTTGGCTCAGAAGAGTCCGCTGGACCTAAAGCAATAACCATGTAATGTAATGTAATGTCCCCAGAACAGAGAAGAAAAGGAAATCCTCTCAATTCTCCGAGAAGAAGTTGAGGCAGCAGTGCAATTGCTGAAGAAAGGGAAGTCAGAGGGAGTGGACAACATACCCGCGGAACTGCTTCAAGCAGGAGGAGAAAGATGGAGTACGTTGGTTAAAAGATCATCTGTGGTGCCCCAACGACCTCCTAGTTACAGGATAGGATAGGATAGGGATAGTTAAGAGACAGTGTGCTTTCAATCCAACCTTTTCTAATAAAGAGTAATCATAATTTTGTTGAATTGTGTAAAACTGCATGTTTATAGCAAAGAAAGACATTCTCTGTTATCCTCTGCCTCCAGTATTTGGAACAGACAAACTGGATTGGCAGCGATAAAATAAGATATCAATGCTTATAGGGTCCAGTGGACTACGAAGTGCCGGATTGGCAGTGCAACCACCCTTGACTCCTTGTGGCAGTTCTCAGCAAGGCAAGACATTTTGATTTTTTTAGTTCTTTGTTTTTCTTTATTACCATACACGTAAAAATTGTCACTCGTCGGTTTGTTTGTTTGTCACACTTTATGTGTCACACTTTGTGATATTGGCGATTGTGACTGATTGGTAAAGCCGATTTCTAGAAAAACTTGTGAATATATATCTTGCTAGATGGGATGCGTCATGCACTAGTTTTTAATTCACAAATTTAAAGCACAGAGCCACTGAGGCTTTTTACACATTTTTGTGTGACAATTTTCCCACACTTTTTGGTTGGGTTTACTGTTTGGGCAGGGATGTCATACACTGAAGACAGTCCTGTCAAAAACCAAGGCGTGTGACGTTTGAGACCTTTCTTTCATGTAAAATATAATGAGAGTTGTCAATGAAGCAAAGATGAAAGCCTTTCAGATTAGAGCCTCCTTGCAGTTCTTGCAAACAATATAACATTTAATTGACGCAAAATGTAAAGTGGAAGTCACAACAACAAAAAGGTAATAAAATATCTTTTACAATGTGTGGAATAATCCAATTTCTTATATACTAGTACTACTCGCATAAATATAAGGGCCGGTCTCCTATAATGGTTGCTGTTGTTATTATTTTGTTGTCGTCTGTAGTTGACCAACAATCACAGAAATAAATTGTGGGTTGTACAATTTAGGAGCCTTTTGCATGTGCCAAACAATTAAGTGTTTGGTCCACTCAGATCAGCCAATGAGCGTTTTACAAACTAGTGAAATATTTCAAATTTATGTGAAATTCAATCTTGTTCGTCTGACCTATCAATATAACTGCAGAAATGTTTATGATTGCATGTGGAAGCCCTGTCAACACTTTTCTCCAAACATTAGTCACAAGTTAGTTCATTAACTAAGGAAGCTGGAGGAAGGGGGGGGGGGGAGTGAGTGGTAATCAGGTGATCAAACAACATCGGCCCTAGAACTCAAACTATCCAGAGAGGATTGAGGCAAAGCCGGTGCAGCTACATGGTTTTGCCATACAGAGTGTGATCAGGTACCTTAGAGTAAGCCATTCGACGGGTATATGCATAGTGTGATGGAATTGATGGGGTTTGGGTGATCTGCATTATCAGGAGAGGTAAAAACAGGTTGTTCTCAGTCAAAATTTTCACTAAGACCCATGTAAATATACCTTTCCAGGTGAGGTGGATCACCCAGGACCCATACATTTTCTTCTCAGAGATGCATTATAATGTAAGGGTTGTGAGAAACCTGTGTCATATGGATCGGAATGTTTAATGCGTGATCCGTTAAAGGTCAATGTGGCAAGTCGGCATAGCCACTGAGAAAGTCCCTTACTTGAAACTGTCAAAGAATGTTTTCAGTTGAAAGTCGAAGCCAATGAAATTTTTAATCTGTTACATATGGATGCATGTTTTATCATGTTTCAGATCCTTTTGTTCGGATCTTCACTGCTGTTGAATCGCTCAGGCAGGAAGTGAGAGACCTCACTGGGTATGTGCGGCGGATTGAGGATAAACTTACGGGAAGTTCAGCAGCACAGCCTGCGCTAATTCTGCCTGCCAATGTAGAATTTCCATTGACTTCAAAAGAAGCTCTTAAAGAACTGGAGACAGAACTTCTTAAAAAAGAAGTTGAAACGAGTGTAGTAAGTAGTAATACTATTTAGAACATTTTTGAAAACTACTGAACTACAGCTAAAGATCGATTTAGATGATGCTTTCGCAGCGATAAATCTGCACTATCCTATCCTATTTCATCCCGTAATTCGAAGGTAGTTTGGGCACCTCAGATGATAATTTAACCCGTGTACTTCGTCTTTCTCTGTCCTCAGCATCCCTCCTGGCTTCGTTCATTGTCAAGCCAGTCCATTCTCGAATGTTGTTCTCCCACCTCTCTTTCTGTCTTCCTATTCTTCTGTCTCCTTGCCGGATGATCTTTGCAAGGTCTGATGCTCAGGTGACAGGGCCATACCATCAGAGTTTCCATTTCTTCACCACTGTGAGCAGGTCATCGTGTTGTCAATGGCTTTGTGATGGTCTGTCGGATTTCGTTGTTGGTGATGTTCTGGGTATAGGAGATGCCCCGAAGTCTTCTGTAGCGCCTCATCTCCATGCTTTGTATTCTTCGTTGTGGATCTGCTATGAGGGTCCATGTTTCGCAAGCTTATAGGAAAATGGAGATGACATGGGAGTGCAGCAGCCTTACCTTGGAATGTAGACTGATGGCCTTTTACGGTTTACCTTGGAATGTAGACTGATGTGCACATAGTCTCCAAATTCTACCAGATTGACATCACTTATTCATTTGTCTTCAAAATTTCACTTTTGCGCGATCATCATCACAACAACATTTTTTTTAAGAAGACCAAGACTTTGTCATTAGATGGAGGATATGACTGGGTTCGGAAATGGATAGTGGGGCCGATCTGGGCCTGGAAGGCTCGCCCACATGTGCAACACATGTGGGTAGGTAGTGCAGTGGAGGTGGAGATCCCTTGAGCCTTGCCTGCAGCACATCTTCTCTGGATGTCTGCAGTGTGTCTTGTCTCCTATGCAAGGGATCCTTTGGGATCTTGCTTCGCCAAGCTGGACGATCCTGGTCAAGTTTATTCAATGTACTGATATTGATGTCCAGGGCTTTGAACATTCACTTTTTTATATTTTATGGAAAGATGTTAAATTTAAAGCAAGTGAGTAATTTATCCTTTTCCAAAAATAACTTTTAAAGTGGGGCAAGACTAATAAATGTGTTTTGATTGCAGTTGAATCATATTAGACACGTTGGTGGGAATAAAACATCAGACACCACCCGCAACGTACTGAAGGCTGTGATGACCAATAGCCTTGCAAAGCAGTGCTGCTGGACCGGCGCAGGGGGCAAGGTTGCATTTTCTACAACACGTCTCAAGACTGTGGTAATGAGTAAGTATACGACAGACTTTGACATTCACACAAAACATTAAGTTGGTGCGCAATTGTTAGTGAACATAATGGTCTTGGAAAAATTATAGAAATTAGGTATGTGTAGACTTGATGGGGTGTGTGTAAAGAATCAAGTGTGGGTTCGGACTCTTCTATGTGATGAGGATGGGGCAGAGGAGAAGACACAGAAGACCTGAAAAAATGAAGCAACAAAGTAAGAATTACTTTCTCTGCTGACTTCCAAAATACAAGTCTCTTTAATTTTCATTAAACATATTTACAACAAATGAACTTACTCAAATTTATACATTCTAAATTACTTTAACTCTATAATTATTCATCTCTTGTTATCTAACATTATATTATTTACTTCACTACTATTTTAAATATTCTGGAAAAACAACTATAAGTATCACTCCTGAAAAAATGAAGCAACGGAGTAAGAATTTCTTCTCTGCTGACTTCCAAAATACAAGTGACTAATTTCTTTCTGCTAACCAAAAGTAAGACCTACCTTGAGAATAACTCACTATTATAATATACATTTAATTACTTCTACTGTTCTAGTTCCAACTAGCTCTCCCTCCCTCTCTCTGTCTCTAATTTATAAATGTTTGCAGTCAGTCAGTTAGTGGGAACTGTCCTGGCCTTCTAATATTTACACAGGGTTACATATGGAATTTTGTTTGTGGGCACCCTGCCATTTATTACTTAAAATCTGATTACATTGGCTACATCAGTTCAGCTCAGCTCATCAGAAACACAAGAGTTGCCTTCATACGATGGTTAGACGCCCACCTCGAAAAAGAAGTTTAGTCTCCAGCACAGATCTACTTTAAATAGCTGCTCATCCTGACATCTGGCATTATGGGGTTATTGTTAGGACTAGTTGGCCTGATATCAGTATACATTGAGACACAAAGGGGAATGGAATAAGACTGAATATCTCATAAATAATACATCTGCTGGGTAACTCTTGTAAAGGACACCTTATTATTATGCTTGGTTGCAACAAAGTGTAGGGTGTAACCATTTTTTTTGTTTCACTACTCAAACAGAAATTGAAATACATCTATGGTCCAGAATGGAAAGGCTCTGTTAGGTGTGAAGAAATATTTAGAGACTATAAACTATACTACTCAAAATAATTGAAGGGCCACTCTCATATTTCATTTAGTTTAATTATTTTTTTGCTGCTATCAATAATATCGCTTATATTGCTTATTTCAAAACTTATCCTGTACAGTAACATTCAAGACAATCTTATTCTGACAAGTAATCACATGTGTGAGTTTTGAACTTTCTGCACTGAGTTGAAAAACAAACCCAATTTTTACCCAAAAAATGACCCTAATTTACTGTTGTCTTGCTAATAAAGCAAAATTTTCAACATTAAGAAGTGATTTGCACGCGAAAGGCTTGCATTTTCTGAGTTCAGTTCAACAATCGGCGCTTTTTTCTGGGTATAAATGGCAGCGCTTTTGCTGCTTTTCTAACCATGCCCCCAAGGCAACGATTGACTGATGCGGATAGAGGCAGAGCTATTGCATGGCTTCAGGAAGGGATGGGGGTGAGAGAAGTTGGCAGGCAGCTGGGAGTGTCCCACTCTGTTGTCCAAAGGCTGCGGGAGCGCTTTAACAACACTGGAAGCGTCCAAGAACCAAGAAGGTCCGGACGCCCCAGCGTTACCACTGCAAGACAAGACCATTTCATCACCCTGTCAGCTCTGAGGATGAGGTCCGCTACAGCAAACACCATCAGAAGACAGCTTCACACAGCCAGCAATGTTAACGTCAGCGACCAGACAATTCGCAACCGTCTACACGAGGCAAACCTGCGATAAAGACGACCAGCAGTACGGCCTTTGCTCACCCCAGCTCACCGTGCAGCGCATTTGGCCTGGGCTCGGCGTCAGTTGGTGTGGACTAGGCAACATTGGTCAAGGGTGCTCTTTACAGACGAGTCTCGGTTCTCCTTGTCTTTCAACGACCGTCGAGTGAATGTTTGGAGGCGTCCACGGGAGCGTTTTGCTGATGCGACGGTGCGCGAGCATGACCGCTTTGGTGGTGGATCTGTCATGATGTGGGGTGGCTTCGCATTAAACTTCAGAACACCCCTGCTCCAAATTCATGGCAACTTAAACGGTATTGGCTACAGGGATGACGTCCTACAACCTAGGGTTCTCCCAGCTCTGCGGGCCATTGGGGAAGGTGCCATACTACAGGACGATAATGCCAGACCCCACCGAGCGCGTATCGTCAATGACTTCCTGCAGCAACAGCACGTCATAAGGATGGATTGGCCGGCTCGATCACCCGATTTGAACCCCTTAGAACATCTGTGGGATGTCTTGGGTCGACAGACACGGGCAAACCTCCCTCCAGGAGCTAACCTTGAAGTTCTGGCCCACCCAAGTTCTCCAGCAAGAGTGGTTGGCCATCCCAGGAAACATCCTCCATAACCATATACGGTCCATGAGACAACGATGCCAAGACTGCATTGATGCAAACGGTGGCCACACCCGATACTGACTCTATAGATTTGTGGTTTCTAAAATTTTGATTTTGTAAATGGGGGGTATGTCCAGTTAAATTGAATTTACTCGAATTTTAAGCGACTGATGTCTAAAATCTTTTTTGTTATTGATGCAGAAATGATTGCAATAAAATATGATGAACTCATAAATTGAATTCGTGTTTCTGATTTAAAGAGAGACCCATATGTCCAAGTGGCCCCTGTATTATTTTGAGTAGTATATTTAAGAACGCATTTGAAAGTAAAAGGTATTTTGAACACATATATATTAAACATTCACATTTTTCACAAGTTATTAATAAAGGACTTATGACTCTTTGACGCATGAAAGATATTAATGAGACACACCAACCATGCAAGTTTGGTCAGCCTCACTTCAAGATCAGGGTCACTAGGGATTTCCAAATTCACATTACATGGGTTCTTTGAAGTGACCTTGACACAAACTATGAGAAATAAAAAAGTCCAAACGTGCATGTAGAGATCTTAGATTGATCTTTTATATATGTTAAGATTTTATGTTGATCTTGAAGGTCAAGATCATTTTAGGCCTTATGAAAAATGTCAAATTTTGTGGTTGTACAGTGGAATATACATCAACATTGGTTTATAATTTGATAATACATGAACCTCAAAGGTCACGTGAAGGTCAAAGTCACAGGGTCAAGGTCATTGCAAGGTCTTTGTTGTTTTTGACAAATATAACACTAATTTCATGGTTTTCCATTACCGCATGCTAGTCAAATGGGCTTTACCCTCCTAGTTATTTTCTTTAATAACACATTTCTGACACTGTTCCAGCACCTCTCAATTTTATGTTCCTGTAAACATGGTCCATCTTTGGGGTGTTGACACATATTCAATGATTTTTTTTTAGTTTTTTTTTTAGTAGACATTGTGGATCGTCCTGCGTAGTCAGCTGGATGTTGAGGAACGGAAAAATGAAAAAAATAACTACTAGGGTGCAGTATGTTGATCAATAAGGATTATACATTAATCGTGATTATCCTACTCAATTGCAGAGGCAGTACGGCAGAATAAAGCAACAAAAGATGCGACTGACAACGACATTAAGCAAGTCGCTCAGGAATATTTCAGGACTGCTGGGGACAGGGACGGGGGACGAAAAGAGCGTCTCCTGCGTGCCATCCACATGCAAAACTCCAGCGCAACATTGAATGAATTGTGACTCCTGCATTCAATATCTCCAGGAACTGACAAAACTGTTTAATATTCTTTTTAATAACGGAATTTATCCAGCTGAGTGGGCTAGGGCTATAATTGTACTGATTTTTAAAAACAGTGATGTATATACAACAGATAACTGTCGTGGTTTATCTTTGCCTAGCTTGTTAAGCAAATGTTATACCTCCATGCTGAATAAGCGATTGGTAAAATGAACTGATAAAAAGCTGAGTTACAGGCAGGTTTCAGGCTGTTATTACTCAACTGTTGATCAAATGTGTTACTTTAAATTTTTTGTTGAAAAATGTTTTTAAAATACAATGAAGTAAGCTCAATACATGATTTGTCTTTCTGGAAATAAAAGCCTTATATTTTGTACAGTGAGAACCACTGTTTGATGTTTTATTGCCTCATGGAATGAGCGGAAAAGTTATTAACGCAGTTGTAGCCATATAGAGATCAGTTTTGTCATGGGTTCGTATAAAATATAGGTTAACTGATTTTTTCGAAAAAGCTTTGTTAGGGAGAAGAAATATTTAGAGATTATAAACTATTTAAGAACACATTTGAAAGTAAAAGGTATTTTGAACACATAATTTTTTGCGAATGCTTGGTTAAGCTAAGGCTTGTTCTACCCATCGGTGCATCAGTTTTTTGGAAAACGTTTGGCAATTATAGTAATAATAATAATAATAATAATAATAATAATAATAATAATAATAATAAAGATACATTGTGCAAACTTTCCAGAATAGAAGAAAATTAGGATCATATCTTATTCTTGTGTCCATTATACAATAATTCCATAGATAAGTTTTGGAATATAAAGCATCGATCGTACATTAAGTATCTACGTAGTGATTCTTTGTCAGATACTCGTAAGCGTGGTGTTGTTTTATTTAACAAATTACAGATCAGACAGGAATTCATAGAAAGCCTTGAGAACATCGCCTAACTTGTTTTTAACGAGTCTTGATGTCCAGTATTTTTTTATTTCAATACTCTTCTTTTGTTATTGGTCTTATACGTCATTGTACATCTGTTTTGTACTGTTTACTGACCCCAACTAGGGGCCGGTGGCCTATAATAATTAAATTTTGTTCGAGATCCAAAAGCTGTTTTGTTCTGTTTTATAGATCACTTCACAAATTATGTCGTGTTTTTTTTTTAATTTACAGTGTATGTGTTTGATTTTAAACAGGTATGATCTACTACATAAGGCTGACTTTGTGTGTGTGTTTGACAGGAATTGAAAGCCACATTTTTACACGTAGTGAGCTAAAATTTGGGACATGGGTTCATTAGTCCATTGTGCAGCTTTCTAGTTGCGTGGAAAACAAAAAGTTTAACGGAAAATAATGGACTTCTTCAGTTTTAACTGCTTGAGCTGAAATTGGTTCACATATATATATGCATATAAACGCAGGAAAATAATTGGTGAGCATTAGAAATTCAAAAACCTTACCAGTCAATTATTATCACAGATATTAAGCGGATTTTCACAGCTTTTAACCGATTGAGCTGAAAATAGGGTACACATAAGTATTCCAACGCTGAAAAAAATTATTGCTAAACATGAGAAAACCAAAAAGCCTATCACCAACCGTTATAATGGAGAATCACAGACTTTCTCAGTTTTTAACTGATTGTGCTGAAAATTAGGACTTATGCATTTCAACGCGGTAAAATGATTGGTGCACATTAATTAAATAGAAATCCTGTCAGTTATTCATTATAACACAAATAACAGACTTCCACAGTTTCTAAACAGATGCGTTGAAAAAAAGAACCCAATTGAAAGCATATATATAGCATGTTATTAATAGAACTTTTAATGCTCTTTGGAGGATGCCCTCTTCCACTAAATGCTACCACCCACATTATTCATTAAAATGTATTTAATGTGGGTAATGGCATTAAGTGGAAGAGGATATCCAAGGATGGTCAAGAGGCATCCAGGTGGTGGTCAAGAGGCAGGCTGGCGGTGGTCAAGAGGCAGACAGGCGGTAGTCAAGAGGCAGACAGGCGGTGGTCAAGAGGCAGGCTGGCGGTGGTCAAGAGGCAGACAGGCGGTAGTCAAGAGGCAGACAGGCGGTAGTCAAGAGGCAGACAGGCGGTGGTCAAGAGGCAGACAGGCGGTAGTCAAGAGGCAGACAGGCGGTGGCCAAGAGGCAGGCTGGCGGTGGTCAAGAGGCAGACAGGCGGTAGTCAAGAGGCTGACAGGCGGTGGTCAAGAGGCTGACAGGCGGTAGTCAAGAGGCAGACAGGCGGTAGTCAAGAGGCAGGCAGGCGGTGGTCAAGCGGCTGCCAGGCGGTGGTTAAGAGGCATTTAAGCGGCTCATTGGCAAATGTGCGGCTCTGCATCAGAAACCCTGGTCGGGCCGACCAAATGCCGCCCATCGGACCACCATCGCGCCTCCTGACAGCCGCTCTGGTGCCAACAGCGGTACGCCCTCATACCGCAGGGTGCAGTCGGCATGCCTACTATTGGCCGCTTTTGGGCCGATTCTTCAGCCGCTTGTGGGCCGCTGTTGGCCCATTGGGCGTGTGCTATCAGGGACATTATAAAATAAGATATTATTTTACACACACACACACACACACACACACACACACACACACACCTACACCCATACACACACACACACACACACACACACACACATGTACATAGCCTGATTTCTTGCCCACTGTCTTTGTTGATGAAAGACTTGGTTTATATGAACAGTTTGCTGACCTACTGAGCAAGTCACAGCCTATGAGCCAATCCCCAGCCTCCTTGTCGTGGGGCACTGTTGGCCAGGCGGATAGCCATGGGGAGGAAGGAGTCACTGAATCTAGAGGTTCGGGCCCACAGCAGCTATTGAGCTGGTAAAGCGCTATATAAGAACGAATAAATAAATAAATAATATTTATTTACACAATAGTGATCTCCACCAGATAACACACACAAACCAAAAATAATTAAAATGCATATCTGGTCAAGTCATTATGGTGACGTCATAATTTGTTTTTCTAATCCTATTTTCTCCCAAACTACTTGAGGGATTGGGTTTAAGTTTGGTTAAAACTTACATTTTACCTATACCTCTAAGGTAACTCCAAACTTATGCACCCCGTTGAGGTTCCGGGGGTTTCTGTATAAATAGATCCTCACTTTCTGACAAGCCTGGAGAGAAAGCAAGGCCAATACTAGTCCGCTTTTTTGACAGGAAGAATCGTGACGAGATCCTGCTAAACAGATGGAAGTTGAAGAACAAAGACTACGTCGTCGACGAGGACCTGACTTGGCTGAGCTACAAGATGTCCAAGAAGGCTTCAGAGCATTCTGCATCAATGACTGTCTGGCTCCAACGGGAAGATATTGGCGAAGCTGAAAAATCACATCATCGTTAGAGTCAATGAGTCAATGTCAACACCCACATCGATGAGGTATTCCAGACGGCGATGAAACGGGGTCATCGTGAGGACAGCGAGCGTCAACAGCGAAAGTGAACGAGATAGGGAGATGAACAACGCACTTTGTGTTCCTCCATGCTGTAGAGTGTTGAAGGTATTGTTTTCAACGTTATTTCGAATTACAATTCTCACATAATCAACATCATAAATATTTCAATATTTCAATTTCGTAATTACTATAATATCCTATCTACATTGTTATTAATAACAAAATGTTAAACTGAAAACGAAAGGAAGAATAGAAAAGGGCACAGCCGAGTCAAAATGGCGTATCGACTTTCCGCACTGAAAAAGTAACAGACAAGTATGGTAACCTGTTTGTATTGGTTGCAAGTAGTTTTATACGGGACACCATTGATGACTTTGTTACCATTTTTTTTTCTTCTTCACAATTTGTTCCCCAGTTTGTAGTCTCATTTTCTAATACTACTTTTAAATACTGTCGACATATGCGGTGCTTACAAAGGTTTGTTGTTTAATTGTAATTTTTTATAATCCGAATGGTTCACTAACGACTTAAAGGACTACGTTAAGCTGAATTTTGATGACAAATGTATGGAAATTAAAAAGCTTTATACCACTTGATTGAAAAGACAATTAACGCCCCTAGGGCGTGTTGCAGTTTTAAGGTCACTTATTTTATCAAAACTTGTTCATCTGTTACGTTGAAACGCGAATGGTAGTACGTCGGAAACGTGTACGATAGATCTAATCGTTTCGTTTTGCAAAGTATTCAATAATGGAGTTTATTTACCTTTGATTTGAGTTTGCATTGTTGTTAGGAGAGGCTTTGTATAACGTTGATAATTTGCGAAGTTTCTGGATCTGCGTGTTTACTCTTGATAGAAATTTCCGGATGGATATCGAAGGTCGTGAATGTTCCCGGAAGTAGAGAAAATGTGTAATGACGTAAGCCAGTGATGACGATCTTTAGTTCGATTGGTGGCAGTACGTCATTTCTACCATGTACCATATTGTTCCAGAAAAGAGAGAGGTTATTTAATCGTGTGCCGAGTCGGTGTTGAGGGAGTAAAGTTGTTGATAGTGATTTGGAAAGTTGCTGTGAAAGTTGTTGAGTTGAATTGAGAATTGTATGCAGTTGTTGATGTGTGCTGAATAAAAGTGGAAAACTTCATACGTCGACTTTGTGAATTGTATGCTGTTTGGACGGGCTGTGTGAATAAACGAATCTGAGTTACACCCTATCAGGAATTCAAGCATCGGGGCTGAATCAGATACTGATAGAAAACACCAACATCGAACTGAGTGTAACATTTTGGGGGCCAAGCCGGGATTCACGCCATAGCCAAGGGTTCAACTGCTACAACAAGCGAGTCAACGTTACGAGAGGCAGTCATCGAGGGTAGCCGCCAACGAGTTGCGTCGAGAGGGGCCAACATACTGGGACTACATCCGATAGATTCGGGTTGACTGCAAGGGCGTGTAGTCGCCGAAGAGTTGCTTCGTGAGCGAACAACAGAGCGGGACTACGTGGCTGCCGCAGGACTACGTCGAGGGACAGTCTCGGAGCTACATCGCCAGTGTTACAGCGAGCGTCGAGCGGACGTCGCGTCTACTTCAGCACAGGAGCGTGTACATCAACACCAGCGTGGTGCAACGTCGCATACGACGAGGACAGCGGGGCCTGCGTCAACGAAGGCGACTAGTGACAAGCATCAGCGCTACTGCAGAAAGCGTGCTGTTCTAGAACAGTCTAGAAAGGTACAGCACAGTCAAGAACTTTCCAGAAAAGAACTTTCTAGAAAAGAACTTTCTTTAAAAGAACTTTCCAGAAGCATCAAGATGGCTGACTTCTGGCAGAAAGGGATTCAACTGAATCTAAAAGGGAAACAGCTGACGGAGTACGTCAAGTCCCAGGAGAGAATACAAGAAAGAGAATTAGAAGAGCAGCGTCGCCGTGAAGAAAGAGAATTAGAATTGAAGCGTCTGGAAATTGAACAGCAGCGGCAAGAAAGAGAAGAGCAGCGTAAAGAAAGAGAAGATGAGCGCAGGCGTGAGGAAAGAGAAGCTGATCGGCAGTTCCAACTAGAGTTGGCGCGCATCCAGCAACAGCAGCATGCGCCACAAGTTATCAGTGACAACACGGCTCCAAAATTGCCAGCTTTCGTCGACGGGAAGGACCAGATTGACTGTTATCTGGCGAGATTCGAAAGGTTCGCTGAAAGCTCTAACTGGCAACCTCAAGACTGGGCAATTCGACTGAGTGCACTTCTGACGGGGCAAGCTCTCGAAGTTTACACCAGACTGTCGAACGATGACGCCAAAAACTACGACGTCTTGAAAGAGGCCCTGTTGCAGTGCTATAACTTTACAGAGAAGGGCTACCGTAAACGCTTCCGTGAATGCCGGCCTAAGTCAGACGAGACGCCAAAGCAGTTTGTGGAGCGCCTGTCGTCATATCTACACAAGTGGGTGGAGTTATCAGGCGAAAGGAAGTCTTACGACAGTCTCCATGACCTGATCGTGAAGGAACAATTTCTCAATGCCTGTCACAAGGACCTAGCGACCCACTTAGAAGAACAAAAGCTGCAGACGCTTAAAGATGTGACTGAGGCTGCTGAAAGATATCTTATCGCTCATGGGAAAACCCTGGGGCCACCCAGCGCGACGAAACATTTTCAGAAGACTGCAAACCATGGGAACCAGATCCAAGGAAGCCAGACGAGCCAGAGACAGACAGACTCCACGCCTCCTCCCAGGGAAGGGCATTCAAGGGGCTGTTTCACCTGCAACGCTACAGACCACAGAGCTTCTAACTGTCCTCAAAACAAAAGTAGCGGACAGCGGAGCAGTACGGACAACGCAGCGGCGGGCAACCGGCAGAGGCGGTTCTCCAATCAACGGCAAACCAGTAGATCTGACCATCAGGTGTGCGGCGGGAGCGTCATTCTTCCGAGTGAGACCGAGCGCACAGCTACCCCTGCGGACGTGCAAGAGTGCATGACCGATGGCCAACTTCTCCTTGCCAACGGAAAATCCATCCCCGTCGTCGCCAGCGCAGCTGTGACCGTCCAGAACATGCCTGTTTCAAAGGGACGCGTCGGAAATCATGAAGTGACTGTTTTAAGAGACTCTGGCTGCAGTGGGGTCATCGTCAGAGAAGACCTAATCGCTAAAGAACAGTTCACTGGCGATTCAAAATGGACACTTATGGCCGACAGCAAATGTGTGAGAGCGCCAGTTGCGAAGATTCATGTCAACACCCCTTTCTACATAGGCGAAGTCGAAGCGGTTTGCCTGAAGAAGCCGCTGTATGATTTGATGATCGGGAATATCGACGGCGCGAGACGACCCGACGACCCCGATCCAGAGTGGAGTCCTGCCTCAACCCAACGCGTCGAAGTTGTGGAGGAGGATCCATTGCCGTTTCCCGATGGAGACCTTACAGAGTTGCTATGGGACAATGTGGTTACTCCGGCTCAGCCCTGCCGACCAGAGATCGTCGGTGCTGTTACTACCAGGGCCCAGGCCAAGAGAGACAAGACGTCTACGCCACTGAAGGTCGCCGACAACTCTAAAGCTGCCATCGTGGACAGAGATAAGCTGATCCAGCTCCAGGAAGCTGATAGCACTTTAAACAAGTACAGGAACCGCCAAGACCACGTGACCAAAGGCAGTGGTACGGTCTATTTTGAGGTGAAGGCCAAGATCCTGTACAGAATCTTCCAGCACCCGAGGGTCAACGGAGGTAAACCACTACGTCAAGTCTTGGTACCGTTACCCCTAAGGCGCCAGGTGATGGAAGTAGCGCATGACTCAATCATGGGAGGTCACCTGGGTATCAAGAAGACGTCGGATAGAATCCAGGCGGTGTTCTACTGGCCAGGACTTCATGCGGACGTCAGCCGTTTCTGCCGATCATGTGACATTTGCCAGAAGACCATACCTCGAGGAAGGGTCCCGAAAGTGCCTATGCAGAGGATGCCTCTGATCGACCGACCTTTCAAGAGGGTGGCCTTAGACTTAATCGGCGAAATAAGACCTCCGAGTGAAGAAGGTCATCGATGGGTACTGACTTTAGTAGACTATGCGACTCGGTACCCAGAAGCAGTGCCACTGAAGAAGATTGACACTGAAACTGTAGCAGAGGCACTGGTGGACATGTTCAGTAGGCTTGGAGTGCCTGAAGAAATTCTGACAGACCTCGGGACGCAGTTCGTCTCTGACTGCATGAAGGAGGTCAACAGACTGCTGAGCATCCGGCATTTGACTACGACACCCTACCATCCGATGTGCAACGGGCTTGTCGAGAAGTTCAATGCTACGCTGAAGTCCACCCTGAAGAAACTGTGCAGCGAGCAGCCCAGACAATGGCATCGCTATATCAACGCCTTACTTTTCGCCAACAAAGAAGTACCGCAGGAGTCCACCGGCTTTTCTCCGTTCGAGCTGCTGTACGGAAGAACCATCAGAGGGCCGATGCACATCCTGAAAGAACTGTGGACGAAAGAAGTAGACACCCCAGAGGTGAAGAACAGTTACCAGTACGTGTTTGAGCTACGGGAGAAGCTGGAGCAGACTCTCGAGATAGCCAGAGAAAACCTGAAGAAGTCCCAAGACTGTGGAAAGCACTACTATGATCGTAGGGCTGTGAGCAGGAAGTTCAAACCTGGCAACAAAGTGCTGGTGCTGCTACCTACTGATCATAATAAGTTGCTGATGCAGTGGAAAGGCCCGTACGAAGTGGAGACTGTGGTGGGGATCAACAACTACAAGGTGAAGGTCGGCCAGCATTCCAAGATATACCACGCCAACCTCCTCAAGCTGTACGTGGAAAGGCCATCAGAGACTGTGCATGTGGCAACAGCAGCTGAGATCGACAACAGCTTTGATAGCGAGGAACTGTTGGAACTTGGAGACTTCCACAGCAAAGAAGGCATCGATGATGTTAAGCTAGGACCAAGCTTGACGGAAGGTCAAACGTTGGAGCCCGAGGACCTTATGGGCGAGTTTCCCCCTACCTTCATTGATGTCCCCGGCTCTACGACTTTGGTCGAACATGAAGTCCACACCCAGACCTGGAAGGAGCATCTGCAGACCTTGAGGGAGCTGTTCCACCGTCCCGCAGAAGCCAACCTGACCGTGAGACCCAGCGAATGCATTCTGGGAGCTGACAACGTCGACTGCGTCAGACATCCGACGGAAGAAAAAGACAACGGAGGATGCACTGACTCCAGGAAAGCCCACGTGATCGTCGTCTTTGACCCTGGGCCGATGACGACCGCAACTGACGAGGGCGTCGTTTCCTTGCGAAAGAAAGAACATTGACTGTGTGGATGAACTAAGAATATTGGTAATGACAGACTTGAACATGAAAAACGTTGACTGGGTAAATGATCTGTGAACATTGACAGTATCCAGAAAGACTTGCAGATGAGAAACTTTGACTCTGTGTGAATGAACTGTGAACATTGACATTATCCAGGCAGATTTGAAGATGAAAACCATTGACTCTGTGTAGATAAGCTGAGCGCAATTACAGTATTCAGAAAGTCTTAAATTAGTTTCAATTGTGGACTTTGTTTGTGCATTACGTTTCAACGTTGTTGAAAGAAATTGGGTAAATTTCTTCTTGAGTGGGGGGTTATGTTACGTTGAAACGCGAATGGTAGTACGTCGGAAACGTGTACGATAGATCTAATCGTTTCGTTTTGCAAAGTATTCAATAATGGAGTTTATTTACCTTTGATTTGAGTTTGCATTGTTGTTAGGAGAGGCTTTGTATAACGTTGATAATTTGCGAAGTTTCTGGATCTGCGTGTTTACTCTTGATAGAAATTTCCGGATGGATATCGAAGGTCGTGAATGTTCCCGGAAGTAGAGAAAATGTGTAATGACGTAAGCCAGTGATGACGATCTTTAGTTCGATTGGTGGCAGTACGTCATTTCTACCATGTACCATATTGTTCCAGAAAAGAGAGAGGTTATTTAATCGTGTGCCGAGTCGGTGTTGAGGGAGTAAAGTTGTTGATAGTGATTTGGAAAGTTGCTGTGAAAGTTGTTGAGTTGAATTGAGAATTGTATGCAGTTGTTGATGTGTGCTGAATAAAAGTGGAAAACTTCATACGTCGACTTTGTGAATTGTATGCTGTTTGGACGGGCTGTGTGAATAAACGAATCTGAGTTACACCCTATCAGGAATTCAAGCATCGGGGCTGAATCAGATACTGATAGAAAACACCAACATCGAACTGAGTGTAACATCATCTATGGCCACTTCTTCCTAATCCACCGGATAATACCATATCAGTTATTCAAAGTCTATCTTTCAATTTGTCTTGAACAAAACAATGGATAAAATAAGTAAACAGATTTCATGGAAAAATATGGAAGAAGGCGGTATTAACATACCAGACGTAAAGAAAATAATGACACCTTTAAACTAAGGTGGATTAGAAAACTAACAACTAGTCACAACTGGCTCGATAGCCTATCGTCCTCGCAGACTACAATAACGAGTTTAAGTAAAGTTTGCTCAGCTTGCGGGAAGTTTCTCCGTTTAAATTATTTTTAGACTGACGTCTTTAAAGCATACGCGGAATTTGGAAAGAAGGTAGTCTGTGAGGATATGAGTGAGATTTGACACGAACCCAATTTTTTTTTTGCAATAACAATTAAAAAATTTTTTAAAGTAACAAATCATTCTTGTTTAGAAAAAAGGTTAGAAAAAAATATTGTTTCTCGTTGGTCACATTTGTGAAAATGGAAGATTTATGTCATACAATGCTTTCCAACAGAACTATAATGTGGCTACTGATTTTATTTCATACAATGGTTGCGTCCAAGCTGTGAAGAAATATATACAAACAGTAGGCCTTATATGAATGAGGCAAGTAAATACCTTAGATTAATTTACTCAGTGCCAAAAGGTGCAAAACTGTTTTATAATATCTGATATAGTGTCTATAGTGGCAGGCACGGTGGTCTAAAGGTAGTGCTTCGGCTTGCGGATCTGAAGGTCCCGGGTTCGAGCCCTGGCCGGGCCATTGTGTTGTGTCCCTTGGAAAGACACTTTACTCCCGTTTCCTACTCCTTAGGATGAGAGTATAAACCGAGGTCTAGTCTGTGTGTCGCATACATTCCATCACAACGGACTTTAAAGATCATGACGCTCATGTCCTAGACGGGTGAGTGCCGGTAACAAGAACACACCCAGCATGCACTTGGTCCTTCTCCCCCATCCCTGGCTGCGCAGGATGGTGCTCAGTTGTCCGGGCGTCAGACCGGCCAGCGCTTTGAGCATGAGTTGGTAAAGCGCTATTTAAATAAAGTGATTAAATTAAATTAAAAATAATGTTGTTCTAGATGGGAGAGTAGGCTTTAAATAAATGTCGAATGGAAATATATTTTAAAGAGAGTTATTTGTATTAAAGTAATTAAACTACGATGGTTCCAAACACGAATTTTGCACACAATCTTAGGTACTAATGTTATTCTGCAAAGTATAGATCTGAAAGATAAATTTCTATGTATTTTTGGTAAAGTTGTAAAGAAATTTCTATGTATTTTTGGTAAAGTTGTAAAGGACAACATTCAGCACATTTTCTGGAAATGTGAAGTGGTGCAAAATATTTGGCTACTCTTTAAGGAACACTGTTCAAGAAAGGGTGAATCTTGAAGACAAATTGTATTGATAGGGCATCTTGTGCTTCTTGGATGTAACGCTGATTTTGTCCTTGACTACCCTTTTCAATTGATATTAATACTAGTTAAACAACTGGTAACTGGGTTTTGGTGCTAGTAGGCCGCCATACGTTGGTGTAGAACACAAGCTGGCTTAAAGAGACGGGACTAGGGTTCTTGATAGCATCATGGATACAATCCTTAGTATATCCCATATCTGTCAAATGAGGACATTATAGAAAACATCCATCTCCACTTCTCTTTTGTCAAAGGCTTGCACCTGTGGATTTGTTTCATAGATAACAGATGTGTAGTTCAGTGTGTTCTAAGCCCGTCAGTGTATGGGCTGGGCTTGGCAAATAATCACGTGACTGATTTTCCAAAGCGTAAAAGGACGCCTGAATGAAGTCCTCGGGAAAAACACCTTCATGCGAAAAACGTATCCGCAAGTTGGCTCCTTGGCAACGGTAATGGGAAGGAACCACCTTTTTGAATGTAAATTCACTGACAAAAGTAGTCCCAAACTGGAAGGTTGCAGTCTTGGTAGTTTTGAACAAGGCAATGTTTAGAAAGTGACCCCCATCTTTATCCACATCGTTGTTTATTGTTGCACAACCTGCAAAGACGAACGCAACACTTTCACACAGTTTGGTCATCTCTGGCATACTTAGATCTAAATACCCAAAAATTAGCCTTGAATAATTTGACATTCTTTTTCCCCTGTCAGTGTCTTGTTTTAGCTAGGTTTCAGTTCTAGAACGAGATGAACGGACTAGAGCTGAAAGGGACAGTACTCTTTCAGGCACAATATGCTTTTCTAAGGGACATAAGCATCAACATGCTTTTAGATAGCGTTAAGGTATGCTGCAACCTCCAGAACACAGGCGTCCGTATTGGAATGTGAGCGAAGTATAATAGACTAGTACCACTATTATAGTAGTAAGCTTATTAGTAGTATTTACACTGTTCTCTCATTCCGCTACGGGCGCCTTTGCTCCTGTATTAGGATATTATCAGCCTTTGTGTAGAGCTTCGCGGCTTGCTTGGTCAAAAAGAGTCACATGGCGTAAAAAGTTATAAAAGCTTCGTTCTCATTCTGTCAAGGCTCGTCTTCACAAAGTTTCACCTTGATGAACGTAAAATAAGGCCACTAGTGGCAGTTTGACAACTGTTGACAACGTAGCTGCATATCGCAACGTATCGATAAGCTATTAACGCCAGACACCCACAAGTTGTAATCTTGAGTAACGTATGAACTGCCATTCAACCTACCACAGCGAGGGGAGGTAATGTATTTAATAATGATTTATTTATTTGCATGTTTTTTTCCATCGAAATTACAAGACAATAAAACTACACGCGCACACATACAAACACATACACACACACAGTTATACAATCAGCCTGTTTCAAAGAAACTGTCCAACCGGAGAAATGATTAATGCTTTGGCAATCAACATATGTTGTCCATATAGGAGTTAATAATTAAAAGTTGACAGCTGCAGATATAATTACGTGTTTAGTTGCAATCAAGTAATACATTATTTGTAGAAATTGTGTGATTGCATAAACAATTCATGTAGCTGCAATATTTAATTCTTATAGAATTCAAAAATATTCTGTAGGCCACTGCCACAACTGACCTGCATACTCAACAGTGCTTTTCATATTGTTTATTTAAAGTCACACTATTTCAACTAATCATTGTAATTTCTTAGAAATCAGATGTATCTGTATTGATAAGGCACTAACATTATCAGCTCCTTTGTCAGCAGCTCCATCAGCCCAATCATTGAAAATGAATCCACAGTGAGATGGAAACCAACTAAATGTAACCTGAGTTACCTCTGTGATTAGTCTGTTAAGTGCTCATTTTATCTAAAATATAATTTATTTTCTTTCTTTAGTAATATTTGAATTTAGAAACTCCAACACAGAATAAGAATCAATAAATACAACGATATTAAATAAGTTCAGTGCTAAATAAAACAAAAAACTATTTTAGGCCATTAAAATTGTAATTAGTTCGGCTGTAAATATTGAATATCCCTTTCCAAGAAAAGTTGACTCATTTATCTTAAATTATAGTACAGTATTGCAAAAGCCGCTATCGCATCACCATTTTCCAAAACAGAACATCCAGTATGTATTTTTGTTGATAATAATATGTTTTCATTTAAATGAATTCTAGCATCCGATTTTTTCATACGAGTATTTAAGTTATCACTCTTGTTCTTTCATGGTATAATGAATATCATAACTAGCCTTTTACAATCTCCATAAAAGAGTAGGTGATATTATCTCTTTTCATAGATGAAGAATTACTAGTACGATTGGATACTATTTTCCTAAGCAGTCTCAAATACTGTAGTACAACATTTTCAGACCATTGGAACATTTACTTGGGGCATTATAAAAATGTTTATTTTTCGGCTATCTATAGGAGTAAGTGTCTGGAAATAAAGTTGAATGGATTGACATTTTGTTATTGTTTTTGCTTGTTGTTGTTATTGTTGTTGTTGTTTTCTGATTTGATTTAGTGTTACGCCTCTATACATTTAGTGATTTTTAGACAACCTGTTACGAGTGATACAAGAAATAAATGAAGTAGTAAGTTAATCCAGGAAATACTAATACATGTATAAAGATGGATGGATGATTTCATGGGTGGAGAGAGTGGAGGGATAAAAGCAATCACCACTCCGATCCAACACCTGCGAAACAATAATACGAAGTAGATGACCCGCCTGTACGCTTACTAGGTGAGGACGATGACGAGGATGACGATGGCGATGATGATGATGGCGACGACGCCGATGACAATGATGATGATGATAATGATAACAACGAAGACCACGACGAAGGTGATGCTAATCAAGAGAAGTGTTTCACAGCGGCTCAACCAAAGCTTTTCAGATTTAAGGTTATGCCTCGGTCACACAGCACTCCACGTCTTAATCACGTACAAAAAGTTCGTAAAATCTGGTGGACGTGGTCGTACGTGGTAATTTTCGGTCAATTTTGGTTTGGCCGTGCTTTGGACGGGGTATGCCCGTCGGCGGCTGTTCCACTGCTGAAGCACTGCCTAAGCACGGCTAACCACATCCAGCCACGTGTAAACCTAAAAATAAATTAATTTTGCACATGTTCTAAAACGAGGTGGGAAAAGGCAGCAAGTTATACCGATCCAGATCTTGTACAAAACACCTCCAGTCATTTGCAGTATGCCTGGAAAGAAGGGTTCCTCTGCCAAGAAGAGGTCGACGAAGGCTCCCCAAGACTCCCAGGCCCAAGTCACAGTCCAGGTCTGCAAGTGCCGAGGTCTCAGAAAATTACGGTATTTATATGCCGCAAATCAGAAGTGATACAGAAGTGATTAGGCAGTGATCGGGACGTATTTCGAACTTGTTCAAGACGTCGTTAGGTAGTGCTATGTACGTGGAAAAATCCATTTGTCAGTGATAAGCCGCTAAACACACGCTATTTCCCGTGATTCCAACGCGGTACATGCGTCCAATGACCGTGCTCTGGCCGTGACTGAACGCTAAACTTTCGCGTCTTACCGCGTCTCCCCAAGTTTTAATCACTGCCGGAACACGGATTACCACGCGTGTTTCACGTGTGTTGCACGTCCTTACCGCGATTGTTACCCGTGGTTGTGCGCGGGCTAAAATTTTGAGCAGTTCCAAACGTTTTGCCGCGTCCGATGCCGTTCAGATTTCTCCCCGCGTCCTGCCACGTCTATACCTCGACCGTAGCTCGTCTTAACCTCGACATCAACGCGAACAACAACGTCCACTCCACGGGTAACACATTTTGGACGCGCTTTGGTCGTGATTCAGCCGTAAAGGGCTGTGTGACCGGGGCTTTAGGTCAGCCAGGCTAGCTATAAATAGCTTCGCCGATATTCTTTTAGCCTATAAAAAAAAAGATATCCGTAGGATCGTGATCGTCCTTAACGCTGATGCAATAGGACGTTAAGCTTCGTTGTTCCTCCTCCTTTCCCTTGTCCCACCGCCGTAGCTCAAGTGGTAGAGCGTTCGCCTGGCACATCGATGATCCAGGTTCGAATCCCGTGGTGGGCGATATAAAATGTGGCCATTTTCACTGTCCATATTAGCAGTATGATTGCTTTGGTGGTTCATTGTTGATTCAGGTCCCTACCCCTCTTTCCTTGGGATGGTTATCCCCGTCTGCCATATCGCCAATGGTGGGTGTAGACGTTAAACCTCAATGTTCGTTCATTCATTCCTTTCCCTGGAAGGGGGAGAGGGGAGGGTGTGTGTGTGCAGGCAAGACATAAATAGCCCGCAGCATACGAAATGCAGAGCCACTGAACAGTGCTGCTTACATAGGAATTGAGCTGGTGAGGTTTGTGGGTTTGGGGTATAATTTATGTGCCATCAAACGTCCAGCTCGTATCGACAAGAAGACAAGCAACTGTCATTCGCGGTTGAGATTGACGCCACAGTGATGACAGAGTACATTATGACGATTTTTTTCTATACCACGTGTGCAAAACCCGTCAAAATTAAAATGTATGTACGTCCATGAAGTTAATAGCATATATTAACAATAAATGTATGTTACCTTCCCCAAAAATTCCTGATTGATGACGCGGCAATATAAAATTATGCCTACACACACAAAATAACTAACAAGGGACGCAACTTGGAAGGACTCGGAGAAGCTCAGCTTGCCTTTCCTTGCCGTCTCCATTGGCCACTTGCAAGGTAAGATTTATTTAATTAGTCCCTCGTTCAGTCAATCCGTCTTTGAGTTTTCATTCACTCACTTCTTCACTTTCTTAATTATTAATTAATTGATAATTCATTGTTCATTTAGATGTGTTTAGTTGATTGTTTCTTCCAGAAGAGGGACGTAACAGAAGATTCGTCCTTTTTTTCTTTCTTTTACCAAAGAAGTTGTTTGTTTGAAACTGTATTTGATTTTATTTCATTTAATTTTATTGTATGTGTATAAGTTGTTGTTTTTTTTTGTTGTTTTTATTACAAATTATATTATATTATATTTTATATTTATTTAGTAAACCCCAAGCTGACAAAATCATAACTGAAGAACAAGCAGGATTCAGGGCAGGGCGAAGTACCACTGAGCAGATTTCCAACCTCAGAATAATCTGCGAGAAATACCTACATCACCATCAACATCTAAATCATGTATTTGTGGACTTTGTTGCGTTTGACCGAGTCTGGCATGCAGCTCTGTGGGCAACCATGAGAGTGTACAGCATCAACTCCAACATTATTGAAGTCATCATAAACCTGTATGACATGGCTACCAGTGCAGTCCTCCACAACAGTGCCATCGGGAACTGATTCAGAACAACAATCGGCGTGCGTCAAGGATACATACTCTCTCCAACACTCTTCAACATCTTTCTAGAACGCTTCATTTCAGATGCCCTTGCATATCATGAAGGCACAGTCAGCATACGGGGGAGAGCAATTTCCAGCCTCCGTTTTGCGGATGACATTGATGGACTGGCTGCACTGGAAAGAAAAAAGAACTTGAGCAGCTGGTACAGAGGCTCGACACCACCCCCAGATCCTTTGGAATGGAAATAAGTGAAGAGAAGACCAAAATGATTACCAGCAACACCAGTGGCATCAACACGGACATCAAAGGCACTTCACCCTGCCCTGAATACTGCTTGTTCTTCAGCTACGATTTTTTCAGCTTGGGATTTCAACCTGTTGAGCATTATTCTCTATTCATCATCATCATCATCATCATCATCATCATCATCATCATCATCATCATCATCATCATCATCAGCATCATCATCATCACCATCATCATCATCATCATCATCATCATCATCATCATCATCATTTTCATCATCATCATCCACCCTTCCCCCCCCCCTTTTTTTTCTTCTTCGATTTACAAATAATGTAGACATCAACTGATCAGTGACAAATTAGTTAATCATTGTTTATAGGGTCCAGCGGACTTCAAAGAACCGAATCAGGACCACAACTTGGTTGAAAGAGATCTCAACCCTGATGCGTATAAAAGATATGCTGAAACAAACCTAATGATAACACTGAATGCACTCCACCAGCTGATCACTTTACAACAAAGGCATTCAATGCAGGGGACGCTGAGGCTGTACTATAATTTATCGAACCCCCGTTTACAAAAGAAAATAAATTATAAACATCTTTATAACGTATTAAGAAAACACATACATAAAAAATGCCTACATATTTGCTAAATACAATAATAATAATAATAATAATAATAATAATAATAATAATAATAATAATAATAATAATAATAATAATAATAATAATAATATAGAAAGCCCTAGTGACCATTTGGCAGAAAGCGTCCAATAGCCCAAGCTGACCCAACAAACCCCATACACAAATGAGGAGTTTTGGAAGAGTTTTCAAGAAAAAATGTAGGTGACTGGTCTAGCAAAGAAGATAGTAGATTTATAGAACAGATTAGAATGAGAAAGAACAAATGAGAATGACAGAAACAGTGGGAATTTAAAGCACCAAGTTTCCTCAAAGTGGGGATACTATTTATACAGAAAACCGCGGCACCCCAACGGGAGTATCAGTGACAATAATGTCTACTAAATGCACCTAATTGACAATCGGCATGCTTATTTGGAACAAATAATGTATCCGTAATCTGTATGAGTCTGGTTGACACCATGAACACCTATCAATAATTTAAAGCAGTTTCGTTGTCTCTGAATCAAATAATGTCAGCAAAATACTCGATGTGTCTGACCAGGATGACTGACTTCAACGTCCTTGTAGCATTGCTGGCCACATCATGTGTACATTACGCAGGTAAATATTGTCATCATCATCGTCATCCTCCTCGTTATCATCATCCTTTATGGGGCTTTTATTTACTTTCCGTCTGTTACGTTGAAACGCGAATGGTAGTACGTCAGAAACGCGCAAGATAGATCTAATCGTTTCGTTTTGCAAAGTATTCAATAATGGAGTTTATTTACCTTTGATTTGAGTTTGCACTGTTGTTAGGAGAGGCTTTGTATAACGTTGATAATTTGCGTTAGTCGATATTATTTGAGAATCTTCTGGATATGCGTGTTTACTCTTGATAGAAACTTCCCGATACATGTCGAAGCAAGAGGTCGTTCTGGAAGATATAAAAATATGTATTGACGTAAGTCAGTGATGACGATCTTTTATTCGATTGGTGGCAGTACGTCATTTCTACCATGTACCCAATTGTTCCAGAAAAGAGAGAGGTTATTTAATCGTGTGCCGAATTGTTGTTGAGAGAGAAAAGTTGTTGATAGTGATTTGGAAAGTTGCTGTGAAAGTTGTTGAGTCGAATTGAGAATTGTATGCAGTTGTTGATGTGTGCTGAATAAAAGTGGAAAACTTCATACGTCGACTTTGTGAATTGTATGCTGTTTGGACGGGCTGTGTGAATAAACGAATCTGAGTTACACAACTATCAGGAATTCAAGCATCGGGGCTGAATCAGATACTGATAGAAAACACCAACATCGAACAGAGTGTAACATTTTGGGGGCCAAGCCGGGATTCACGCCATAGCCAAGGGTTCAACTGCTACAACAAGCGAGTCAACGTTACGAGAGGCAGTCATCGAGGGTAGCCGCCAACGAGTTGCGTCGAGAGGGGCCAACATACTGGGACTACATCCGATAGATTCGGGTTGACTGCAAGGGCGTGTAGTCGCCGAAGAGTTGCTTCGTGAGCGAACAACAGAGCGGGACTACGTGGCTGCCGCAGGACTACGTCGAGGGACAGTCTCGGAGCTACATCGCCAGTGTTACAGCGAGCGTCGAGCGGACGTCGCGTCTACTTCAGCACAGGAGCGTATACATCAACACCAGCGTGGTGCAGCGTCGCATACGACGAGGACAGCGGGGCCTGCGTCAGCGAAAGCGACTAGTGACAAGCATCAGCGCTACTGCAGAAAGCGTGCTGTTCTAGAACAGTCTAGAAAGGTACAGCACAGTCAAGAACTTTCCAGAAAAAGAACTCTACAGTCAAGAACTTTCTAGAAAAAGAACTTTCCAGAAGCATCAAGATGGCTGACTTCTGGCAGAAAGGGGTTGAACTAAATCTAAAAGGCAAACAGCTGACGGAGTACGTCAAATGCCAGGAGAGAATATTGCGCGAAGAAAGAGAAGAACAGCGATGGCGTGAAGAACGAGAATTAGAAGAGCAGCGTCGCCGTGAAGAACGAGAATTAGAAGAGCAGCGTCGCCGTGAAGAAAGAGAATTAGAATTGAAGCGTCTGGAAATTGAACAGCAGCGGCAAGAAAGAGAAGAGCAGCGTAAAGAAAGAGAAGATGAGCGCAGGCGTGAGGAAAGAGAAGCTGATCGGCAGTTCCAACTAGAGTTGGCGCGCATCCAGCAACAGCAGCATGCGCCACAAGTTATCAGTGACAACACGGCTCCAAAATTGCCAGCTTTCGTCGACGGGAAGGACCAGATTGACTGTTATCTGGCGAGATTCGAAAGGTTCGCTGAAAGCTCTAACTGGCAACCTCAAGACTGGGCAATTCGACTGAGTGCACTTCTGACGGGGCAAGCTCTCGAAGTTTACACCAGACTGTCGAACGATGACGCCAAAAACTACGACGTCTTGAAAGAGGCCCTATTGCAGTGCTACAACTTTACAGAAAAGGGCTATCGTCAACGCTTTCGTGAATGCCGGCCTTTGTCAGACGAGACACCAAAGCAATTTGTGGAGCGCCTGTCATCATACCTACACAAGTGGGTGGAATTATCAGGCAAAGGGAAGACTTACGAGAGTCTCCATGAGCTGATCGTGAGGGAACAATTACTCAACGCCTGTCCTAAGGACCTCGCGATCCACTTGGAAATACAAAAGTTGCAGACGCTAAAAGACGTTGCTGAGGCTGCTGAAAGATATCTCATCGCTCATGAGAAAACGTTGGGGCCACCCAGCGCGACGAAACATTTTCAGAAGACTGCAAACCATGGGAACCAGATCCAAGGAAGCCAGACGAGCCAGAGACAGACAGACTCCACGCCTCCTCCCAGGGAAGGGCATTCAAGAGGCTGTTTCACCTGCAACGCTACAGACCACAGGGCGGCTAATTGTCCTCAAAACAAAAGTAGCGGACAGCGGAGCAGTACGGACAATTCAGCGGCGGGCAACCGGCAGAGGCGGTTCTCCAATCAACGGCAAACCAGTAGATCTGACCATCAAGTGTGCGGCGGGAGCGTCATTCTTCCGAGTGAGACCAAGCGCACAGCTACTCCTGCCGACGTGCAAGAGTGCATGACCGATGGCCAACTTCTCCTTGCCAACGGAAAATCCATCCCCGTCGTCGCCAGCGCAGCTGTGACCGTCCAAAACATGCCTGTTTCAAAGGGACGCGTCGGAAATCATGAAGTGACTGTCTTAAGAGACTCTGGCTGCAGTGGGGTCATCGTCAGAGAAGACCTAATCGCTAAAGAACAGTTCACTGGCGATTCAAAATGGACACTTATGGCCGACAGCAAATGTGTGAGAGCGCCAGTTGCGAAGATTCATGTCAACACCCCTTTCTACATAGGCGAAGTCGAAGCGGTTTGCCTGAAGAAGCCGCTATACGATTTGATGATCGGGAACATCGACGGCGCGAGACGACCCGACGACCCCGATCCAGAGTGGAGTCCTGCCTCAACTCATCACGTCGAAGTTGTGGAGGAGGATCCATTGCCGTTTCCCGATGGAGACCTTACAGAGCTGCTACGGGACAATGTGGTTACTCCGGCTCAGCCCTGCCGACCAGAGATCGTCAGTGCTGTTACTACCAGGGCCCAGGCCAAGAGAGACAAGATGTCTACGCCACTGAAGGTCGCCGACAACTCCAAAGCTGCCATCGTGGACAGAGATAAGCTGATCCAGCTCCAGGAAGCTGATAGCACTTTAAACAAGTACAGGAACCGCCAAGACCACGTGACCAAAGGCAGTGGTACGGTCTATTTTGAGGTGAAGGCCAAGATCCTGTACCGAATCTTCCAGCACCCGAGGGTCAACGGAGGGAAACCACTACGTCAAGTACTGGTACCATTACCCTTAAGGCGCCAGGTGATGGAAGTAGCGCATGACTCAATCATGGGAGGTCACCTGGGTATCAAGAAGACGTCGGATAGAATCCAGGCGGTGTTCTACTGGCCAGGACTTCATGCGGACGTCAGCCGTTTCTGCCGATCATGTGACATTTGCCAGAAGACCATACCTCGAGGAAGGGTCCCGAAAGTGCCTATGCAGAGGATGCCTCTGATCGACCGACCTTTCAAGAGGGTGGCCTTAGACTTAATCGGCGAAATAAGACCTCCGAGTGAAGAAGGTCATCGGTGGGTACTGACTTTAGTGGACTATGCGACTCGGTACCCAGAAGCAGTGCCGCTGAAGAAGATTGACTCTGAAACTGTGGCAGAGGCACTGGTGGACATGTTCAGTAGACTTGGAGTGCCCGAAGAAATTCTGACAGACCTCGGGACGCAGTTCGTCTCTGAATGCATGAAGGAGGTCAACAGACTGCTGAGCATCCGGCATTTGACTACGACACCCTACCATCCAATGTGCAACGGGCTCGTCGAAAAGTTCAATGCTACGCTGAAGTCCACCCTGAAGAAACTGTGCAGCGAGCAGCCCAGACAATGGCATCGCTACATCAACGCCCTACTTTTCGCCTACAGAGAAGTACCGCAGGAGTCCACCGGCTTTTCTCCGTTCGAGCTGCTGTACGGAAGAACCATCCGAGGGCCGATGCACATCCTGAAAGAACTGTGGACGAAAGAAGTGGACACCCCAGAGGTGAAGAACAGCTACCAGTACGTGTTTGAGCTACGGGAGAAGCTGGAGCAGACTCTCGAGATAGCCAGAGAAAACCTGAAGAAGTCCCAGGACTGTGGAAAGCACTATTATGATCGTAGGGCTGTGAACAGGAAGTTTAAACCTGGCAACAAAGTGCTGGTGCTGCTACCTACTGATCACAATAAGTTGCTGATGCAGTGGAAAGGCCCGTACGAAGTGGAGACCGTGGTGGGGATCAACGACTACAAGGTGAAGGTCGGCCAGCATTCCAAGATATACCACGCCAACCTCCTTAAGCTGTACGTAGAAAGGCCATCAGAGACTGTGCACGCAGCCACAGCAGCTGTGACCGACGACAGCTTTGACAGCGAAGAACTGTTGGAACTGGGAGACTTCCACAGCAAAGAAGGCATCGATGATGTTAAGCTAGGACCGAGCTTGACGGAAGGTCAAAAGATGGAGCTCAAGGACCTTATGGGCGAATTTCCCCATAGCTTCAGTGATGTCCCAGGCCCTACGACTTTGGTCGAACATGAAGTCCACACCCAGACCTGGAAGGAGCATCTGCAGACCTTGAGGGAGCTGTTCCACCGTCCCGCAGAAGCCAACCTGACCGTGAGACCCGGCGAATGCATTCTGGGAGCTGACAACGTCGACTGCGTCGGACATCCGACGGGAGAGGAAGACAACGGAGGATGCACTAACTCCAGGAAAGCCCACGAGATCACTGTCTTTGACCCTGGGCCGATGACGACCGCAACTGACGAGGGCGTCGTTTCCTTGCGGATGAAAGAACATTGACTGTGTGGATGAACTAAGAATATTGGTAATGACAGACTTGAAAATGAAAACGTTGACTGGGTAAATGAACTGTGAACATTGACAATATCCAGACAGATTTGAAGATGAAAACCATTGACTCTTTGTGAATGAACTGAGAACGTTGATAGTGTTCAGACAGTCTGAAATAAGTTTTAATTGTGGACTTTGTTTGTGCATTACGTTTCAACGTTGTTGAAAGAAATTGGATAAATTTCTTCTTGAGTGGGGGGTTATGTTACGTTGAAACGCGAATGGTAGTACGTCAGAAACGCGCAAGATAGATCTAATCGTTTCGTTTTGCAAAGTATTCAATAATGGAGTTTATTTACCTTTGATTTGAGTTTGCACTGTTGTTAGGAGAGGCTTTGTATAACGTTGATAATTTGCGTTAGTCGATATTATTTGAGAATCTTCTGGATATGCGTGTTTACTCTTGATAGAAACTTCCCGATACATGTCGAAGCAAGAGGTCGTTCTGGAAGATATAAAAATATGTATTGACGTAAGTCAGTGATGACGATCTTTTATTCGATTGGTGGCAGTACGTCATTTCTACCATGTACCCAATTGTTCCAGAAAAGAGAGAGGTTATTTAATCGTGTGCCGAATTGTTGTTGAGAGAGAAAAGTTGTTGATAGTGATTTGGAAAGTTGCTGTGAAAGTTGTTGAGTCGAATTGAGAATTGTATGCAGTTGTTGATGTGTGCTGAATAAAAGTGGAAAACTTCATACGTCGACTTTGTGAATTGTATGCTGTTTGGACGGGCTGTGTGAATAAACGAATCTGAGTTACACAACTATCAGGAATTCAAGCATCGGGGCTGAATCAGATACTGATAGAAAACACCAACATCGAACAGAGTGTAACACCGTCATTGATATGATATGATATGATATGATATGATATGATATGATATGATATGATATGATATGATATGATATGATATGGTATATGATATGATATGATATATGATATGATATGATGCTGTGATATATGAATGATGATGTAATAATGAGATACGATATAATATGATGTAATGAGATTTGTAATGAGATTTGATGTGATATTTTATACAATATGTTATGATATTATACAGATTGGTTTAGGAAAATGTTCTGTAATCTATCTTATGATAAGGCCTAGTCTACTACTTTCAAACCTGCAGGCCTCGAGTGATGTATGTGGCAAAACCTATCGCAACTGAAATTTGCTTTGTGTCCAAGCATTTGTTCAGTCATTGTAGTAGTACACCTCCGATAGCATAGGGGTAGTGGATCCCCGATAGCAGGTGGTGTAGCGCAGTAGTATGTTTCATATATATATATGATGTAAAATTTGTGACGATCAGAACCAAACTGCGGATTTATAATTTAACACAAACACACACACACACACACACACACACACACACACACACACACAAACACATTTGGATTATAATATTATAAATAACATTTCGCAAATTTCAAACAGAAAGTATGAATTAATTTGTTAGCAAATCGTCAACTCCGTGTGAATTGGACATTTTATAAGATTTTCGAACTTTGCTCAATAATTTACTCACTTTGTGTATTGGGTATATATTTTCCTTGATGAGCCCAGTTATGTCTGTAAATGTAAGCTAACTCCTGTCCCAATTTTGGACTACCTTACATGTAAACTACATGAGGAAATAAATAAGCCTATTGGGTTGTAAGGTATGACAAGGTTTTCAATGCTTGCCACTGTCTTGTACCATACACTCCCACTTTTCTCTGTTTCAGTTGGAGGAGGAGGAGGAGGTGAGTTACACACAAACATATTGCTTATTAATCCAAAAATATATTAAATAGACAAATTAGATCTGCCGGAAATAAAAAAAACAACCCCGCAAGGCAGGGAACTTCAATACTCAAAGATTATAGGAATCGTGTAGGAGTCACGATTCCATGGCAGTGGCGTCGGAAGTTGGGGGAGGGGAGAAGACGGGAGAGGGCCAATGGGGCTGCCGCCTCTTCCCCTCTCTCCCCCTATACCTTGGATGGAGGAAGGGTGGTGGGCAAACGTATCTTTTTGTCCCACCTTCCTCCGCTACTCACCTTCTCTCTCCCCCTACCCCCCCCCCCCCCCCACACACACACCCAGCCTCTTAAAAATATCTTCACCGTTCCTCCCCCCACCTTCCGTGGTCGGTTTCAGTGTAGGAGTGAAGGATAGAGAGTCAGGGGATAATCCTATGTGTATGCATTGAGGATTTTTAAAAATTGTGTATTTTGCAGCCGGTACAGTTAGATCACCCAGAAGTCGTGGAGGAAGTCCGGGAAGATCGCCTGGAAATGGACCAAAATCTGGTAGCTTCCCTGTTTCAAGGCCATGGGTTTTCTCTCAAGCAAAGCCAGCTGGTAGCTTTCAAGGATCACAATCAAGCAATGGCCCTTTATCAGAGCTACTTGGACGGCGTGGAAATGGATTAAAATCTGGTGGCTTCCTTGAGTCAAGGCCATGGGGATTTTCCTAAATCAAAGCGACAGAGGTAGCTTCCCAGGATCAAAACCAGGCAATGGCCCTCGATCAAAGCTATCTGGTAGCTTTCCTGATTCAAGGCCATGGGGTTTCCCTCAATCTAGATCTTACAAATGCCACTTGGACAGAGTAGACCAGGATCATGACCACCAAGCCCCAAAAAAGTACATCTGAAACAACGCCACCTGGACAGACAAGATCAGGATCAGGACCACCAAACCAAAGGAGTAGATCTGGAACAATGCCACTTGGAAAGAGCAGTAAGGGGACCAGTACAGTGACCAAAACAAGGGCATGCAAAAATTATGAAGAGCATGCTGTGGTTCTAGTGGGATCTATGAAGCCTGTAGCCTGCATGTTTTTAAAAATCACAATTACAACTCCAATGAATTGCAGACCACAGAGATGAGCACTGTGTGTGTTTCAGTGGACGGTGGTTGGTCGTCATGGAGCAACTGGTGTAGCGAATGCAGCGTGACCTGTGGAAAAGGTCAGTGCACCAGGACACGTCAGTGCAACAATCCGGTTCCCGCTAACGGAGGCAAGGAATGTTTGGGCGATAACACCAAGACTGAAGAATGCAGCGTCGACCCTCAACCTGGTGAGTTCGTTTTAATCACAATTCTGATTCCATTTCCATTATCTGAAGAAATGTTATTTGATTTACCCGTTGATTTAGAGTGAATAAAATAGCAGGTTGCGGGATGAGTGTTTGTTTATAAAACAATGTGTAGGTGTATACCGTTAGTACCATGTCCGACTTTGAGGACTGATAATAATGCCAGAGCATTTTGAATAAATCAGTGTATCATATACGGAGCTTTGAGCTTTACAACTACACACCGAACCGAAACCCATTAGTAATAGCATGTCTACAGAACAGAGAAGAAGAGGAAATCCTCCCAATCCTCCGAGAAGAAGATGAGGCAGCAGTGCAATCGCTGAAGAAGGGGAAGTCAGCGGGAGTTATGATTGTGTAACGCGTCTCTATTATTTGCGTTATCTTGTGAGAGTTAATCTAAACTACTTAATTCTAAACTTGTACGGGGAAAGGGCATGACAAACCAAATTATAATATACAAGACAAACAAGGTAGAATCAGTCTCACTGCCATTCCAAAAGGGTTTGCCACGCGCTCAAATAAAACACAATAAACTACAGCTTGTCTCCATTTTTTATACAATTTTAATAATCTAACTAATACGTGTCAACCAAGAAACATAAAACTCGCATGCACATATATTCTAACTAACAATGCAAATAATAGTCAAGTAAATTCATTGTTTCTTACCGTATCTTTCCATTTTCTTTCGCCCTTCGTTCCTCCATTGAAAACACGAACTTTCACCCTATACTAACAGTAATAGACTAAAACAGCAGTCTAAGCTATGCACATACCCTTAGAACCGAACGGCCCTAACTTATTTATCAGCTCATTTACTGATTAACTTTCAATCTCACTTTTGCCTCTAAATAACAAAATCACCAATTAAACAACTACTAAATGCAAGCCACCAAGCTTTGTAGTAATTATCCTACACACATCCTAACTCATTATGCACAAGAGAAAAGAGCCCGCAGTCTCTTTACATTATTAAATTCACTACATATTATATACTGACTGCCCTACGTTCTAGCATTCTGTACAGAAGAGCGGACTGGACGAAGCAGGAGGTCAAAGCTAAGAGAAAGATTTCTTTGTTCCTCCGGCTTTTATAGCATAACTTCGAAAAGACGTACCTCTCTACATAAGGAGATGCCCCAACTACTACGTCATTGCCCCACCCAAGATTTCTGGGACTTGCACCTATCACGTGGTCAGAACTGACCACGCTCTTTACATACAAGAGACCAATGGTTGCCGACCATAGACCTGCTGCATGTACATGCACTAAACGTGGCCGTTAGTCATTCTTGCCGGACAAACACAGCTGACCCATCGCACATGTATCGCACGTGCTAGCTAATACTAACACTTCTGCCCCTCTGACTCACTACGATAACCATGTCGAGCTTACAAGTTCTATAATCATCCCTTATCATCATCCTCTTCCCCCGTATAACTTTCCCTCAAAGGTTATAATTGCCTCCGGCCTGCGAAGGAGCGTCCTCGCTCCTTAAAAGGTAACCATGAAGAGGGAAGAAAAAAAAAATCAAAGAGGGCACAAAGTGACGTTACTAAAGCGATCTAAGGAGGCGAAGTGGCGAAGATGAGGTAAGACTTACAAAATATAAAAATTGCAAAAGAAAGTTGCATGCACCAAATGACATAAATAAGCACAAAACAGCGAAAAACCACAATTAAATGAGTCCGACGGCAAAGTACTGTACAGTTTATGTACCCAAAAAAGTTTTAAGGTAGTGCAGGAACCCGAAGTGAAGACCGATGGATCCAGGATGAGAAACGACCAAAAGGGCTATGAGGACATTTGGCAATGAGGACACATGAGGACTGTCCCCACAAGCCAAGCAGCACCTTAAGGCGTTTGCGCGTAAGTAAATACAATTAATATTGAAGACGGACGTGTAGACTTGCTATGGACGAAGGGACGTGGAGTGTCGCCAGATGAAGACTGTGACGTCACCGCACCATGCAAACCTCCGTTGATGGAGAAACCGTGGTGTAGCGGACCTTGCAACCAGGATTCGACCGTAGATTATGACGAAATACGTAGTGTCTGAAAGAAGTAGTCCCACATGACGAGGTACCCAGGAGTATGCAGCAAGCGAGGGGGATGGGAGTGTGCGTTGAGGTTGAGCACCTAAAGGGAATGGGAACGGAGATTACAGCATAGTAAAGGAGAAGAGCTCCAACCTCGTTTAGCGACAGTCTTTGCTCTCCCCCGTCTGTAATAGAGGAACATGGGAGATGACCAAAACTTTGGGAGAAGGTGGTAGAATGTTTGGTCGGGGAATACGAGGAGGGATGTTCTCTGCAACTGGATGAAGTGGGCAAGTGGCGCAAGTTGGGGTACGGACAAGCAGTCCAAGTGGGTGTAGGTGGAAAGGAAGGGTGTGAAGATTTCAGACAATAGGCGAAGGTGGGATCGTTCATCAGGGGTGCTTCGTTAAATGAAGATGAAAGGTCTAATGCAATCGTAGACGGGTATAAAGTTGACGTGAAGAAGGGTCCAAGAAGGCCAAGACAGGGTAAGGCGATGGCTGAAGAAGGGAGGTACTGCATGGTGTGATGGTGACATCACTTGGAGACGTTGATGTTCGTGAAGGTATGAAGACATCCCCGAAGACTAAGGTAGATACGAGACATATTTATCAGAAAGTCAATATGACACGTTGATCACTGTGTCGAATGTCAAGGTAAAAGTTTTTTTTTTCAAGATATAACTGGCACAACCACAGCAAAGCGTCCAAGGCACTGAATATAAATATTAATTACGACACACCAAAATATGTGACATGGTCACACCGTGACGGACATTCTATAACCTGCAAACAACACCATTGAATTAAAATCACCACAATATCTCAAAGGAACATGATAAAAATAGAAAAGCAAACAATTGATAAACTTGGTTGAAAACGGCAAAGACCGATACACAATCAACCATAAATCATTATACCACTGAAATAACAAATATGAACGAGAAGAACATTGAAAATCAACAAGTAAAAATGTGAGCAAAATATGCACAAAAGACATGAAAAAAACCCATTAAAGTGCAGAACAACCAATTTAACAAGTTGTAGAAAAAAAATTTGAAAAAGAGAAAAAAACTTTACAAAGTAAGGGAGTTATAACCAAGAAGTCATCAATTGATGAGCAAACACTGTGCCATGTCAAGGCAACTTCAAAAAGGCAAAGTGACAACAATAATACTATAACTAACATGTGTGAAATAAAAAAAAGTGTAAACCTTAAATAAGATATAGGAGAGATACCGAGATAAACAGATAGAGTAGAAGGAGGGGAAAATTGCTCACTAGGACGAAACACACAGATGAGGGGAGATAACCTAAGATCAGAGCACACAGAGGGAATGAAGAGACAAAAAGAAGAGAGAGAGGTATAGGAGAACGATAGCAAAATTTGGTGGTGCGTGTGTGTGAGCGAGGAAAAGGGTCTGCATATGTGAGGGAGAAAGTACTACAAGACCAAGAGGTCAAGAGGTTAAAAGGTCACCCCTATGAATGAACATTCCTATCATGTGTATACTAGGAATTTCTCAGCGTATAGAAAAGAATGGTGTAAAGAGGAGAGAAAGGGGAGAGAAGAAATAAATCGACAGACAAGAATGGTACCTGAAAACAAACGGCATCCCAATAAAATAATAGGGTAAAATGAATTATGCAATAAAAGAGATGTCCAATACAAATAATTATACAATAAAATTCTTAAAGGTGATAATTATAGAAAATTAAATAGGAGCATACAATGTGGAGCACAACGAAATATAAGTTATCATTGATCATGGATAAAAAAAACACACACACGAAATAATGCCAATAGAGAGTAATAATTCAAACATGATACATTAACACGAGTGAGTTGCAGTGGCCATGATACACAAACCAATGCAAAAAAAATTTAAAATTGAGTATACATTAAGTCGAGCATCTGTGAGACTCATGTCTACCAGACGCAATCCATTAATTAAAAATACAGTCCATTAAATATAAAGTCATAAACGAAGAACTTGTAAATTACGTTATAGACACGGATTACAACATCAATAGTATTGCGAGTACAACATCAAGGTTATTAAACACACAACATCAACGTTACTGCACACACATTGTAAGGTTACTGTGAGAATAAGTGTCAGCAAAATACGTGTACACAAAATCATTGAAAACCCATGAAAAATTTTAATGTCATTGACATGCACATAGAACACACTGAATAAACCCAAATACAACAAAAAGTAAGTGTCATCTCTAGACATTGTAGTAAAGTGATCGACAACGTTGCTGAATAGTGCAACACACTTCAGGGAAATGAACGCATGTAATAATTAGAAATTCGAATGAGTGCGTTGCAACATAGATACCCATAAAGAATAATTACGATTGTGAACATTTCATGTTGAACCAAGTACATAAAAAAAATTTTATTTTTCATATAATATAGCAACTGGAGGCAACAGATGTGCCGTTTGACTAAGTAAGGACATAAGAATCAATAAATAACATGCACATGAATTAATCCACCATGTGCTGATTCGTAAAAACCCGGAATTAGCACCATTATCAAAAACAAGTAAATATAAGTGTCAACATCATGCACAAAAGGTTGACCCAAGGATTTTATCTCAACAATTGACAAAACTGTTGCCGACTGTTGCGAGAAAATATAACACACATCAATGAACACTGCATGCAACGGTCATGCGTATCATGCATAGCATTTCCGAGATGGATGATGAATATCGTTACCCGATCACACAAGAACCGTAGGCAACAATTGAAATTAGCATTACTGAAAGAACTTTAATCAATTTCATCCATTTCGGATTGCAGTTGAATTAGTGACGGAGAAACCGAAGCCGTCGCCTTTTTCCGTGGCGAATCATGAGAACGAACATCCTGGGTAGAGGATGATTGAGTACCGAATTTATTTTCACGTCTCATACTGTGAGACAAGAATGCGCCGCACGCGGGGAAGATGCACGATTTCTTCCGTTTGTTTATTGTAATATGTAATTCAAGCCATGTAATATCGAGATCAGGAGGTGTAACGCATGGAAACCTCCGCAAAGATAACGGAATCATTTATTTATAGTAAAATAATATTGACTAGGACAAGCTGGGAGTGTGACAAAATAAATATTTACTAAGCGCTGGCCATTAAAAAGTTCTTAGTTAACTTTCGTACGATAAATTGTAGTCTTCAACAAGTAGAACGAATAAAAAGAATAAATAGTAAGGCGAACATAAGGAGGAAAACGGAAGAAAAGGAGGTGATGGGCGAGATAGAGTAGAGCATTAGGCGAAGAAAGGGAGGTGGGCGGAAGAAAAAGGAGGGGGAAAAGCGCCTTGGGGATAATAGAGACAAAGATAGGATAGACCAAAAGTTACACTGCGCCGAATAGTAAATCCAGCTGTGAGACTAGTGTCCGTCAGCAAGGAAAGGAGGCTGACCAGACAAGATAGCCAAGAAGTCTGGGATGTTGACTAATCGAGTGGCAGGAGGCGTTGTGTGATTGATGGGAACTGGTGGCGTGATAACCTGCAAAATTTGAAACAAAGTTGTCCTGGAAGAAATGAGCATATTAATGGTTAAACACAAGTCAACACCTTGAAAAGCAACTATATATTCTGTTGTCCATGATAAATTGTAGAATGAAAATGAACAATGTTAAAATTACTTCATGAGCTACACATATCGTGCTCATGTTACCTGAATGTTGAATACAATTTAAGGCTAGGTATTGGCAGGATTGTTACTTTAGGTCCCGTGATGACATAAGGATGTTGCCAATGCTGGATAGTTGTTACCAGATGACCAAGATCTTTGAAGAAGATGCCATCAATCAAGCGAGCTGCATGAGTTGTCACCACTCCAGTGATGAAGGTAAGTAGAAGAAGGGAGGAGAAGAAGAAGCGACTGAAACAATTAAAGAACAGTGAACATGTGAAATAACGTATTCGTGATAAGAAAACGAAAAACAGAGTTACATTTGTAACGTGAGATGAAGAAGTTTGGCCAAAGCAAGATGCTGTCTTCTGCAAGAAAAAGTGTAAAAATACATTATAAATAAGCACATTAGAAGAAGTTGAAGCTGGTGATCTGAAAGAAGAAGTGTTAAACAATTCAATACAATCTGGCAAATTATAAATAGTAGTAATATAAAAAGTAGTAGTCCGTACTATTCAAACTGGAAATGTACCTCAAGTATGTATTCTGTCATACGTACAAATTTATTCTTCAACTTAGAACTGAATTCTGTCACATCACAGAAGAATTGAACCCGTAAATAAAATGATGGAACGATACTTATCAATCCGTATCATGACTAACGTCACGAAGTGACGAAAAGCTTGTCGCGATTCAAACCCTTGCATGAAACGGAGAGGAAGGTATCATCAACATCGGTTCTGCAACTTAAAACTGAATAAAAGATTAGACACATCATCATACAAGTATGATGTAAATCAATCAAACACATCCTCCAAATGTCTAAGTCCAATAGGTCATGAGGCTCGAAAAGCATGCAAAGCCTCCACATCACTGTAAACAAGTGATCATGTTATTATTTTCCAAGCCTCCTTCAAGCCTGGATACAGTAAGACTCAATGCAAGTATTGCAGAGTCAATCCCATCTTAATTTAAGGTACACCACATGTACCTTTACCCAGTACAGCATTTGTGTACTTGTTCACTGTAGTGTCCCCGTTTACACTAGAATTCGTACCACCGGTGTACGCAAACTGCGTACCACCTTACGTACGACAGCATCACATCGCATCGCATAGATCCTTAATACTTGACGTACGTCGTCACGTACGTTTAATTTCCATCGTCATGGAACGTCTCATCACTACACATACTTAGTGATTTCCCCACATTTATTGTACTTATTAGCGCACATTTCAGCTTATGCGCACGAATTGGTACCTTGTATATCAACATCCTCATCGTCATCATCATCATCATCATCATCATCATCATCATCATCATCATCATCATCATCATCATCATCATCATCATCATCATCATCATCATCATCAACATCTTCTTCATCATCATCATCATCATCATCATCATCAACATCATCTTCATCATCATCAGTCAAATGAATGCTTAAGCAGTGCATTCATTTGCTTCATCGTTTTCGTAATGAATCAAACACATAGTAAACATTATCAGTGCTTTATCAACAAGGTGTGGTCTCCAAAATATGACCCTCAATGACTTATATAGGTTGTCATGCAAGACAAGTATTACACCATATGAACCACAATAAAAACAAGTATGTATACTTTGTACAATCCTTAGTGTAATTAGTTTGAACATAGTCCGGATTATGATCGCACTTTTAAACACCTAGGTAATCACCGTTTGCGATTTCGACGTCTCGTACGCCCTTGCAAAGTTTTATTTACATGAAATTGCTGAATTAACTTTTCAGATATGTTAGTCGCGGGTTCCCACGTAGTGTTCGAGTACCCTCGCCACTTAACCCTATAGTATCTTTGTCCATTTCTCATCCTTGTTGCAAGTAGTCGTTCCACTTACAAGTAGACAAACCGCAAGTCCACCAATGTAACGCGTCTCTATTATTTGCGTTATCTTGTGAGAGTTAATCTAAACTACTTAATTCTAAACTTGTACGGGGAAAGGGCATGACAAACCAAATTATAATATACAAGACAAACAAGGTAGAATCAGTCTCACTGCCATTCCAAAAGGGTTTGCCACGCGCTCAAATAAAACACAATAAACTACAGCTTGTCTCCATTTTTTATACAATTTTAATAATCTAACTAATACGTGTCAACCAAGAAACATAAAACTCGCATGCACATATATTCTAACTAACAATGCAAATAATAGTCAAGTAAATTCATTGTTTCTTACCGTATCTTTCCATTTTCTTTCGCCCTTCGTTCCTCCATTGAAAACACGAACTTTCACCCTATACTAACAGTAATAGACTAAAACAGCAGTCTAAGCTATGCACATACCCTTAGAACCGAACGGCCCTAACTTATTTATCAGCTCATTTACTGATTAACTTTCAATCTCACTTTTGCCTCTAAATAACAAAATCACCAATTAAACAACTACTAAATGCAAGCCACCAAGCTTTGTAGTAATTATCCTACACACATCCTAACTCATTATGCACAAGAGAAAAGAGCCCGCAGTCTCTTTACATTATTAAATTCACTACATATTATATACTGACTGCCCTACGTTCTAGCATTCTGTACAGAAGAGCGGACTGGACGAAGCAGGAGGTCAAAGCTAAGAGAAAGATTTCTTTGTTCCTCCGGCTTTTATAGCATAACTTCGAAAAGACGTACCTCTCTACATAAGGAGATGCCCCAACTACTACGTCATTGCCCCACCCAAGATTTCTGGGACTTGCACCTATCACGTGGTCAGAACTGACCACGCTCTTTACATACAAGAGACCAATGGTTGCCGACCATAGACCTGCTGCATGTACATGCACTAAACGTGGCCGTTAGTCATTCTTGCCGGACAAACACAGCTGACCCATCGCACATGTATCGCACGTGCTAGCTAATACTAACACTTCTGCCCCTCTGACTCACTACGATAACCATGTCGAGCTTACAAGTTCTATAATCATCCCTTATCATCATCCTCTTCCCCCGTATAACTTTCCCTCAAAGGTTATAATTGACTTCCTCGCCATTATATGTAACAACATCTGGCAGAGTGGGAAATGTCCTACACCATGGACCCAGTCGCTTGTCATCACTGTTCCCGAAAAGGATAACTTTCAGGAGTGTCCAACTTACCGTACCATCAGCTTCATCAGCCATCCCAGCAAAGTCCTCCACAGGTTTGAGGCTCCAAGCTGAAAAAAATCATAGCTGAAGAACAAGCAGGGTTCAGGACAGGGCGAAGTACCACTGAACAGATTTTCAACCTCATAATAATCTGCGAGAAATAGCTACAGCACCAGCAACATCTACTGTATATTATGTGTTTGTAGACTTCAAGAAAGCGTTTGACCGAGTCTGGCATGCAGCTCTGTGGGCAACCATGAGAGTGTACAACAATCAGCTCCAACATTATTGAAGTCACCAAATGCCTGTATGACAAGGTTACCAGTGCAGTCCTCCACAACATCGCCTTCTGGAACTGGTTCAGAACAACAATCGGCGTGCGTCAAGGATGCGAACTCTTTCCAATACTCATCAACATCTTTCTGGAGCGCATCATATCAGATCACTTACAGATCATGAAGGCACAGTCAGCAAAGAAGATAGAGCAATCTCCAACCTCCGTTTTGCGGATGACATTGATAGTTTGTTTGGAGAGGAACAAGAATTTAAACAGCTGGTACAGAGGCTTGATATGGAAATAAGTGCAGAGAAGACCAAAATGAAAAACAACAACACCAATGGCATCAACATGGATATCAAATCCCTCAACACGGTGCACAGCTTGAAATATTTAGCAGCAATTGTATCAGACAATGGGTCCCGACAGGAAGTTAAATCCTCTCCAGGATAGCACAAACAACTTCTGCCCTGAGAAGGTTGAAGCCCATTTGGAAAAACAGGACCATCAGTCTACACTTCAAGGTACGGTTGCTGCGCTCCTTTGTCATCTCCATCTTCCTGTACGCTTGCGAAATATGGACCCTCACAGCAGACCTACAATGAATAATACCAAACATGGTGATAAGGTGCTACAGAGGCTTCTAGGCATTTCTTATACCCAGCACATCACCAACGACGAAGTCCGAGAGACCATCACACAAGCCATTGGACAACACGATAACATGCTCATGGTGATGAAGGACCGAGAACTCTGATTGTATAGCCAGCACAGGGCATCAACCATCCTTCAAGGCACGGTGCAAGGAGGCAGAAGAAGAGGTAGACATAAAAAGATGTGGGAAGACAAAATTCGAAAATGGACTGGCTTGACACTGCTCGAAGCCATAAGGGCTGCCGAGGTTAGAGAAAGATGGAGTACGCTGATTAAGCGATTAGCTGTGGAGCCCCAGCTACTTCCTAGTTACGGAATATGATAGGAAAAGATAATAATAATAATAATAATAATAATAATAATAATAATAATAATAATAATAATAATAATAATAATAATAATAATAATAATTTATTTTTTATAACGCAAAACCAAACTTAAAGCCTGCTGTAAGTGCTCGCACACATAAACACACACATAAATATCTAAACAATGTGGTAAAACATTATAAGACAAAAACAATTAAACAATGTAAAAAATAATATAAACATCACATCTCACAGGGATAAATATTTGAACAATACTGTACATGATAGGATGGAAATAAAGATAGGGGTGGAATGTCTAAGCGCACGAACACACTCACGCACACACACGCAAACACACACATACACACACACACACACACACACACACACACACACACACACGCACACACACCTACACCCACACACACGCCACGCGCGCGCGTATCATCACCACTAAACGTTCCATAAAACTTGTTGGTGCAATGTATAAACAGTGAACTTGTGATTTCAGCGGATGGTCAGTGGACATCATGGAGAACTTGGGATGTCTGCAGCGTGACTTGTGGCGGTGGACATCAAACTCGAACGAGAGAGTGCAACCCAGGCCCTGTCTGTGGTGGCCGGGACTGCGTTGGCGACAGCAGGCGGACTCAAGCTTGCAATACTTGGGGTTGCCCTGGTAAAAAATAAATAAATAAATAAATAAATAAAATAAAAAATGTACTTCTTATAATGCAAAAACGAGTTTTAAACTCTTGCCAAAAAAAAATCATAAAAATTAAAAAAAAAATATATATATATATATATATATAAATTAATTAAAAGCTTTTCCAAAATGTAAACAAGGAAAATGTCTGTAGTGCTTGTTTCTTCAAGCATCTTCTTGTGCCAGTTGCACGGTATTCATTTTGTAGTAATGAACAAGATGGCAGGCAAGTCATTCAAATGTATTCCACACACACACACACACACAGACGCGGTGGTCTAATGGTAGAGCTTTGGCTTGCGGATCTGAAGGTCCCGGGTTCGAGCCCTGTGTCCCCTGTGGGCCATTGTGTTGTGTCCCTTGGAAAGACACTTTAGTCCCGTTTCCTACTCCTTTGGATGAGAGTATAAACCGAGGTCTAGTCTGTGTGTCGCATACATTCCATCATAACGGACTGTAAAGATCCTGACGCTCATGTCCTAGACGGGTGAGTGCCGGTAACAAGAACACACCCAGCATGCACTTGGTCCTTCTCCCCCATCCCTGGCTGGCCAGGATAGTGCTCAGTTGTCCGGGCGTCAGGCCATGCGCCCAAAGGCTGCGGGTGGGCGTCTCGGGCGGTTTGAGTTAGATCCTGTATCGGCCAGCGCCTAGAGTCTGGTCAAGTACGGCGAAATAAGTGCGCTATAAAAATCCTCAATAATAATAATAATAAATAAAACACACACACACGCATACAGACACAAAATAAGCATTTTTTAAAGTTTAAATTGTTTTGACAGTGTGACTCGGCTTCCTCCTAAATGAAAACATGGAGTAATTGGCCACTGTATCTACTATCTGCCAGCAAAACATAATCAAATTGGACAATCGAATTAGGGATAATAGTGATGTACAGCGACTTTGACTTTTGAGAAAGTGCAAACATTAATTATCTATAATAGCTTTGCTGTAGCTAAGTACCTGCATTGTAAATATAATAATCAAATTCTGTCAATTTACTCTTGAGATAAGGCAAAAATCGAGTTTTGAACTTTTAGTAAAGTAGCTTGAACAACATCAGTACCACTCCCCCATTCACGAAGAACATTGAAAAGCAATTTAACACAGAGAAACGAGTGGTGGCGATGAAACAGTTTGTAGAGGGATATGTGAAGCCTGTACATATTCTATATAACAAATTTTACAACACCAATGAATTGCCGACCACAGAGTTGAGCACTGCTGAACGCAATTTTACTCTTTCGGATGAGAGTATAAACCGAGGTCTAGGCTGTGCACGCACGCATTCCTTCGCATGGATTTTAAAGATCCTGACGCTCATGTTCTAGACGGGTGAGTGCTGGCTACACAAATACACCCAGCACGAACTAGATCCATCCACGGTCGCTCAGGATTGTGCTCTGGCGGCCTGAGTTAAGTCCTGTATCGGCCAGCGCCTTGAGCAGCTCTAGAGCTAGAAAAGCGCTATATAAGAACGATTCAATATATAAATACATTCGTACATAAATAAGTTAATAATTGTGTTTCAGTGCCCGGTGGTTGGTCGCAATGGAGCTACTGTGGTGATTGCAGCGTGACGTGTGGAATAGGTCATCGCAGCAGGATACGTCAGTGCAACAACCCGGCTCCCGCTAACGGAGGAGCTCCATGTCCGGGCTCGAACAGGAAGACTGAGGTGTGCAGCGTCGACCCTCAACCAGGTGAGTTCGTTTTAAAAACAGAACTATGTCCAGTTCCATTCTCTCAAGAAATTTTATTTCGTTTATTTAGAGTGAATAAAATAACAGGTTGCTGGATCAGTATGTCTGTTTATAAAACAATATGGACGTGTCTACCGTCAGTACCATGTCCGAGACTTGTTAATGCGAGAGCATTTCAAATGAACCTGTGTAGTGTAAAAAGGAGGTGACGGTGGGATGTACACAACATGCATAGATGTTAAAGTTGGACTGAATACTTTTCACAAAAAGTATTACGCCTCGGGCGGCTTGAGGTAGAACCTGTTTGGGCCATCGTCTTGAGCTGGTAAAGGTTATATAAGAACGATTAAATAAATAATTTACTAACATAGTTATCAATAAACCTGTGTGTAATTTGTCAGCTTGTCTTTTCAGCGGATGGAAAGTGGGCCTTGTGGGGCGTTTGGTCAAGCTGCTCTGTGACTTGTGGCGGTGGAAAGAAACAACGACAGAGAGTGTGTGACCCGGGCCCACTATGTGGCGGCAAAGACTGCATTGGAAACAAAATCCAGACTGCAGTTTGCAATCCTCGGGGTTGCCCTGGTAAGAAAGGTCGATCAAAGCGCAGGAAACATCAGAACACAATGCACATAAAGGCAACAATAAACAACCGAAATTAACAATAAATAATAACAATAATCATCAATGGGATAAAACATACAAATGCACTCAGGTTTAAAAAAATAATTTTAAAAAATGAAAAATGATATGTGACAGATCATGCACACACACACACACCCACACACATTTCACGTTTTTATTCTCCATAAAGCGCATAGATATATGCATTTAAAGAAGTGACCAGTGTTTCCCACAGCTTTTTTTTCAGAGAGAGTCCTTGGTGCAAAATTTCAAGAGTCCCCTTACAAAATTTGAGAGTCCCCTTACAATTCCTACATTTACCTTGATTTTGATTACCAACATCACGGACACACAAATACGCCTCAGTCAAACAAAGCTTAGTTTTCAATGCAACTTTATTGAAAATTATGATTAGCCATAAGCAACACAACAAAAGGAATACTGTTCTGATAAATGTTACAAAGGAATCCATCATTGACTAGAGGAACCTTAAAATCACATAAAATGACCATAGAACAAACATGAAATGGTCATACGACAATTTACACGCATCAATCTGCATGTACTGACAAATTGTCTCTGTAAAAGCAGTTAGTGTTAGAGGGGACTAAGTCGATGACCAGAAGAAAAAAAAAAGCGACAAAAAAATCTGTTCAACTGCGTATTACAGACAAGATCATCATTGCCTAGTCTAGGGAGAACTGAAAATGATGATTCAACATTCAACGATTGCATCGTCTTCCGCATTTCTGCGGGTTATCTTTTCCATAGCCATGTGTCGAGCGACATGTTTCAGCTTTTCTGAAGCAAACAAAGAGGCTGCGCATGCGTGTCAGCGCGGTCGGTGGGTAGGGGAGATCACCGCGCTTACTCGGCTCGGGCGCACGATAGCTCAGAGGTACCAGGATACATAACGGCAGTAAAAAAAAAACACGTTGCGTCCCTTGTGACGCACCTTTTTTTTTCATACGTCCTTTTTCAGTTTTTGTGCGTCTCTGACGCACACATGTGCGTTTTGGGAAACACTGAGTCAGTCTGAGTGAAGACATCAAAACACTATTCACACTAATCAAGCTTGATCATCGTGGTATAAAGGCCCTATTGTAGGGTGGCGACGTGGTGATCGTCCTTAACGCTCATGCAATAGGACGTTAAGCATCGTTTTTCGTATTCCGCCACAGTCACGCCATCAACAGGTCTATTCCGTAAATAGGCCTATTCCTTGCTCCTGAGAGTTCCCTCTCTTGGTATGTCGAACAAAATTGGCGACTCAACTGTATTCTGCCTTGTGTAAAAGATGCCGACAGTAAAGCACTGTGCATGGAAAACATGCTAAACTGACTCCAGATATCCTGAAAGATGTACAGGGATAAAGAGCGTGAAAACCGTCAAGGGATACGTTCTCTTTTGAAAATACACAAGATTGGTAACCTTTTCTTATTTCCGAAGCATTCAGAACGAAGGAAATGTGCATCATACCATTATCACTGAGACTATTACTGCTTAATACAGCTAACTCGAAGCATGCACTTTCAAATTATTCACACAAAATACAGCAGACAATAAATCACTGATAGAGTGAACGATTGCTGGTCGTTCAGCTGTCACACGGATACCATACTCCACTGGAAAATGGCTCGAGATATCTCAGTTGGTAGAGAGGCGTGCTCATGTTAAAAAGTTGGTGACAAAAGGCACGGACATAAACACTGGCTGTGAGTACTGGCCATCTGACTGTTGCTACTAGTCTGATGGTGGTTTCAGTGTATAGTTAATATTTATATAAATAAATAGTAATATTATATATATTATATTACATATATTGCATAGGTTTCCGTTTTTCCCGGTCGCCTAGGATTGTGCTCAGTGGTCTGAGCTTCAGACTGTGCGCTCTGTGCAGCAAGTTAGGCAGTAAGTGGGCAGCTTGAGTAAGATCTTGTATAGGCTATTGGCTTGAGTTAGATCCTATATAGGCTATTGGCTTGAGTTAGATCCTATATAGGCTATTGGCTTGAGTTAGATCCTATATAGGCTATTGGCTTAAGTTAGATCCTATATAGGCTATTGGCTTGAGATAGATCCTATATAGGCTAGCGGCTTGAGTTAGATCCTATATAGGCTAGCGTCTTGAGTTAGATTCTATATAGGCTAGCGGCTTACGTTAGAGTCTATATAGGCTAGCGGCTTGAGTTAGATTCTATATAGGCTAGCGGCTTACGTTAGATTCTATATAGGCTAGCGGCTTGAGTTAGATTCTATATAGGCTAGCGGCTTACGTTAGATTCTATATAGGCTAGCGGCTTGAGTTAGATTCTATATAGGCTAGCGGCTTACGTTAGATCCTATATAGGCCAGAGGCTTGAGTTAGATTCTATATAGGCTAGCGGCTTGAGTTAGATCCTATATAGGCTATTGGCTTGAGTTAGATCCTATATAGGTTATCGGCTTGAGTTAGATCCTATATAGGCCAGAGGCTTGAGTTAGATCCTATATAGGCTAGCGGCTTGAGTTAGATTCTATATAGGCTAGCGGCTTGAGTTAGATCCTATATAGGCTATTGGCTTGAGTTAGATCCTATATAGGTTATCGGCTTGAGTTAGATCCTATATAGGTTATCGGCTTGAGTTAGTTCCTATATAGGTTATCGGCTTGAGTTAGATCTTATATAAGCTAGCGGCTTGAGTTAGATCCTATATAGGCTATCGGCTTGAGTTAGATCCTATATAGGCTAGCGGCTTACGTTAGATCCTATATAGGCTAGAGGCTTGAGTTAGATCCTATATAGGTTATCGGCTTGAGTTAGATCCTATATAAGCTAGCGGCTTGAGTTAGATCCTATATAGGTTATCGGCTTGAGTTAGATCCTATATAAGCTAGCGGCTTGAGTTAGATCCTATATAGGCTATCGGCTTGAGTTAGATCTTGTAAGGGCTAGCAGCTTGCGTTAGATCCTGTATTGGCTAGCGGCTTGAGTTAGATCCTATATAGGCTAACGGCTTGAGTTAGATCCTATATATGCTAGCAGTTTGAGTTAGATTCTGTATAGGCTATTGGCTAGAATTAGATCCTATATAGGCTAGCGGCTTGAGTTAGATCCTATATAGGCTAGCGGCTTAAGTTAGATCCTATATAGGCTATTGGCTTGAGTTAGATCCTATAGAGGTTATCGGCTTGAGTTAGATTCTGTATAGGCTAGCGGCTTGAGTTAGATCCTATATAGGCCAGAGGCTTGAATTAGATCCTATATAGGCTAGCGGCTTGAGTTAGATCCTATTGGCTTGAGTTAGATTCTATATAGGCTAGCGGCTTGAGTTAGATCCTATATAGGCCAGAGGCGTGAGTTAGATTCTATGTAGGCCAGAGGCTTGCGTTAGATCCTGTAAGGGCTATCAGCTTGCGTTAGATCATGTATTGGCTAGTGGCTTGAGTTAGATCCTATATAGGCTATCGGCTTGAGTTAGATCCTGTATTGGCTATTGGCTTGAGTTAGATTCTATATAGGCTATCGGCTTGAGTTAGATCCTGTATTGGCTATTGGCTTGAGTTAGATTCTATATAGGCTAGCGGCTTGAGTTAGATCCTATATAGGCTATTGGCTTGAGTTAGATCCTATATAGGCTAGTGGCTTGAGTTAGATCCTATATAGGCTAGTGGCTTGAGTTAGATCCTATGTAGACTATTGGCTTGAGTTAGATCCTATATAGGCTAGTGGCTTGAGTTAGATCCTATATAGGCTATTGGCTTGAGTTAGATCCTATATAGGCTATTGGCTTGAGTTAGATCCTATATAGGCTATTGGCTTGAGTTAGATCCTATATAGGCTAGTGGCTTGAGTTAGATCCTATATAGGCTAGTGGCTTGAGTTAGATCCTATGTAGACTATTGGCTTGAGTTAGATCCTATATAGGCTAGTGGCTTGAGTTAGATCCTATATAGGCTATTGGCTTGAGTTAGATCCTATATAGGCTAGTGGCTTGAGTTAGATCCTATATAGGCTATTGGCTTGAGTTAGATCCTATATAGGCTAGTGGCTTGAGTTAGATCCTATATAGGCTATTGGCTTGAGTTAGATCCTATATAGGCTAGTGGCTTGAGTTAGATCCTATATAGGCTATTGGCTTGAGTTAGATCCTATATAGGCTAGTGGCTTGAGTTAGATCCTATATAGGCTAGCGGCTTGAGTTAGATCCTATATAGGCTATCGGCTTGAGTTAGATCCTATATAGGCTAGTGGCTTGAGTTAGATCCTATATAGGCTAGCGGCTTGACTTAGATCCTATATAGGCTTGAGCAGCTCTTGAGATGAAAAAGCGCTATGTGAGAGTAATAAATATTTTTTATATAAAATAAAATACATCGGAATCCCACAAACACCGATAAACACCATTGCATCATATTTGCAAGTCGGGAAGTTAGTTAATAGATAAAAAGCATCTGATTAACCAGTTTCGTTCTTTGAAAGTCAATCCGAGACGATTTTGGTCGGGGCCGAAGATTATGCAAATGATAAAGAGTAACCAAGCTGGAACTGAAAAAAGATTGGTAGTGAAGTATTGTCATTTTTTTTTAAGATTTGGAAGCTCTGCTGCTTGCTTGTGTTTTCAGCTTGTTTTTGTTAGGTTATATGTCTTTATTTTGCGATTTTTATTTTTTTTATTATTTTTATTAATTTTATTTTTTTGTGGACTGCATCCTAGCCATGCTCGTAATGCCAAAATGAAAGTTTAAGCCCTCCCAACAATGTATGACAGCGTGGTAACTGAATTGTACTCGTCAAACAATTCTTCATCTGCGCCAGCCCAAACCCGCCTCTCATTCCAACTGGTGATAGTATTATGAAAACACCCAAATGCTCTTGCTACTTAAGTATGTAAGGTTTTGAGTTGAAAGCATCTTCTCTTTATATTTCAAATGTTTGTGCTTTCGTAGAAAATCTAATAATGATGTAATTGTACACAGTACCCGGCAAGTGGAGCGACTGGGTCAGTTGGGGTGTCTGCAGTGTGACCTGTGGAAAAGGCTCCCTCATCAGAAGACGACAATGTAACAATCCACCGCCTTCCAACGGCGGTGCCATATGCGTTGGTTCCCCCGAAGACACCGTGGAGTGCGTTGTGCTGCCGCTACCAGGTCTGGAACCTTTGGCACTCTTATAGTTTCAATTACACCTATCGCCGCATTTCGTAATTGATACAACCTTTCACATCTCTCACGATCGTGTATACGTGACGAATGCGGGAGACGGGAGGGGGGGGGGGAGGAAAGGGGGGGGGGGTTAGGAAGATTGTATTTGGCCACTGGCTTCTTCCTAACGTCAATTTCTCAAAGAGTCCTACTGCACATTAGAAGCGCTTAGTGTAGTCTAAAGCATTCACAGCCAAACCTCCTCCAATAGGACCTCCTGAAAGAGGTCGAAACGGGTAAAGTTTTGAAGTCGAGCAAATGCAGGCACAGGCGCGCAACGTTTAATTCGTTGGACAGTGGCTCGGGCTTGTGCCTGTATTGGAGTCTCTAGGCATTTTGGCTACGGTGTGTATGACAGTGAGACAAAAGTATGAAAACACAAGTCTTAGCATCCAGATTTTTGACTCACATGCATAGCTATTTTATGTTTCTCAAACAAACTTGGTAAGACGATGTATATCCATGAGAACTCAAAAATGTCACTTTTCCCCCGAAGTTATTAATATTGAATTTATGATTCTGATAGATATCAACAAGACACATAACTTTTGCAAATTTGGTCAACCTCACTTCAAGGTCAAGGTCCAAAGTTGGTTCGTAATGTGAAGTGGCCTTGACCTTAAACTATGAGTCCAAACTTTGTGTAATTAGAAATGATAGATCGACCTTTTATATATGTTCCGTTTTTGCGTTGATTTGAAGGTCAAGGTCATTTTATGCCTTACAAAAACGTTAAAAAATGTTTGAAATTAAATAGTTTTATATTTAACTCATAGTATTCAACAACATTGGGTTATTTAATTATACATGAGTATCAGAGGTTACGTAAAGGTCAAGCTTATCCCTAGGTCAGTGTCACTGGGGTGTCTGTATAAATAGTATCCCCAATTCCTGGAAAATTAGTGCTTTAAATTCCCACTGTCTCTGTCTTTCTCATTTGTTCTTTCTCATTCCTACTCTGTTCTATCAATCTACTATACTATCTTCTTCTTTGCTAGACAAGTCACCAACCTTTTTTCTTGAAAATTCTTCTGGGACAAAACTCTTCATTTGTGTGCGAGGTCTGTCGTATCAGCTTTGGGAATATTGGATGCTTTCTGCCAAATGGTCACTGGGGCTTCTTTATGACATTAATATTTAGCAATGTAGGCATTTTAAATGTATGTGTTTTGTTGAAGTTCTAATTTTTTTGTTTTTGTTTGTTTGTTGTTGTTGTTTTTTTTGTAAACGGCGGTTTTATAACATAGAGTATAACCTCAGCGTCCCCTGCTTGGGATGCCTTTATTGTACAGTGACCGGCTGTTGGAGTGCCTTCAGTGTTACCACTGCTGTTGTTTCAGCAGATCTTTTATGTGGATCATAGGTCAGTCCTCTTTCAGCCAAGTTGTGGTCTTGATTTTGTGGTCCAGATACGGCTCTTTGCAGTCCACTGGTCCATGTAAGCAATAACTAACTAACTGTTTTGCGAAGTCTTTTGCTTATCATGTGAGTACTGTAATTGTTGGTGCAAGGCCCATATTATCATCTTGTGTTTTACAGCGGATGGAGTGTGGACAGGCTGGAGTAGTTGGTCACGGTGCAGTGTGACTTGTGGAGCTGGACAGCAAAACCGAAAAAGAAAGTGTGACCCAGGTCCACAGTGTGGCGGCAAAGACTGCAGTGGCGAGAGCAACCAGATTCGAAATTGCAATCCTGGGGGTTGCCCTGGTAAAAACGATTTTTTTCGCCAGCGATAACATTCTCCAAATAATGCATGTTCGCAATAAAAAATAGTTGACCTTGTCAGAAAAATTGCTCTGAAAAGAAAATAAATAAATAAACAAATAAAAACTTGCCAGAAAAATGCCTGGGACATATTGATAGATCTTGTCTCTTCGAGCTTCTTCTTGCGCCAGTGCTATGGCAGTCGTTTTGAGTATTGCGAAACCCCATCCAAAGCAATACATTTTACTAAAGTCTTATCATTATGTTGTAGATACTTTCACCGCTCCTAGAGAATTGAAAATTAATTGAACAAGGAAAAACGAGTGAGGCAATAAAATGGTGGGTCCTGAACCTCTTCTAAATCACAATTACAACAACAATGAATAGAAGACCACAGAGTTGAGCACTGTGTGTGTTCCAGTGCCCGGTGGTTGGTCGCCATGGAGCGACTGTGGCGATTGCAGCGTGACGTGTGGAAGAGGTCAATGCACCAGGACACGTCAGTGCAACAACCCGCCTCCCGCTAATGGAGGAGCGTCATGTCCAGGCCCGAACAGCCAGACTGAGGTGTGCAGCGTCGACCCTCAACCTGGTGAGTTCTTTTTATCTACACTATTATGTGGTAACATCAAAGGAAAACTATAGTATGTTTTGATCTACCTGTTGATTCTTTGTTGAAAACCCACAGGCTACTTGTTGGGGAGGTGTAGGGAAGGGGGGTTGAATGGGGGTGTTACGATTGAGACGCGCACGATAGTTCCCATTATTTTATTTTGCAAAACATGCAGTAATAGCGTGTATTTACCTTTGATTTGATTCTGTGCTGCTGCTAGAAAAAATCTTTGAATAATGTTGATAATTTTCGTCAATCGATATTATTGAAGTTCCATTGAGAATTTTCTGGAAGTCCCATGAGAGAATATTGCGTGAAGAAAGAGAAGAACAGCGTTTAGAAAGAGAAGAACATCGACGGCGTGAAGAAAGAGAAATAGAAGAACAGCGGCAAGAAAGAGAAGACCTGCGTCGGTTAGAAGAAAGAGAGTTCGAGCTGAAGCGTCTTGAAGGCGAGCGTCAGTACCAGCTAGAGTTGGCGCGCATCCAGCAACAGCAGAACGCGTCACATGATATCAGCGACAACAAGGCTCCAAAATTGCCAGCATTCGTGGACGAAAAGGACCAAATCGACAGCTATCTGGCGAGGTTCGAAAAATTCGCCGAAAGCGCTAAATGGCAACGTCAAGGCTGGGCGATCATACTCAGAGCACTACTGACTGGGAAGGCGCTCGACGACTACACCAGACTGTCGAATACTGACGCCAAAGACTACGACGTTTTGAAAGAAGCCCTATCGCATTGCTACAGCTTTACAGAGAAGGGCTACCGTAAACGCTTCCGTGAATGCCGTCCTTTGTCAGACGAGACACCAAAGCAATTTGTGGAGCGCCTATCGTCATACTTACACAGGTGGGTGGAACTATCAGGCAAAGGGAAGTCTTACGATAGTCTCCATTACCTGATCGTGAAGGAGCAAATCCTCAATGGCTGTCACAAGGACCTGGCGACCCACTTAGAATTACAGAAGCTGCAGACGCTTAATGATGTGACCGAGGCTGCTGAAAGATATCTCCTCGCTCAATGGAAGACGCTGGGGCCACCCCAGGCGACGAAGCATTTTCAAAAGACTGGAAACCATGGGAACCAGATCCAGGGGAGTCAGACGAGCCACAGACGCACGGACTCCACGCCACCTTCCAGGGAAGGAAATTCAAGAGGCTGTTTCACCTGCAACTCTACAGACTACAGAGCGGCTAACTGTCCTCAAAAACAAAAGTAGCGGACAGCGGAGCAATACGGACAATGCAGCGGCGGGCAACCGACAGAGGCGTTTCTCCAATCGACGGCAAACTAGTAGCTCTGACCATCAAGTGTGCGGCTGGAGCGTCATTCTTCCGAGTGAGACCGAGCGCACAGCTACTCCTGCGGCTGTGCAAGAGTGTATGACTGATGGCCAACTCCTCCTTGCCAACCGGAAATCCATCCCCGTCGTCGCCAGTGCAGCTGTGACCGTCCAGAACATGCCTGTTTCCAAGGGACGCGTCGGAAATCATGAAGTGATTGTCCTAAGATACTCTGGCTGCAGTGGGGTCATCGTCAGAGAAGATCTAATCGCTAAAAAACAGTTCACTGGCGATTCAAAATGGACACTCATGGCCGACAGCAAATGTGTGAGAGCGCCAGTTGCGAAGATTCAAGTCAGCACCTCTTTCTACATAGGCGAAGTAGAAGCGGTTTGCCTGAAGAAGCCGTTATACGATTTGATGATCGGGGATATCGGCGGCGCGAGACGACCCGACGACTCCGATTTAGAATGGAGTCCCGAAAAAAGTGGGAAAAAGCGATTGTATGCAGTTGTTTATGTTCGCTGAATAAAGTTGGAAAACTTCATACGACGACTCCTGCTTGTTGCTGAGTGAATGGGTTGCGTGGATAAACGAATCTGAGTTACACTTATAAGGATTCAAGCATTGGGGTTGAATCAACAAGTAATTTAAAAAAAAAACAAAAAACAAACAAACAAAAAAACAACAACATCCAGTGTAGCAGGGCTGAATCGACTGTTGATAAATACGTGTAACAGGAAAGTCACCTTTCTCATTTTGTCACTTCTTTAAACCAAACAAATGAAAGATTTCACACAGACAAATGTGTATGAGTATCACGACTGTGCATTTCATTTCATTTTGTTTTCTACTTGCATGCATAGCAGTTTAAGCCTCTGTACTCACCCCTCTCTCCTCCACCCTTCACCCCATCCGCCACCCTCCCTTCCTTCCTCTCTCACCCCCTAACAACAAATTTTAGTGTTTTTTTTACAAATCTGTGCAAAACGTCCGTCCGTCCGTTTGTTCGCTGTCCGCCGTCTGTCTGTGCAAACCTAGCAAATGGATTAATACCTCAGAGTTTATTTATTTATCGGATAATGGGTCCCGACAGGAAGTCCTCTCAAGGATCGCAAAACAGCTGCTGCCCTGACAGGGTTGAAGCCCATTTGGAGGGACGGGACCATCAATCTACATTTCAAGGTAAGGCTGCTGCGCTCCCTTGTCATCTGCGTCTTCCTATACGCTTGCGAAACGTGGACCCTCACAGCAGATCTACAACGAAGAATACAAAGCATGGAGATGAGGTGCTACAGAAGACTTCTGGGCATTTCTTACACCCAGCACGTCGCCAGCAGCGAGGTCCGACAGACCATCACACAAGCCATTGCACAACACGATGACATGCTCACAGTGGTGAAAAAACGGAAACTCCCATGGTATGGCCACGTCATTAGAGCATCAGTACTTGCAAAAAACATTTTGCGGGACACGGTGCAAGGAGACAGAGGAAGACGGAGACAGAAAAAAGAGGTGGGAAGACAACATTGGAGAATGGACTGAACGAAGAAATAAGTGTTGCTGAGAACAGAGAAAGACGGAGTACGCTGGTTTAACAATCATCTATGGTGCCCCAACGACTCTTGAGTTACGGTATAGTATAGGATATATATCTCTGAAAGAGATGCAATCAGTGCATGACTGTTTCGCGATGTTTTTCGCTTATCATGTAAGTACTGTAATTGTTGGTGCAGGGCCCATATTATCACCTTGGGTTTTGCAGCGGATGGAGTGTGGAGTGGCTGGAGTACTTGGTCACAGTGCAGTGTGACTTGTGGTGATGGACAACAAACTAGAGACAGAGAGTGTGACCCAGGTCCACAGTGTGGCGGCAAAGACTGCAGTGGCGAGAACAGCCAGATTCAAAATTGCAATCCTGGGGATTGCCCTGGTAAGAACGATCTTTTCGCCAACGACAAAATGTTTGAAAGAATGCATGTCCGCAATAACAACAGATCCTCTAGTCAGAAAAATTGCCCTGGAAATAAAAAAAGAAAGAAATAAAAACTTGCCAGAAAAATAACTAGGACATTTTGGTAGATCTTGTTTCTTCGAGCAGCTTCATGCGCCAGTGCCATGGCGGTCGTGTTGAGTATTGCGAAACCCCATCCAAAGCAATGCAATTTATTAAAGTATTATCTCCAGCAGCGGTTTATCATTATTTTGGTGATGCTTTCGCGGCTCCTAGACAATTGAAAATTAATTGAACAAGGAAAAACGAGTGAGGCGATGAAATGGTGGGTCCTGAACCTCTTCTAAATCACAATTACAACAACAATGAATGGCAGACCATAGAGTTGAGCACTGTGTGTGTGTTCCAGTGCCCGGTGGTTGGTCGCCATGGAGCGACTGTGGCGATTGCAGCGTGACGTGTGGAATAGGTCAGTGCACCAGGACACGTCAGTGCAACAACCCGCCTCCCGCTAACGGAGGAGCGTCATGTCCAGGCCCGAACAGGAAGACTGAGGTGTGCAGCGTCGACCCTCAACCTGGTGAGTTCTTTTTACCTACACTATTATGTGGGAACCTCAGAGGAAAACTATAGAATGTTTGATCTACCTGTTGATTCTTTGTTGAAAACCACAGGTTACTTGTTGAGAATGGGTGGGAAGGGGGGTTGGAAGTGGGAGTGTTATGATTAAGACGCGCACGATAGGTCCGATCATTTTATTTTGCAAAACATGCAGTGATAGCGTGCATTTACCTTTGATGTGATTCTGAGCTGTTGTTAGAAGAAAGCTTTGTATAATGTTGATAATTTTAGTTGATCGATATTATTGAAGTATCGTTGAGAATTTTCTGGGATTACTTGTTTGTTCTCGATCAAATTTTCCTGTTGCTACTGGTAATAGCTGGGCAATTCTTCCACAGTGAGAAATGTTTTGTGACATAAGACAGTGCATAGTTCCGGTGACGAGTTTTGTTTTGATTGTGTGTTATTGCGTCATTCTGGAATGTTCTAAGCTTTACTGGATTGCTGAGAGACTAAGTAATGCTGCTTTCGAAAAGTGATTTATGCAATGGTTTTCGGAAACGCTATCTTGTATGCAGCTGTTGATGTTTGATAAATATAGTTGGAAAACTTTATACGACGACTCCTGCTTTGTGGCTGAGTGAATATGTTGCGTGGATAAACGAATTCGAGTTACACATATATCAAGATTCAAGCATCGGGGGTTGAATCGACATTTCATAAATTTATAAAGGGAGGTCATCTTTCTCTTTTGTCACTTCTATAAACCAAAAATGAAAGATTTAACACAGACAACTGTGTATGAGTATCAGGACTTAGCATTTCATTTCATTTTTTCTACTTGCATCCATAGCAGTTTAGGTCACTGTACTCACCCCTCTTCCCTACAACTCTCACCCAAACATTACCCCCCCCCCTCCCTCTCGTCAGGATATTTACAGTCCGTGCGACGGAATGCTTCCGTGCACATATTACACCTCGGTTTATACTCTCACCTGAAGGAGATGCAATCCGTTTATGATTATTTTGCGATGTCATTCGCTTATCATGTAAGTACTGTAATTGTTGGTGCAGACCACATATTATCACCTTGGGTTTTCCAGCGGATGGAGCGTGGAGTGGCTGGAGTACTTGGTCACAGTGCAGTGTGACTTGTGGTGCTGGACAGCAAAACCGAAAAAGAAAGTGTGACCCAGGTCCACAGTGTGGCGGCAAAGACTGCAGTGGCGAGAGCAACCAGATTCGAAATTGCAATCCTGGGGATTGCCCTGGTAAGAACGATCTTTTCGTCAACGACAACATTCCTCAAATAATGCTTGTTCGTAATAAAGGCAGTTGCTCTATTCATAAAATTTCTCTGGAAAGAAATAAGTAAAATAAAAATTTGCCAGAGAAATGCCTGGGACATTTTGCTAGAAATTGTTTCTTCGAGCATCTTCTTGCGCCAGTGACATGGCGGTCATGTTGAGTATTGCGAAAGCAAATCCAAAGCAATAAAATAATGTTACTAAAGCATCGGTTTATCATTATGCTGTAGATGCTTTCTCCGCTCCTATAAAATTGAAAATTAATTGAACAAGAAAAAACGAGTGAGGCGATGAAATGGTGGGTCCTGAACCTCTTCTAAATCACAATTACAACAACAATGAATTGCAGACCACAGAGCTGAGCACTGTAGGCCCTATATGTGTTTCAGTGGACGGTGGTTGGTCGACATGGAGCGACTGTGGTGATTGCAGCGTGACGTGTGGAATAGGTCAGTGCACCAGGACACGTCAGTGCAACAACCCGCCTCCCGCTAACGGAGGAGCGTCATGCCCAGGCCCGGACAGCCAGACTGAGGTGTGCAGCGTCGACCCTCAACCTGGTGAGCTCTTTTTATCTACACTATTATGTGGGAACATCAGAGGAAAACTATATTATGTTTGATCTACATGGATGACGTCCTATAACCTAGGGTTCTCCCAGCTTTGCGGGCCATTGGGGAAGGTGCCATACTACAGGACGATAATGCCAGACCCCAACGAGCGCGTATCGTCAATGACTTCCTGCAGCAACAGCACGTCATAAGGATGGATTGGCTGCTCGATCACCCGATTTGAACCCCATAGAACATCTGTGGGATGTCTTGGGTCGACAGACACGGGCAAACCTCCCTCCAGGTGCTAACCTTGAAGTTCTGGCCTAAGTTCTCCAGCAAGAGTGGTTGGCCATCCCAGGAAACATCCTCCATAACCTGATACGGTCCATGAGACAACGATGCCAAGACTGCATTGATGCAAACGGTGGCCACACCCGATACTGACTCTATAGATTTTTGGTTTCTAAAGTTTTGATTTTGTAAATGAGGGGTATGTCCAGTTAAATTGAATTTACTCGAATTTTAAGCGACTGATGTCTAAAATCCTTTTTGTTATTGATGCTGAAATGATTGCAATAAAATATGATGAACTAATACATTGAATTCGTGTTTCTGATTTAAAGAGAAACCCATATGTCCAAGTGGCCCTTGTATTATTTTGAGTAGTATTATTATAAATGAAATCAGTCGATAGGATTTTCCATATCCGACTAGTTCAGCCAATCAAAACTAAGAATAATATTTTAAACCACGTGTTTTCCGTATTTGATAATGAAAACTAATCACTAATATAATTATACAGAAAAAGTAATTATAAACATGTCTGACAAAATAGGAATACAGAAATATAATATAAAAAGAACGTATACACTAATCTTTAATATGTTTTTGATAGGAATTGCACAACAAAATTTATCATAAACAGTCACTCTATTACATATATATATCGATAAAAATATTTGGTCAACCTCACTCCAAGGTCCACCGGTTCATTTTGATGTTTTCTTGGAACTCATTTTCATGTTAAATATTGCGAGTTCCATGAGAAGCAAGCGAGTCATATGTGCTTCAGCCTTCTAGTTTTTGGGGGCACTCATTTACACGCTAAATATTGCAAGTTCCATAAGGAGTATGTGAGTCATTTGAGCTTTGCCCTTTTAGTATGTAATTGTTCTAATTTAGCACTTTTCCAGCTCAAGAGCTGCTCAAGGCGCTGATCTATTCCTGATCAAAGTCAAGCCACCTGAAGCACCTACTTGCTGTCTTAGGCTGATGGTCTGACACTCAGACAACTGAGCACAATCTGGACCACTGAGGATGAGGGAGAAGAAACACCGTGCTTGCTGTCTTAGGCTGATGGCCTGACACTCAGACAACTGAGCACAATCTGGACCACCGAGGATGAGGGAGAAGAGACACCGTGCTTGCTGTCTTAGGCTGATGGCCTGACACTCAGACAACTGAGCACAATCTGGACCACCCAGGATGAGGGAGAAGAGACATCGTGCTTGCTGTCTTAGGCTGATGGTCTGACACTCAGACAACTGAGCACAATCTGGACCACCCAGGATGAGGGAGAAGAGACATCGTGCTTGCTGTCTTAGGCTGATGGTCTGACACTCAGACAACTGAGCACAATGTGGACCACCCAGGATGAGGGAGAACAGACATCGTGCTTGCTGTCTTAGGCTGATGGTCTGACACTCAGACAACTGAGCACAATGTGGACCACCCAGGATGAGGGAGAACAGACATCGTGCTTGCTGTCTTAGGCTGATGGTCTGACACTCAGACAACTGAGCACAATGTGGACCACCGAGGATGAGGGAGAAGAGACATCGTGCTTGCTGTCTTAGGCTGATGGTCTGACACTCAGACAACTGAGCACAATGTGGACCACCCAGGATGAGGGAGAAGAGACATCGTGCTTGCTGTCTTAGGCTGATGGTCTGACACTCAGACAACTGAGCAAAATGTGGACCACCCAGGATGAGGGAGAAGAGACACCGTGCTTGCTGTCTTAGGCTGATGGTCTGACACTCAGACAACTGAGCACAATGTGGACCACCTAGGATGAGGGAGAACAGACATCGTGCTTGCTGTCTTAGGCTGATGGTCTGACACTCAGACAACTGAGCACAATGTGGACCACCTAGGATGAGGGAGAACAGACATCGTGCTTGCTGTCTTAGGCTGATGGTCTGACACTCAGACAACTGAGCACAATCTGGACCACCCAGGATGAGGGAGAAGAGACACCGTGCTTGCTGTCTTAGGCTGATGGTCTGACACTCAGACAACTGAGCACAATGTGGACCACCCAGGATGAGGGAGAACAGACATCGTGCTTGCTGTCTTAGGCTGATGGTCTAACACTCAGACAACTGAGCACAATGTGGACCACCCAGGATGAGGGAGAAGAGACATCGTGCTTGCTGTCTTAGGCTGATGGTCTGACACTCAGACAACTGAGCACAATCTGGACCACCCAGGATGAGGGAGAACAGACATCGTGCTTGCTGGTTGTATTTATGTAGTTGGCACTCGCTTGTCTGGGACATGAGCGTCAGGATCTTTAAAGTCCGTGCGACGCAATGCGTCCATGCACAGATTACATCTCGGTTTATACTCTCATCTGAAGGAGATGCAATCAGTGTATGACTGTTTTGCGATGTCTTTCGCTTATCATTTAAGTACTGTAATTGTTGGTGCAGGGCCCATATTATTAGCTTAGGTTTTGCAGCGGATGGAGTGTGGAGTGGCTGGAGTCCTTGGTCCCGGTGCAGTGTCACTTGTGGTGTTGGACAGCAAAACCGAAAAAGAAAGTGTGACCCAGGTCCACAGTGTGGCGGCAAAGACTGCAGTGGCGAGAGCAACCAGATTCGAAATTGCAATCCTGGTGATTGCCCTGGTAAGAACGATCTTTTTTTCAACGACAACATTCCTCATATAATGCTTGTTCGCAATAAAAGCAGTTGCCCTAGTAATAAAAATTGCACTGGAAATAAATAAATAAACAAATAAAAACTTGCCAGAAAAATGCCTGGGACATTTTGCTAGAACTTGTTTCTTCAAGCATCTTCTAGCGCCAGTGAAATGGCGGTCCTGTTCAGTATTGTGAAACCAAATCCCAAGCAATAAATATTGCTAATGCATAGGTTTATCATTATGCTGTAGATGCTTTCTCCGCTCCTATAAAATTGAAAATTTATTGAACTAAGAAAAACTAGTAACGCGATAAAATGGTGAGTCTTTAACCTCTTCTAAATCACAATTACAACACCAATGAATTGCAGACCACATAGTTGAGCACTGTGTGTGTTTCAGTGGACGGTGGTTGGTCGTCATGGAGCGACTGTGGCGATTGCAGCGTGACGTGTGGAAGAGGTCAGTGCACCAGGACACGTCAGTGCAACAACCCGCCTCCCGCTAACGGAGGAGCGTCATGCCCAGGCCCGAACAGCCAGACTGAGGTGTGCAGCGTCGACCCTCAACTTGGTGAGTTCTTTTTATCTACACTATTATGTGGGAACTTTAGAGGAAAACTATAGTATGTTTGATCTACCTGTTGATTCTTTGTTGAAAACCCACAGGCTACTTGTTGGGGAGGTGTAGGGAAGGGGGGTTGAATGGGGATGTTATGATTGAGACGCGCACGATAGTTCCGATTATTTTATTTTGCAAAACATGCAGTGATAGCGTGCATTTACCTTTGATGTGATTCTGAGCTGTTGCTAGAAAAAGCTTTGTATAATGTTGATAATTTTTGTCGTTCAATATTATTGAAGTGTTGAGAATTCTCTAAAATTACTTGTTTGTTATCGATCGAATTTTCCTGACGTTACTAGTAATAGCTGGGCAATCCTTCCACACTTAAGAATGTTCTGTGACGTAAGACAGTGCTTAGTTCCGGTGACGAGTTTTATTTTGACTGGGTGTTATGGCGCCATTCAGAATATTCTAAGATTTACTGGATTGCAGAGACTATAATTAATGCACTATCTGCTTTCGAGAAGTGATTTTCGGAAACGATCGTGTATGCAGCTGTTGGTGTTTGCTGAATAAAGTTGTAAAACTTTATACGACTTCTGCTTTGTTGCTGAGTGAACAGGCTGCATGGATAAAGGAATTCGGGTTACACATATCGAGATTCACAGGGGCGTCGCACACGGGGGGGCAGGGGGGGCACCTGCCCCCCCAATAATTTGGCAAAAAAAAAAAAAAAAAAAGAAAGAGAGAGAAAGAAGAAAAGAAGAAGAAGAAGAAGATTTCAAACGATAGAGGAAGGCAGGAAGAATCAATAATTAAAAAAATCACCATATTTTTAAACCGTAGTGTAAAAGGCTAACGTACGAAATAATATTACAATAATCTATTAGCATGTGCCTGTGTTTCACAACAAACTATTTCGTGGCGCTAACGCAATCACCGGGCAGCAGAGCTGGCTTTCGCTGTTTGAAAGAAGTGTCATTTCATCACGCAAAGAGCAAAATTAACAAAACAATTGAATCGTCTGTTTTCCAGGTTTGTTGATATCAATTATTTACTTTAGTCTGTAAAATGAGTAAGGCAAGGGTGAATGTGCAAGTGTCAATAAATAGTTGAGGTGCGCGATATTTTTTAATTTAGATTTAGTTTGTTGATAGGCCTACACGTGCACGTGCTTTAATCGCAAAAGGGGAAAAAAAGGACCCGTTCGCTTTTCTGGGGACAGATAACGTGGGCTTGACTGCTTTGATTATTACACCACCACCCACACCCCCCACCACCCATTATAGGTTTCACTTGGTTTGTTTGTTTTGTTTGTTTATGTGTCCGCGAATAGATCTCCGATGGCTAAGTTATAAAGTATCGGTATTACTAGTGCAGCTTACTCAGGTGGACGATGAGAGGAAAAGCACTCTACAGCATCATTAGAAACTACTCTTTGCTTCAAGGTCTTTGGGAATGGTCTCTTGAGACTACTCAAGACAGTGAAATGAAGGCCAGGGTCAGAGGAGTTAGCGCCCACATGGAACAATTTTCATTCTTCTTTGGCCTATCTCTTGGGGAGGCTCTTCTACGGCATAGTGACAACTTGGCAGCAGCTTTGCAGCATCATGAAATGTCAGCCTCCCAAGCCCAGGAGATTGCCAAGATGACCAGGTAGACTTTGTGCAGCATCAGAAGTGATGAGGCATTTCACCTTTTTTGGGAGAAAACCTGCCGCCAAGCAAAAGTCTCACAGGTGAACGATCCATGTTTACCAAGACAACAAAGAAGACCGGCAAGGTTAGAGGAAGGATGCAGTGCTCCAGAAATCCCAAGCACTGTTGAAGACCACTACCGGGGAATTTATTTTGAGGCCCTGGACAGTCTTACAACGTGCCTGACTGATCGTTTTGATCAACAGGATTTTGAAACTTACTCCAAATGTGAACAGCTCCTTTTGAATGCAGTGAACGGCCAGGACTATGACAAGCAGCTACAAGATGTCTGGGACTTCTATGGGCAAGACCTTGACCAGTCAAGGCTCTCAGTTCAGCTTCAGATTCTTGCACAAGAAATGTCTGGTGGAAACAAGAAATTGTCAGCCGTTGTTCAGCATTTCAAGTCACTGTCTGTCTCAAAGCTAGCTCTCATGTCTGAGGTTGGGCTTTTACTGAAGCTCATTTTGGTCATGCCTGCCACCAATGCCGTGAGCGAAAGAACTTTCAGTGCCATGAGGAGGGTCAAGAACTACCTCAGGCCAAGCTCAAAAGAAGAGCGTCTGAACCACTTGATGCTGCTCCACGTCCACAAACAAAGGACGGATTCCTTGGATTTGGTTAAGCTTGCCAATACTTTTGCATCTTCTCAACACCGCAGAGAAGTGTTTGGAACTTTCAGCGTCCTGGACAACTGCAAGCTGGGTGTGATCACCAAGACAAAAGGCACTCAGACAGACAGTATTTTGCTTTAGAGAAACTGCGAGTAATATACGCCCTAGTAAACAAATTGATCATTTGACTGATTTTCTGAAACTGGTAGTGGAAGTGTTTGGTCATTATATGTATGCAATATGCAAAACGAGTTGTGATTTATAGAGAAGACACAATTTCAACCTAGATGATCTTGCGGCAGGTAATTAATGTTCGTGTTTCCTGGTTTTAATCATTATCACATATCGCTAATCATGTATTTGTAGTTTCTGGAAATGAATCTTGTATTTTCAGTAAAGAAGAACATAAATAATTAAATGTTTTTACTCTCAGTCTTTCAGTTGGATGAAGGTACGAGGATATATTACAGGGTGCGTCCCGCTTGTCAGCCCCCCCCCCCCCCCCACCTCCCCGTCGACAGGGTTGCCCCCCCAATATTTTGGACCGTGCGACGCCCCTGATTCAAGCATCGTGGCTGAATCGACTAGTGATAAATACGTAAAACAGGAAGGTCACCTTTCTCTTTTGTCACTGCTTTTAACCAAAAATGTCAGATTTCACACAGGCAAATTTGTATGGGTATCAGGACTTTGCATTTCATTTCATTTTGTTTTGGACTTACAGGCATAGCAATTTAAGTCTCTGTACTCATTCCCCCAACCCCTCCACCCCTCACACCAACCATCACACCTTCCCCCTTCCAAGAGAAAAAGATTTTTTTACAACTCTGTCCAAGATGAGTCCTGAATTGTCCAAAAACGACAGTTTAAAAAATGTCCGTCAGTCCGTTTGTCTGTCCGCCGTCCGCTGTCTGCCGTCTGTCTGTGCAAAGCTTGCAAGTGGATTAATATCTCACAACCTATTTCAACTATCACAACAAAACTTTTTCAGATGGTGTATACCCATGAGATCTTATAAATGATCAGTGAACTCATAACTTCACTTCACGGTCAAGGTCACAGAATCAAAAAAATTAGTCCAGAAATGAAAATTATTTTATAACATTTCACTTATTTTCTAGGTTACTAATATGGAACTTATGACTTTGATGCATGATGTCAATGTGATACACATAGATATATATATATATATATATATATATATATATATATATATATATATATATATATATATATATATATATATATATATATATATATATATATATATATATATATATATATATATATATATATATATATATATATATATATATATATATATATATATATATTTGGTCAACCTCACTCCATGGTCAAGATTACTGGAGCGGTCCAAATTCGTGTGTATAGGTACTTTAAAATGACCTTGACCCTCAACTTTAGGAGATATAAAGTCCAAACTTGTTGTATTTAGAGATTATAGATTGATTTTTTGCATTTACTTTCTGTCTTTGCGTTAATCTTTAAGGTCAAGGTTATTTTAGGACTTGCAAAAACATACAAGAAATAGGTCATCGTACAGTGGAATGGCTGTTTATTTATCCGTAGTTTTCAACAACATTGGATTATTTGATCAGGCATGCATGGGAGGTCACGTGAAGGTCACGGTCGTCCCAAGGTCAAAGCTTTTGTTTTGCATAAAACAACTTTCGCGGTACTTTATTACATGAGTGTGTTTGGAGCCGGAGGTCAAGGTCATCTCAAAGTCAAGCGCATAGAAAGATCAAGGTTGGTATTACTTTACATTTTATTACCACCGGTTCATTTTGATTTTTTCTTGGAACTCATTTTCATGTTAAATATTGCGAGTTGCATGAGATGCAAGCGAGTCATATGTGCTTCGGCCTTCTAGATTTTGGGGCACTCATTTACACGCTAAATATTGCAAGTTCCAGAAGGAGTATGTGAGTCATATGAGCTTTGCCCTTCACGTATGTAATTGTTCTAATGTAGCACTTTTCCAGCTCAAGAACTGCTCAAGGCGCTGATCTATTCCTGATCAAAGTCAAGCCGCCTGAAGCGCCCACGTGCTGTTTTAGGCTCATGGTCTGACACCCAGACAACTGAGCACAATATGGACCACCGAGGATGAGGGAGAAGAGACAACGTGCTTGCTGTCTTAGGCTGATGGTCTGACACTCAGACAACTGAGCACAATCTGGACCACCCAGGATGAGGGAGAAGAGACATCGTACTTGCTGCCTTAGGCTGATGGTCTGACACTCAGACAACTGAGCACAATCTGGACCACTGAGGATGAGGGAGAAGAGACATCGTGCTTGCTGTCTTAGGCTGATGGTCTGACACTCAGACAACTGAGCACAATGTGGACCACCTAGGATGAGGGAGAAGAGACATCGTGCTTGCTGTCTTAGGCTGATGGTCTGACACTCAGACAACTGAGCACAATCTGGACCACCGAGGATGAGGGAGAAGAGACATCGTGCTTGCTGTCTTAGGTTGATGGTCTGACACTCAGACAACTGAGCACAATGTGGACCACCTAGGATGAGGGAGAAGAGACATCGTACTTGCTGTCTTAGGCTGATGGTCTCACACTCAGACAACTGAGCACAATGTGGACCACCTAGGATGAGGGAGAAGAGACATCGTACTTGCTGTCTTAGGCTGATGGTCTCACACTCAGACAACTGAGCACCATCTGGACCACCGAGGATGAGGGAGAAGAGACATCGTGCTTGCTGCCTTAGGCTGATGGTCTGACACTCAGACAACTGAGCACAATCTGGACCACTGAGGATGAGGGAGAAGAGACATCGTGCTTGCTGTCTTAGGCTGATGGTCTGACACTCAGACAACTGAGCACAATCTGGACCACCGAGGATGAGGGAGAAGAGACATCGTGCTTGCTGTCTTAGGCTGATGGTCTGACACTCAGACAACTGAGCACAATCTGGACCACTGAGGATGAGGGAGAAGAGACACCGTGCTTGCAGGTTGTATTTATGTAGCTGGGACTCGCTCCTCTGGGACATGAGCGTCAGGATCTTTAAAATACGTGCGACGTAATGCGTCCGTGGACAGAATACACCTCGGTTTATACTCTCACCTGAAGGAGATGCAATCAGTGTATGACTGTTTTGCGATGTCTTTCGCTTACCATGTAAGTACTGTACAGTAATTGTTGAAGCAGGGCCCATATTATCACCTTGTGTTTTACAGCGGATGGAGTGTGGAGTGGCTGGAGTACTTGGTCACAGTGCAGTGTGACTTGTGGTGTTGGACAACAAAACCGAGACAGAGAGTGTAACCCAGGTCCACAGTGTGGCGGCAAAGACTGCAGTGGCAATAGCAACCAAATTCGAAATTGCAATCCTGGGGATTGCCCTGGTAAGAACGATCTTTTCGTCAACGACAGCATGTTTGCAATAAAAACAGTTGCCATAGTCATAACAATTGCTCTGGAAAGTATAAAAAAAATAATAAATAAATAAAAACTTGTCAGAAAAATGCCTGGGACATTTTGGTAGATCTTATTTCTTTGAGCATCTTCTTGCACCAGTGGCATGGCAGTCCTGTTGATTATTGCGAAACCTCATCCAAAGCAATACACTTTAATAAAGTATTATGCCCAGCATTGGTTTATCATTATGTTGTAGATGCTTTCACCGCTCCTAGAAATTTGAAAACTGAACAAGGAGAAACTAGCGAGGTGATGAAATGGTGAGTCCTGAACCTCTTCTAAATCACAATTACAACACCAATGGATTGCAGACCACATAGTTGAGCACTGTGTGTGTTCCAGTGAACGGTGGTTGGTCGTCATGGAGCGACTGTGGCGATTGCAGCGTGACGTGTGGAAGAGGTCAGTGCACCAGGACACGTCAGTGCAACAACCCGCCTCCCGCTAATGGAGGAGCGTCATGCCCAGGCCCGGACAGCCAGACTGAGGTGTGCAGCGTCGACCCTCAACCTGGTGAGTTCTTTTTATCGACACTAGTATGTGGGAACATCAGCGGAAAGCTTTAGTATGTTTGATCTTCCTGTGGATTCTTTGTTAAAAAAACACAAGATACTTGGTGGGGGGTGGGAGGGGGGTGGGGGGAGTGGGAGGAGGGAGGTGGGAAGGGTAAGGTCACCTTTGTCTTTTTTCCACTTCTACACCTCAGTGTATACTCTCATCTGAAGGAGATGCAATCAGTGTATGACTGTTTGGCCATGTCTTTCACTTATCATGTAAGTACTGTAATTGTTGGTGCTGGGCCCATATTAATAATAATAATAATAATAATAATAATAATAATAATAATAATAATAATAATAATAATAATAATAAATGTAGATTTATATAGCGCCGCGCTTGACACATTTATACACCATTTATACTACACAACAACAGTACGTATATAAAATCTGAATAAGTTCACTAAAAATGTACAGCATAATTTTAAAAACGTTCAATAAAAATATACTACATTGAAAAACATAAAAAGGCAACTGAAACTATTATTTAAAAAAATCTTTTAAAAGGCAACCAACATTTATAAGAATCATTAAAAGCGAACACCATTAAAAGCGAACACCATTGCCCGTGAAGCACCACGGCCTGTGTGCATACTTGACGGATGATGATATTAATTCATGTGTGTTGTTGAGTAGGAGCTAGAGAAAGTGTTCAGCTTACCTTATTATCAGCTTGCCTTCATATTATCAGCTTGTGTTTTACAGCGGATGGAGTGTGGAGTGGCTGGAGTACTTGGTCACAGTGCAGTGTGACTTGTGGTGCTGGACAACAAACCCGAGACAGAGAGTGTGACCCAGGTCCACAGTGTGGCGGCAAAGACTGCAGTGGCGAGAGCAACCAGATTCAAAATTGCAATCCTGGGGATTGCCCTGGTAAGAACGATCTTTTCGTCAAAGACAGCATTCTTTAAAGAATACATGTTCGCTATAAAAAAAAACAGTTGCCCTAGTCATAAAACTTGCCCTGGAAAGTAAATAAATAAAATTAATAAACAAATAAAACGTGTCAGATAATGCCTTGGACATTTTGGTAGACCTTGTTTCTTCGAGCATCTTCTTGCGCCAGTGCTATGGCGGTCGTGTTGAGTATTGCGAAACCACATCCAAAGCAATAAAGTTTATTAAATTATTATCCCCATCATCTGTTTATCATTATGTGGTAGATGCTTTCACCGCTCCTAGAAAACTGAAAATTAATTGAACAAGGAAAAATGAGTGAGGTGATGAAAAATGGTGTGTCCTGAACCTCTTTTAAAGCACAGTTACAACACCAATGAATTGCAGACCTTATAGTTAAGCACAATGTGTGTGTTTCAGTGGACGGTGGCTGGTCTGAATGGAGCGACTGTGGCGATTGCAGCGTGACGTGTGGAATAGGTCAGTGCACCAGGACACGTCAGTGCAACAACCCGCCTCCCGCTAACGGAGGAGCGTCATGTCCGGGCTCGAACAGCAGCACTGAGGTGTGCAGCGTCGACCCTCAACCTGGTGATTTGTTTTTCTGATCTGCACTATTATGTGGGAACCTCAGAGTAAAGCTATAATATGTTTGATCTACCTGTTGATTGAGTCTTTATTGAAAACACAGGCTACTTGCTGGGGTAGGGAGGTTGGAAGGGGGAGATCACCCTTCTATTTTTTCCACTTATTTAAACCGAAATAAAAGATTTCACACAGATAATGTTGTACGGGGTATCAGGTCTCCAGTAAAGAAACATGTATGAACAACATATAAACTGGGGGACAAATCCATGGTTTCAAAGTATGGCTTGATCATTTGGCCATATACAACAGGTAGGTCTACTTCTCAAATGCTGCGCCAGGTATGTGCAACTACCTCCATAAACGTATCGGGCAGTGACCCTCATGGGGCGGCATTTTGTCACTACCTGACGACTCATTTGTTTAATTAAGTACACTAAGCGGGTTTAAAATAATCAGGATCACAGGGACCTTATGCACGATGGTGCCTGTAGCCCTGTAGCAAAGCAGTAGACACAACACAGGCTTACGTATGAGAGATTACTGAAAATGACAAAATAGAATGCCTCTAGTGGTGCCGGGTAGCTCAGTTGGTAGAGCGGCTTACTAGTAACCGAAAGGTACAGGGTTCAAATCCCGGATTGGCCAACGTGCAACCATATTATTTTCCACTTAACATCAACTAGTTCGATGGTTTCAGAATAATGTGACCAGTAGTCGCCTATACGTTACGGTGTCGTGTGACTATAACCTACAAAGCCTCTCAAAGCGCAGTGATCCCGTATGGACGGGGACATCCAAAATGTGTAACTGTAGTGTAGATTATAGTCACACGACACCGAAGCGTATAGGCGACTACTGGTCACATTATTCTGACACCAGCGAACCAGTTGATGGTAAGGGGAAAATAATATGGTCACACATTGGCCAATCCGGGATTCGAACCAGGTACCTTTAGGTTACTAGTAAGACGCTCTACCAACTGAGCTACCCGGCCTTTCGAGGGACATCCAAAAGCGCCTCCGTATCTTATGAGTGAGCGTTGTGGCCGCGTGGTCTAAGGCGGGACTAACTCGCCTTGTCCACAGGCTAGAAACCAATGGCGCCGCGCCTTACTGGTGTGGGATCAATCCCACCTCTGGGCGTCATGTTTCTCAGAGTATTATTTATTTTCAACTTCGGCAACGTCTCGGGGGTTTTATCCGGGTACTCCGGTTTGCTCCCCCAGCAAAATTTCCGAAATTAGGTAGGTTCGGTTTTGACGCGCCAACAAGCTCCGACTACGCCTTCCCCGCCTTTCCCGATAGAAAGGGACAATAAGGTGTCGACAGTCCCAGAAAAAAATAGTGTGCATGGGGCATTGAACCCCCAAATGTCTCTCTCTTTCCTAAGTAAGTTCTCTCTATCCCTCATTCTCTCTCTTATTCTCTCTTTTCATATTATTGTTGAATGTCTGTATTGGAGGGCGGGGGTGAGGGTGGAGGAAGAAGTCATAACCTTAATCATCTAACCAAATCTTTAGAACACGTAAGAGTTGATCCCAGTACCAAGTAACCAACACACACAAAAATGAATAGTCCAAGATCAATCCCTCAACACGGTGGATAGCTTCAAACATTTAGGAGCCTTTGTATCAGACAGTGGGTCCCGACAGGAAGTCCTCTCCAGGATCGCACAAACAACAGCTGCCCTGACAAGGTTGAAGCCCATTTGTAAAAACAGGGCCATCAGTCTACACTCCAAGGTAAGGCTGCTGCGCGCGCTCCCTTGTCATCTCCATCTTCCTGTACGCTTGCGACACATGGACCCTCACAGCCAACATACAACGAAGAATACAAAGCATGGAGATGAGGTGCTACAGAAGACTTCTGGGCATTTCCTATAGCCAGCACACCACCGACGACGAAGTCCGACAGACCATCACACAAGCCATTGGAAAACAAGATGCCCTGCTCAAAGTGGTGAAGAAACGGAAACTCAGATGGTATGGCCACGTCACCAAAGCACCAGGCCTAGCAAAGGCCATCCTGCAAGGCACGGTGCATGGAGGCAGAAGAAGAGGGAAACAACATTCGAGATTAGACTAGCTTGACACTGAGCGAAGCCATGAGGGTTGCTGAGGACAGAGAAAGATGGAGTTCGCTGGTTAAACGATCATCTGTGGTGCCCCAAAGACTTTCGAGTGACGGTATAGGATTGGATAGAATAAACAATCGTTGTTAAATTAAGCTGATGTTCCAATATAGAAACCAATGGAAGATTTTTGCATATCGCGATATCGCAAACAACCAGATTACGTCTAAGCTGTTTGAACAAATTATTCAGTTATTGTCATTAATTTACGTTCAGATGCAACAGCAATCATTTCAGTAATTTTCTCTCAGAAACAATGCATTGTACATAAATATGTGCAGTAGTACAAACACAAATGCTCTTTGGACAAGTGTACCCTCAAAACTCAAATACAAAGCACAAAGAAGGAAAAATAATGGTAGGGTTTATGTTCCCAGAATTTGGAATGGTGAAGGAAATGCCTACTCAGTAAGGAAAAATAACATGTTATAGTGTCCTTAACTCGTAGGTAATAGGACATGGAATTTCTGGAGATAGAGGGGGGGGGGAGAGGGGATGCGTTTAATACCTCATATTACATTGATGTCTTGATCTCGTGCGCACGAACCAAAAAACTAAGCTTCTAATTTGAACTTCGACCATGGGCTATGAAAGTCCCGCAGCAAGAAAGAAAGTATATCGACCGGTTAGTTTTTGAACTTCCAAGATGAAATGCATTAACTGGTGCGATATTCTTATGGTTATGTAATAGTGTTGAGGTGTATCACTACTGTCGTGAGTGCGGCTTACTGCTTAGAATTCAACAATATTGTCATATTATTATTAAGCCCGCAGTTACGACGCATTCGTTTCAACAACGAGGTACTCTGTAGTTTTCCTTTCAGTAGTCTTTCGTTCTCTCATCAGTGTAAGCCTGTGTGCTATTTGCTGCTTTGTATTGCTGTAGAGCTACAGGCACCCAACTTCTGTAATAAATGTTGGGTTTGTTTATCGATTTCTTTGGTTGGTTCGGGTTGTTTATAATTTCATGTGTTTGTTGGACTTTCTGTTTTCTCAGCGGATGGTCAGCTTGGTGATTGGAGTGCTTGGAGCGTGTGCAGCGCGACGTGTGATGGAGGCGTGCAGTCTCGCTCCCGTGGTTGTCAGGAGCCTTTGTGTGGAGGTGCCCCGTGTGTCGGACCCAGCGAGGAGTCTCAAATCTGCAATGCACAAGCTTGTCGTAAGTAGCTCTATGCCTGCCGCACAGACTTCATTGTACAACGAACGACGGGAAGGATAAGAAACACTTGAAAAACGTTAATCTGATAAAAGTTTTTAGGCACCGCCTAACGTTACAACCTGTCCTTTTAACTGTATGAACATTAACAATGATCAGTGGCTTCACTTAAATGTCAAGGTCACAGGGTCAACAAATGTTAGTCAAAAAATGACAATTTGTCTCATTTCACTTTTTTCCGGGTTATTACACTTGAACTTATGATACTTTGAAGCATGATAGATATCAATGAGACACACATACTATGCACATGTGTTCAACCTCACACCATGGTCAAGGTCATTGGAGCTGTCCAAAGTCAGTTAGTATAGGTACTTTGAAGTGACCTTGACCCAAAACTATTATAGATGTAAAGTTCAAACGTGTTGTATTTAAAGATGATAGATTGATCTTTTATATGTGTTCCGTTTTGGCTTTGATCTTTAGGCCTTGCAAAAATATACAAAAAATAGGTCATCGTACAGTGGAATGACTTTATTTAGCCCATAGTATGCAACAACATTGCGTTATTTGATCATACATGAGCATGAAAGGACACGTGAGGGTCAAGGTCATCCCAAGATCAAGGTCACTGAGGGTCAAGGTCATTCCAAGGTCACTGTTTTTTGGCATTATACAACTTTTGCTGTAGTTTAATATTACATGAGTGTGTTTGGAGCTGGAGATCAAGATCATCTTAAGGTCAAGAGCATAGAAAGACGAAAGTCGGTATTACTTTGCATTTTAATGCCACTGTTTCATTTCGGATTTTTTCTTTTCTGGGCAGTCATTATCAAGTTAAATATTGTAAGTTCCATAAGGAGCATGTGAGTCATGTGGGCTTTGGTCTTCTAGTTTTAACTTTTCTATTAAGGTCCTGCCACACTTGCGTTACGTACTCGGCCACACTTGAATGTGTTATTCTTATGTATTTCCTTGCGTACTGGCTAACGTAAAAATTCACGAGAATAGCGCATGTTTGATTTTTTCTGCAAAACTACATTACGACGAAGACCAATGAGGAGCGAGAGTGTGACGTCACGAGTTTAGAGGTCAGCCTAAACTCTTCCCACACGCATGATTACATGCATGGACAAGGTTGAAGCCCATTTGGAAAGACAGGACCATCAGTCTACATTCCAAGGTAAGGCTGCTGCGCTCCCTTGTCATCTCCATCTTCCTATAGACATGGAAAACATGGACCCTCACAGCAGATCTGCAACGAAGAATACAAACCATGGAAATAGTTCTACAGAAGACTTCTGAGCATTTTACCCAGCACATCACCAACGACGAAGTCCGACAGACCATCACGCAAGCCATTGGACAACACGATGACCTGCTCCCAGTGGTGAAGAAACGGAAACTCCGATAGTATGACCGAAAGAGAGTTGGGAGGACAACATTCGAGAATGGACTGGTGTGACACTGAACGAAGCCATGAAAGTTGCTGAGAACCGAGAAAGATGGAGAACGCTGGTTGGACGATCATCTGTGGTGCCCCAACGGCCTTTGAGTTACGGGATAGGATAGGATAGATGATTATACTCAACAAATGTTGTATGCTACACACACATTGCCAAGCAAAGGCAGTTGAATTCATTTGTTGGCTGTCGATCTTAGTAAAGTTTTTTTTCATTATAGTCAAATGATGAAAGAGTACATTACATCGTCATGAAAAACTGCCTTGTTGTGAAATTACACAGCTACACACGTTTATACATTCTAACCGGGCCGTGATAAACATGGCGCCACTACCTCTGACCCAATGCATAAGCCGTAAAACGTAAGCCAAATGTGGTCACTATTTAGTTTGCTTGCATGACGTTGCGTTCGACCAATGCCAGCTTATACGTACAGTACATAAACCTACGAAATTAACACTGTGTCCTGTATTAGATTGCGTTGGATTGTAATGTAATGTTTTGTACATATTTCTGTGAAATAACTGTTGCAGCTGTGACCACAGTGCCTCCAACCACTGGTGCACTAACAACCGGTACGCGGTTTTTGTTGTTGTTGTGGTTAATTTCCTTTTCCCATGTTTTTTGCCTTCACTGACTGACCAAACAATGGATGGACCCTATCATCCGTAATGATAACTCATTATTTTCGCCTGGAGACTTGACACGGCTTTCCTACTGTGGTGCTCTCTGAAGAGTCGTGAAGCTAATTCCAGGAGCAAACGGTCTCAAAAAGTGGGCAACAAGTACCAATATAAATAATAAGAAACCAAAACCAAATGAGAAATGCAAAAGGAACTTTTATATATGCACTTGTTTAGCACCCAAGATTCTTGTTCTCTTTTCATTCTTTCTTTATTCGTTTGTTTATTTATTTAGGACCTGGGAGGTCACGTGAAGTTCAAGGTCATCCTTATTGGCATAATACAACTTTTGCAGGAGCATATGAGTCATATGGGCTTTGCCCTTCTAGTATTTATTGATTGTAGCCGAGCGGAATATTTGACTCCCTCCTCACCTCGCAAGAGAGACATAACAATTGTTGCTTTGCAAGGCGGGGAAGCGTGTTGGTAGTAAACTGGATTGTCGGCTACTAGTACCACGACACTCTCTGCAAGTCACTGCCACTAACCCGCATAAAATGCCTGCCCACAATGTAGTCCCGCTCACCATTAAAAGCAGAAAATAAACGATCGGGCGGGAAGAACAATGTTGTGTCGCCTTGTCCTGCATATCCCAGTGGCAACACCATAGGATTCTGCACAGCAGGAGACACCCAAGGCTAGACTAACCAACAAATGGAAGGTAGAAAATCTATCCCAAGCGTGAACAATCGCCTCCCATTCCGACACAAATCCCACAGCTCAAATCGAACCATGTCTGCATGGATTCCCAGTTCGAAACGGGTGTCTGGAACCGCCACTGACTACGCCCAGTCAGTCATCATTCACTGACTTAATAGTGAATAACTGCCTTAAATTAAAAGGCTACTACTGGTCCGGCATCTTTCTGTTCCGGTCGTTGTGCACCACTTGTAGTCGAGCGGAGTATTAGACTCCCACCTCTCGGCCATCACCAAGAAAATACGGCTCGACCTGAACTGTTAATTTCATGTATCCCTCGTAAGAGGAACATACAATTTGTTGCCTGGACTAACCAACAAATGGAAGGTAGACAGTCTCTCCCAAGCGTGAAATGTCGCGACCCATTCCGCCAATTTATTATTATTTTATTTTATTTTAAATATTTTTTTTTAAACTTTTAATGCTTTGAGCCTCAGTCAAAACTTATGTAAATCGAGTGATGTCATCGTAATATTTTTTATTTTCATTTAGTTGTCTTTGTCTGAAATACAGTGTGAGTGAATGTGTGGGTGTGTGCGTGCGTGTGTGTGTGTGTGTGCGTGTGTGTGCGTGAGAGAGAGAGAGAGAGTCTCTGGTTGTGAGAGACAGTACGCAAGAGAACTCTGCACCCGTTAGAATCCATCACTCGTTGTTTTGTTTTGTTTTGCCGGCCATGGTGCAACACCACAAATGGTGGTACGTAAGTGAAACGTGCAATATTTGTTAAAGGCTTTCATCGTAAATAAATATCATTTTCGTATTTACAGATAATATATGGGAACAAATTCAAAGAACAGACTCCTTTACGTTTCACAAAGTTTGTGTCGCCATTCTAAATCTCATTTACAACGTCAGTGAATTGCAGAATTGTCAACTAAAGAGTTTCGCCGTGTGTATTTCAGTGGACGGTGGCTGGTCGCCATGGAGCAACTGGTGTAGCGATTGCAGCGTGACCTGTGGAAAAGGTCAGTGCACCAGGACACGTCAGTGCAACAACCCGCCTCCCGATAACGGAGGAGCGGAATGTGTGGGTCAGAGCAGCAGGACTGAGGTGTGCAGCGTCGACCCTCAACCTGGTGAGCTCTTTTTTAATCACAATACCGCCTGTCACATTCTTCAAGTTCCGGGTCTCCTAGTTTATCCGAGCGCATTTGCGCATGCGCTAGGTCATGTCGGGCCGGCTTTTTCACGAAGTTCTTAGGCGTCATAACCCTAACCCTAACCCAAACCCTAACCCTAACCCTAAACTCTTAACTCTAACCCAAACCCTAACCCTAACCTTTACGAAGACTATGATAGCACTGTGCGCATGCGTCGAATTTTGTAACGCGTCGACCAATCAGAATGCTCCCATTCGCTCCCAGCCCAGCTAAGATACTAGGAACTGTGAGGATGTCACACCGCGTTCTCCTGTGTGGAGGAAAGTGCATGTTTCCTCCCCCTTTTTGTAAGTGAATGAATGAAAATGTATTAATCGCATGAACATTTCCACACCAAAAAACATGACCACAGTCCTGAGGTAAAAAATTAAACCAAAAATGGAACACGCCATATACAAGGTGAGCTATGATGATACATCATGTGTACAATCTCTCTCTTCCTTCTCTCTATCCCTCTCTTACGTACATACACACGCAGTACACCGCTCTTTCTCAAAGTGTTTAACAATCTAGTTCACAAATAAATCTACTATATTCCATCAAAGAAATACAATTGGGGGTGAGGGATGACTTATAACGATTTGTTGTTGTTGTTGTTGTGTTGGTGGAATCTTGGATGAAATTCAAAGAATTCTTAATCTTTTTGATTGGGTCGCCTTCTTTTCACTGATACTGCAAAGTCAAGTCGCTCGCACGGCAAGGGAACTGAACATTTCGCCAAAAATACTAGAAAGCAGACAAAATATATTCACACATGCACACACACACACACACGCACGCACACACACACACATACACAAACACACACACCTTCCCCACACACACATTTACAAACCATGGGGTGTTCTGGTCAGTTTTATTCACACGCAGACACGCCCACACACACGCACACACACATAATAATTTTAAAATATAAATCCTATCCTATCCTATCGCGTAACGAAGGTCGTAGGTGCACAACAAATGATCGTTTAACCAGCGTACTCCATCTTTCCCTGTCCTCTGCAACCCTCACGGTTTCGCTCTGTATCAAGCCAGTCCATTCTCGAATGTTGTCCTCCCACCTATTTTTCTGTCTCCCTCTTCTTCTGCCTCCTTGCACCGTGCCTTGCAGGATGGTCTTTGCAAAGCCTGATGCTCTGGTGACGTGACCATACCAAAATATAAATACTTTTTTTTAAGGCTGCGACATGTTTAGCACATGATTGAACCCACAAAATCTGTCCTTGACTTAGATAAACGATCCTGTGAAGTTTGAACAAAATCCATTCAATAGTTCTAAGATCCTATCCAATCCTATACCGTAACTTGAAGGTCGTTGGGGCACTACACATGTTGCATGCAATTGACTTATCGACCGACAGACAGTCTGACTGACTGATTAATGAACATTTTGCTCGTTATGATTCACGACTATATCAAAGTATGTTCAGATAAGTCTTGAAAATGTTAAAAACTATATTTTGTGTCAGATCCCAGTGTTACGTTGAAACGCGAATGGTGCGTATGAAATGCGCACGATGTTGTGTGTGACGCGCGCGATAGATCTTTTCGTTTTATTTTGCAACGCATGCAGTAATAGAGTGTATTTATCTTTGATTTGATTTTGCGTTGTTATTAGTAGAGGCTTTGTGTAACGTTAGTGTTTTTAGTTGGTCGATATTGTTTGAGAATTTTCGGGAATTAGTTGTTTACTATCGATCGAAGCGTGTGGATTATTCTGTTGGTTACCATGGAAGCTTCCATTCCAAATGGGGTTGTATGACGTGAGTCACGTGATGATGAAATTAATTTTGATTGGTTGTGGTGTTTTATGTAGGATTATTCTCGTTTGTTCCCGTGTACGTAGAGACTATGTAAGCGCCGCACTGTTAAAAAAGTTGAGAGTGTTGTTGTTGATAGTGATTTGGAAAGTAAATTTGAGAGTGGAAAGACGATTGAGCGATTGTATGCAGTTGTTGATGTGTGCTGAATAAAAAGTGGAAAACTTCATACGTCGACTTTGTGACTTGTATGCTGCTTGAGCGGGTTGCGTGAATAAACGAATCTGAGTTACACAACTATCAGGAATTCAAGCATCGGGGCTGAATCAGATACTGATAGAAAACTCCAACATCAAACTGAGTGTAACATTTTCACGCCATAGCCAAGGGTTCAACTGCTACAACAAGCGAGTCAACGTTACGAGAGGCAGTCATCGAGGGTAGCCGCCAACGAGTTGCGTCGAGAGGGGCCAACATACTGGGACTACATCCGATAGATTCGGGTTGACTGCAAGGGCGTGTAGTCGCTGAAGAGTTGCTTCGTGAGCGAACAACAGATCGGGACTACGTGGCTACCGTAAGACTACGTCGAGGAACAGTCTCGGAGCTACATCGCCAGTATTAGAGAGAGCGACGAGCGGACGTCGCGTCTACTTCAGCACAGGAGCGTGTACATCAACACCAGCGTGGTGCAGCGTCGCATACGACGAGGACAGAGGGGCTGTCATGAACTGGCTAGTTTTAACTCTGCTCATTGACTATTCAGCCTTGTGTAGTTTTTGTAACAGTAGAGAGTCAGTATATAACACAGCAGCAATAAAAGTACACACCGCGAGCCCGACCCACGCTGCGTAGTTAATCAGCACTGTGTGCGAGAGTCGTAAACATTTTACCCAATGAGCGCTTAGGCAAAGCGGTTCGAGCCAGTTTGACTGGGTCCGAGCCTAACACAGCTTTGGTCAGTTGGGAGGAATACACCGAAGTGTTAACAGCTAGAAAGCTGGCAGAGAAATCTCTCCACACTTAGACCAGGAAGCAGGACTTAGAATCTTAGAATTCTATCAAGTCACCACGGGCCTGAACTTGTCAAACAGGTAAATGAACACCCTTCTGTTTCATCGTGATATATTTATATTATTGTTGAAATTATGTTTGTGGAATGTGCCATGCATAAATGTGAATTATTAATCCGAATTTGCCGTACCACGTGGAAGAGCCTACCACGAGGCGAAACACGACCGGTTGCGCCGCCATGTTGTATCCCGTACGGAACCACTGTTGTTTAACTTATATGTATGTTTGAAGACCAGTGGCTGTACCACTGAATGTTTATAATATTATTAATTCTGTATGTGTATAGTTAGACATGATTGATATTTATGTATGTATAGGAATTTAGAGTGAGATTCCAGTGGACCCCGGAAGTAGCAGAATGTTCGTCGCTTATGTATAGAGATGTGGAGCTATCACTGAGGGCTACTTTGGCTTTCAGTGAGACGCTCTGCACAAACCGATTATTCAGGGTTGTGCAGAATTTCGTCTCTTATATTACAGACGAGCAGGCGAGCTATCCCGAGCTATCCCGAGCTATCCCGAGCTATCCTGTGCACCCCACTCCACAGAAACGACTAGTTGGTTGAGGAACCTCTACCGCACAAGTCGGAAAGAGCTACCTTGAAAAACACCCTGTCAGACCCCACAGCGTGGCAAGGGAACCCAACTACACAACGACAAAGGTGTACCAGAAGCTACCTCACAGAAGGACTTCGACCGCACCATCAGAAAGTTAAGTGTAATCGACGAAGGTGCACTTAAACTCTTCAGAAACTGTAAAACGGACCACAGTAGTCCAACTCTTCAGAAACTGTAAAACGGACCACAGTAGTCCAAATCTACATGAGATATAATAGCAAGTGCCCGAGGAAGATATAACAGCTGCCTAGACTATCAGCGATCGAACTATTAGCATTGACTGAGACTTTTTAAGTTAGATTAGTACTTAGAGAATCTTGTATAGAGTAGAAGAAATAAATGTGTGATTTTAACTGTTATCAAGTGGCTGGACTACATATGATTCATAGCCGTGTGAAAGCTAGTGTGACAGTAATCTTTTACCATTTTTCTATCTATCTCTGTACCCCAACCTTAACACAGAACGAGCTAAACAAATAAATTTATTAAAGTAATTCATAGGGTGACGTACTAGCAGTTCCCACCGAATAAACGTGAGGGTCCATAATTCCATTGTGCAGAGCCCATAAACCCCACGTGACACTTTAATTGGCGAGCCTAGCCAGGATCTGTGTATAATAGGAATTGGGTATAACCGGACCTAAGTACAATAAAATTAGATAACAGTAGGAGTAGTAGAATAACTTAGAATAGTGTAAGGGTATAACACTGATCAGTTTGGGTGCACTATTCTTTAGTTAAAAACTTTTTTGCTTCAAATATTTTTGTGCCTGTATGTTGCATTGTTCTTTTGCAGGTTTTGCTTAAATAACTGTTGTATGCCATTTGACTCTTGTTTTATTCTATTATTGATTACGAATTTTATGGTCTTTGCATTGTTTTTATTGAATTGCAATATTGCTAGTGTTTTGGTATTCCACGTGATTCAGAGGTTGTTCATAGACACGTTTGGCAATGTCGGACCCAGTGGCCTTGAGATTGCGTTTCAAGGAACTAGGAGAAGCTTTACACTTAGCAGGGGCAGACCTAATTGCGTATATCAATGCAGAGGTAGAGAAACAGGAAGCTAAGGCAGAGAGAGCAGCCGAGAGAGAGGCAAAGAAATTAGAAGCAGAGCAAAAGAAAGCAGAGTTGGAAGCAGCAAGAGAGCAAAAGAAATTAGAATTAGAAGCAGAGCAGAAGAAACTAGAATTAGAAGTAGAACAGAAGAAGGCAGCATTAGCAGCAGAGAGAGAAGCAGAAAGTAGGAGATGGGAGTATGAGAGGGCAGAAAAGGAAAAAGACAGACAGCATGAGTTAGAGCTGAGAAGATTGGGATCAGGAGCTTCAAGTTCTCCCTCAACCCCTCCCCACTCAGATCAGCTAGAGGTAGCATCCAACCCTGTACAAGGAATGTCATTTCCACTGGGAACATTCAATGAGAGAGAAGAAGGTCTAGATCTCTATCTGACTAGGTTTGAGCGTCTAGCAACAGAGTATAAACTAGATCCCTCTCATTGGTCTTTTAAGCTTAGTCAAGGGCTTAGAGGAAAGGCTTATGACATCTACAGTAAGCTACCGACTGACAGAGTGACTGACTATCACAAAGTAAAAGAGGCACTCCTAACGGGATTCGAACTGACAGGAGAATGCTACCGGCAAAAATTCCGCACCAATCGGAGAGTGAAAGGAGAGAGCTATGCGCAGTTCGCGGATCGGTTGTCCACAACGCTGGATAAGTGGATTAGCCAGTCAGCCACGGCTAAGACGTATGATGGACTGACAGAACTGTTAGTATGGGAACAGCTACGGGAAACCATGACCCCCGAGCTGAGGACATTCTCAGTAGAGCAGGGCGCGGAAAGACTGGAAGATCTGGTCAAGGTCGCAGATAGGTACGTGGCCGCACACGGAGAAGCCAAGAGCTTCAGGCGAGACCTAAAGCCTAACGGGAAAGAGGCACAGAAACGAAGCCCTAACCGGGAAGAGCGCACCGCGAATAAGCCGAATAACCCCAGACCTGGGCAAAATAAAGGACCCAACACGGAATTCGGGAAAAGAGGTCCTGCAGAACAGAGACGGTATTGTTCGTTCTGCAACAGAAACAATCACTCCACCGCAGAATGTTTCAAGTTGGCCGCACAACGTAGGGAAGAGCGCGAAAGCCGGCCAGCGCACAGAGTTCTAACTCAAAGCAGCGGTAACAAGCCACACACGATCGGAGATCACCCATCGGTGACAGACACGGTCAAGGTCAACGGTAAAGAAGCGAACTGTCTGTATGACACAGGTCTATCATACGACGCGATAGTTAGCGAATCTCTGGTATCGCGCGCGGACTTGACCGACAAGACAGTCGACTTACAAGGAGCAGACTTGACGAAACCGACGACTACTTGCCCAATAGCTTGGATCGAAGTAGAGAGTAGGTACGTCACAGGACGAATCCAAGCAGCTGTTTTACAGAAACCCCTGTATGATCTAGTGCTAGGTTGTAGGTATGTGTTCTTAGGCACGCCCCCTAAAACTGTAGAGATAGCTGCAGTGCAAACCAGGGCCCAAGCTAAAACCCAACCACCCCAGCCCGAGTTCGCTCCGAACCCAGGACTCGAAGAGATCAAAACAGCACAGAAAGAAGACACCTCGATAGCGAAGTGCTTCCAGAAGCTACCCAAGGCGCGCACACCCCCGCACAAGGGAGACTTCTACATGGAAGAGGGAGTTCTACATCGCCAAGGAGATGGAGATCACACCCAACTAGTACTACCAGCCACCCTTCGAGCCCAAGTACTAGAACTAGGCCACAGCATGCCACTCAGCGGACACATGGGAATTGGAGCCACAGTGCAGAGAATCAGCGCACACTACTATTGGCCAGGAATCACGGAGGATGTCAAGCGCTACGTGAAATCTTGCCACCAATGTCAACGATATTCCCCGCGACATCACACCGTACCAGTTACCTTAGGACCATCAGTAGTAGTCGGCGTGCCATTCCAGCAAGTCTCAGTAGACATAGTAGGACCACTGCCCATGACCAAGAAGCGGAACAGATTTCTACTCACACTCGTCGACGCATGTACGATGTGGTGCGAAGCAGTCCCGTTGCCAGCGATCGACACCAAGAAGATTGCAGATGCACTCATCGCCATCTTTACCAGAGTCGGATTCCCGGACAGCATTAGAACGGACAACGGATCTCAGTTCACCGGCCGCCTGATGCAAGACGTGTTCGAGTTGATACAAGTTCATCACATTCGCACACCACCATATCACCCAGCCAGCAACGGACAAGTAGAAAGACTGAATGGAACCCTTCTCACCATCCTCAGGAAAGTCGCCGACGACAATCCAGAAGCGTGGGACACCTACGTGAATGCGGCACTGTTCGCATACAGAGAAACGCCCCATCCAGCCACAGGCTACACCCCGTCAACATTGCTATTCGGCAGACCTCTAGCTGGACCGCTAGAAGCCCTACGCAGAAGTTGGACAGAAGCCAAGATAGACGACACACCACGGGGTGCCACCAAGTACGTCGCAGACCTGCAGGAAACCCTCAAAGCAACGTGGAAGAAAGCTGGTGAAGCTCTGAAGAAGGCAAGAGCCCGTCAGGCGAAGTACTACAACCGCCACGCGAAGGACAGAGAACTGCAAGTCGGCGATCAAGTGCTACTCTTACTTCCAAGTGGAACCAACAAGCTGGACATCGCTTGGAGAGGACCGTACCGGGTGACTGCCAAGAAATCCAAGACAGTCTACCAAGTAGAGGTGAACGGGAGAGCCCGATACCACTACATCAATCTCCTCAAGAAGTATACGGACAGACCAGCGACCCCCAGCACTCACAACTTGTTAGCCATCGCCATCGCGGAAGAAGGAGAAAGCATGGAGACCAATGCAGTAGAGTATCCCCTGCACTCCAAAGAAACCTACAAAGACGTGATACTCAACGGAGACCTAGCCGCTAAACAGCGACAGCAAGTACTACAGGTCATTCGACAACATCAGACTGTGCTCACAGACCGACCAGGGAGGACAGACCTCGTCGAAGTAACCTTAACGGTGACCGACCCAACACCCGTCCGCCAGAAGCTCTACCCGATGCCACTGTCTCAGCAGCGAGCCATCAAGGAAGAGATAGACACCTTACTGGCAGCCGGAATCATCTCAGAGTCTACTTCACCCTACAGCGCAGGCACGGTATTGTTGCGAAAACCCAACGGAGAGCAACGACTGTGCATCGACTTCAGACTCCTGAATGCGGTAACGCAGTTCCAGCCAGAGCCACTCCCGGACCAGACCGATCTATTTGCCAAGCTACAGCGCGCTAAGTACTTCTCACGCATCGACCTCAGCAAAGGATACTACCAGATACCAGTGCAACCGCAAGTCCGAAAGTACCTAGCGTTCAGCACTATGGAAGGACACTTCGAATTCAACGTGCTTCCATTCGGACTCCACAACGCACCCAGCATCTTCAGCGCCATGATGCGAAAACTCCTGGCACCCCTGAGCAGCGAGCACCTACACTCGTTTATGGACGACATCCTCATCGCTACGCCTACGTGGGAGGAACATGTCACGCTCCTACAACAACTACTCGCCCGCCTCAGAGACACGGGATTGACGGCAAGACCCACCAAATGTCAGATTGGATTCACAGAACTAGAATTTCTGGGACACACCATCAGTCAAGGAAGCCTGCGACCGGTAGAGAAGACAGTGAAACGCCTACTCGACGCTCCTAGGCCCAAGACCAAGAAGGAAGTGCAGTCGTTTCTAGGACTATGCGGCTTCTACCAGAAGTTCATCCCCAACTACAACAGCATCGCCGTACCACTGACAAACGGAACCCGGAAAATCGCCCCGGACAAAGTAGTTTGGACAGCCGAATGCGAGACAGCATTCCAAACACTCAAGGACAGAATGACATCGGCGCCAGTACTCCACCTACCCGATTTGACTCAGCCATTCGTTCTTCGCACCGACGCAAGCGACTTAGGCCTCGGAGCAGTACTGCTACAGCGCGACCCCAAGAATGCAGAGACGCTATTCCCTGTCGCCTACGCCAGCAGAAAATTGAGACCCGCCGAGACCCACTACGCCACGTCGGAGAAAGAATGTCTTGGACTAGTCTGGGCCATACAGAAATTTCAACTCTACCTGTATGGGACCCACTTCACAGTTCAGGTGGACCACCAACCACTATCGTTCCTGGCAGCCTCCAAATCCTTGAACTCTCGCCTGATGCGATGGGCACTCACCCTTCAGGCGTACTCATTCCAAATTGAGTACATCCCCGGCAAAGAGAACCACGGAGCCGACTACCTCAGTCGCCATCTCGTGGAGGACACAGCAGCTGTCGCCCACCCAACACAACTAAGGGCCACAGCACCAGAATTCGTCCCCGCCCAGTAATACCCTGTCACTAGTGTCCATAGCTACCTGGCACAGCATTGCAGCTCAGGTAGAGCAACTTAATTAGTTTGTAAATAGGACCCTAGGATAGTGCAGCGTTAAACTAGGCTCTGTAGTAGAAAAAGGTCGAATCCAGTAGTCATCGCCTTTTTTCAGTTGAGGGAGCCTGTCATGAACTGGCTAGTTTTAACTCTGCTCATTGACTATTCAGCCTTGTGTAGTTTTTGTAACAGTAGAGAGTCAGTATATAACACAGCAGCAATAAAAGTACACACCGCGAGCCCGACCCACGCTGCGTAGTTAATCAGCACTGTGTGCGAGAGTCGTAAACATTTTACCCAATGAGCGCTTAGGCAAAGCGGTTCGAGCCAGTTTGACTGGGTCCGAGCCTAACACAGCTTTGGTCAGTTGGGAGGAATACAACGAAGTGTTAACAGCTAGAAAGCTGGCAGAGAAATCTCTCCACACTTAGACCAGGAAGCAGGACTTAGAATCTTAGAATTCTATCAAGTCACCACAGGCCTGAACTTGTCAAACAGGTAAATGAACACCCTTCTGTTTCATCGTGATATATTTATATTATTGTTGAAATTATGTTTGTGGAATTTGCCATGCATAAATGTGAATTATTAATCCGAATTTGCCGTACCACGTGGAAGAGCCTACCACGAGGCGAAACACGACCGGTTGCGCCGCCATGTTGTATCCCGTACGGAACCACTGTTGTTTAACTTATATGTATGTTTGCAGACCAGTGGCTGTACCACTGAATGTTTATAATATTATTAATTCTGTATGTGTATAGTTAGACATGATTGATATTTATGTATGTATAGGAATTTAGAGTGAGATTCCAGTGGACCCCGGAAGTAGCAGAATGTTCGTTGCTTATGTATAGAGATGTGGAGCTATCACTGAGGGCTACTTTGGCTTTCAGTGAGACGCTCTGCACAAACCGATTATTCAGGGTTGTGCAGAATTTCGTCTCTTATATTACAGACGAGCAGGCGAGCTATCCCGAGCTATCCCGAGCTATCCCGAGCTATCCCGAGCTATCCTGTGCACCCCACTCCACAGAAACGACTAGTTGGTTGAGGAACCTCTACCGCACAAGTCGGAAAGAGCTACCTTGAAAAACACCCTGTCAGACCCCACAGCGTGGCAAGGGAACCCAACTACACAACGACAAAGGTGTACCAGAAGCTACCTCACAGAAGGACTTCGACCGCACCATCAGAAAGTTAAGTGTAATCGACGAAGGTGCACTTAAACTCTTCAGAAACTGTAAAACGGACCACAGTAGTCCAACTCTTCAGAAACTGTAAAACGGACCACAGTAGTCCAAATCTACATGAGATATAATAGCAAGTGCCCGAGGAAGATATAACAGCTGCCTAGACTATCAGCGATCGAACTATTAGCATTGACTGAGACTTTTTAAGTTAGATTAGTACTTAGAGAATCTTGTATAGAGTAGAAGAAATAAATGTGTGATTTTAACTGTTATCAAGTGGCTGGACTACATATGATTCATAGCCGTGTGAAAGCTAGTGTGACAGTAATCTTTTACCATTTTTCTATCTATCTCTGTACCCCAACCTTAACATAGAACGAGCTAAACAAATAAATTTATTAAAGTAATTCATAGGGTGACGTACTAGCAGTTCCCACCGAATAAACGTGAGGGTCCATAATTCCATTGTGCAGAGCCCATAAACCCCACGTGACAGGGGCCTGCGTCAGCGAAGGCGACTAGTGACAAGCATCAGCGCTACTGCAGAAAGCGTGCTGTTCTAGAACAGTCTAGAAAGGTACAGCACAGTCAAGAACTTTCCAGAAAAGAACTTTCCAGAAAAGCATCAAGATGGCTGACTTCTGGCAGAAAGGGATGCAACTGAATCTAAAAGGCAAGCAGCTGACGGAGTACGTCAAGTCTCAGATTGAACTGAAGCGTCTGGAAATTGAACAGCAGCGTCAAGAAAGAGAGTTAGAGGAACAGCGTCGGCGTGACGAGATGGACGAGAGACAATTAGAGGCTGATCGGCAGTTCCAACTAGAGTTGGCGCGCATCCAGCAACAGCAGCATGCGCCACAAGTTATCAGTGACAACACGGCTCCAAAATTGCCAGCTTTCGTCGACGGGAAGGACCAGATTGACAGTTATCTGGCGAGATTCGAAAGGTTCGCTGAAAGCTCTAACTGGCAACCTCAAGACTGGGCAATTCGACTGAGTGCACTTCTGACGGGGCAAGCTCTCGAAGTTTACACCAGACTGTCGAACGATGACGCCAAAAACTACGACGTCTTGAAAGAGGCCCTATTGCAGTGCTACAACTTTACAGAGAAGGGCTACCGTAAACGCTTCCGTGAATGCCGGCCTAAGTCAGACGAGACGCCAAAGCAGTTTGTGGAGCGCCTGTCGTCATATCTACACAAGTGGGTGGAGTTATCAGGCGAAATGAAGTCTTACGACAGTCTCCATGACCTGATTGTGAAAGAACAATTTCTCAATGCCTGTCACAAGGACCTTGCGACCCACTTAGAAGAACAAAAGCTGCAGACGTTTAAAGATGTGACTGAGGCTGCTGAAAGATATCTCATCGCTCATGGGAAAACCCTGGGGCCACCCAGCGCGACGAAACATTTTCAGAAGACTGGAAACCATGTGAACCAGATCCAGGGAAGCCAGACGAGCCAGAGACAGACGGACTCCACGCCACCTCCCAGGGAAGGGCATTCAAGAGGCTTTTTCACCTGCAACGCTACAGACCACAGAGCTGCTAACTGTCCTCAAAACAAAAGTAGCGGACAGCGGAGCAGTACGGGCAACGCAGCGGCGGGCAACCGGCAGAGGCGGTTCTCCAATCAACGGCAAACCAGTAGATCTGACCATCAAGTGTGCGGCGGGAGCGTCATTCTTCCGAGTGAGACCAAGCGCACAGCTACTCCTGCGGACGTGCAAGAGTGCATGACCGATGGCCAACTTCTCCTTGCCAACGGAAAATCCATCCCCGTCGTCGCCAGCGCAGCTGTGACCGTCCAGAACATGCCTGTTTCCAAGGGACGCGTTGGAGATCATGAAGTGACTGTCTTAAGAGACTCTGGCTGCAGTGGGGTCATCGTCAGAGAAGACCTAATCGCTAAAGAACAGTTCACTGGCGATTCAAAATGGACACTTATGGCCGACAGCAAATGTGTGAGAGCGCCAGTTGCGAAGATTCATGTCAACACCCCTTTCTATATAGGCGAAGTCGAAGCGGTTTGCCTGAAGAAGCCGCTGTATGATTTGATGATCGGGAATATCGACGGCGCGAGACGACCCGACGACCCCGATCCAGAGTGGAGTCCTGCCTCAACTCAACACGTCGAAGTTGTGGAGGAGGATCCATTGCCGTTTCCCGATGGAGACCTTACAGAGCTGCTACGGGACAATGTGGTTACTCCGGCTCAGCCCTGCCGACCAGAGATCGTCGGTGCTGTTACTACCAGGGCCCAGGCCAAGAGAGACAAGACGTCTACGCCACTGAAGGTCGCCGACAACTCTAAAGCTGCCATCGTGGACAGAGATAAGCTGATCCAGCTCCAGGAAGCTGACAGTACTTTAAACAAGTACAGGAACCGCCAAGACCACGTGACCAAGGGCAGTGGCACGGTCTATTTTGAGGTGAAGGCCAAGATCCTGTACCGAATCTTCCAGCACCCGAGGGTCAACGGAGGGAAACCACTACGTCAAGTCTTGGTACCGTTACCCCTAAGGCGCCAGGTGATGGAAGTAGCGCATGACTCAATTATGGGAGGTCACCTGGGTATCAAGAAGACGTCGGACAGAATCCAGGCGGTGTTCTACTGGCCAGGACTTCATGCGGACGTCAGCCGTTTCTGCCGATCATGTGACATTTGCCAGAAGACCATACCTCGAGGAAGGGTCCCGAAAGTGCCTATGCAGAGGATGCCTCTGATCGACCGACCTTTCAAGAGGGTGGCCTTAGACTTAATCGGCGAAATAAGACCTCCGAGTGAAGAAGGTCATCGGTGGGTACTGACTTTAGTGGACTATGCGACTCGGTACCCAGAAGCAGTGCCTCTGAAGAAGATTGACACTGAAACTGTCGCAGAGGCGCTAGTGGACATGTTCAGTAGACTTGGAGTGCCTGAAGAGATTTTGACAGACCTCGGGACACAGTTCGTCTCTGACTGCATGAGGGAGGTCAACAGACTGCTGAGCATCCGGCATTTGACTACGACACCCTACCATCCGATGTGCAACGGGCTTGTCGAAAAGTTCAATGCTACGCTGAAGTCCACCCTGAAGAAACTGTGCAGCGAGCAGCCCAGACAACGGCATCGCTACATCAACGCCTTACTTTTCGCCTACAGAGAAGTACCGCAGGAGTCCACCGGCTTTTCTCCGTTCGAGCTGCTGTACGGAAGAACCATCCGAGGGCCGATGCACATCCTAAAAGAACTGTGGACGAAAGAAGTAGACACCCCAGAGGTGAAGAACAGCTACCAGTACGTGTTTGAGCTACGGGAGAAGCTGGAGCAGACTCTCGAGATAGCCAGAGAAAACCTGAAGAAGTCCCAAGACTGTGGAAAGCACTACTACGATCGTAGGGCTGTGAACAGGAAGTTCAAACCTGGCAACAAAGTGCTGGTGCTGCTACCTACCGATCATAATAAGTTGCTGATGCAGTGGAAAGGCCCGTACGAAGTGGAGACCGTGGTGGGGATCAACGACTACAAGGTGAAGGTCGGTCAGCATTCCAAGATATACCACGCCAACCTCCTTAAACTGTACGTGGAAAGGCCATCAGAGACTGTGTACGCAGCCACAGCAGCTGTGACCGACAACAGCTTTGACAGCGAAGAACTGTTGGAACTGGGAGACTTCCACAGCAAAGAAGGCATCGATGATGTTAAGCTAGGACCAAGCTTGACGGAAGGTCAAAAGATGGAGCTCAAGGACCTTATGGGCGAGTTTCCCCACAACTTCAGCGATGTCCCTGGCTCTACAACTTTGGTCGAACACGAAGTCCACCTCACTTCGAATATCCCTGTTCGATCCAAGCCCTTCCCGATCCCTTTCAAGGCCCGTGAATCCTTGAAGAAAGACATCGATGAGATGCTGAAGATGGGCATCATCAGGGAGTCCAGTTCCCCCTACGCGTCCCCTGTCGTGGTCGTGAAAAAGAAGGACGGGAGCGACCGAGTATGCATCGACTACAGGAAGGTTAATAAGATCACGTCTTCGACCCTGAGCCGATGCCTACCGCAGCAGACCTCTTCCGCCAATTATCGGGGAGTAGAATCTTCTCAAAGATTGACCTCAGCAAGGGTTATTGGCAAGTCCCCGTGCGTCAACAGGACATACCAAAGACTGCTTTCATAACTCCTGATGGGACGTACGAGTGCCTAAGGATGCCCTTTGACATGGTCAACAGCGGAGCTACCCTAAAGAGAGGAATGAGGAAGATGCTTAATGGGATGGACAACGTCGTGTGTTACTGGGACGACCTGCTGGTCCACACTCGCACCTAGAAAGAGCATCTGCAGACCTTGAGGGAGCTGTTTCACCGTCTCACAGAAGCCAACCTGACCGTGAGACCCAGTAAGTGCATTCTGGGGACTAATAACGTAGACTTTATCGGCCATTCGCTGAAAGAAGGACAAAAGGGGCTTCTACTAGAAAACGTCACCAAGATTCTGAACGCTCCACGTCCTGGGGTTGGCTGGATATTACAGGGAGTTTGTACCAAACTACTCCGCCATCACAGCACCCTTGTCGGACCTGGTGCGGAAAGGCTGTCCAAACCAAGTGCAGTGGGGACCGTCTCAGGAGAAGGCATACCAGATTGTGCGCGACCTCCTTTCGAAGGATCCGGTGCTACGACTGCCCGATACTTCTAAGGAATTCGTCTTAAGAACAGACGCAGCGGACGAAGGCATCGGCGCCATACTGATGCAAGAACACGAAGGGAAACTATTTTCGGTCAGTTACGCCAGCAAGAAGCTGTCCAGGGCTGAGAAAAATTACTCGACCATGGAGAAAGAGTGCCTTGCCATCATATGGGGAATCCGGAAGTTCGAACTGTACCTTCAAGGAGTGAAGTTCGTGCTGCAGACTGATCACAAGCCGTTAACTTACTTGAACTCTGCCAAGTTTGTGAACAGTCGCATCATGAGATGGGCTATGTACTTGCAGAACTTTAACATGCGAGTAGAATCTATCAAAGGATCAGACAATCTTGGTGCGGACTTCCTCAGCAGAGTGTGTGAGTAAAGAACATTGACTCTGTGTGAATGAACTGTGAACATTGACAATATCCAGATAAACTTGAAGATGAAAACCATTGACTCTGTGTAGATAAGCTGAGCGCAATTACAGTATTCAGAAAGTCTGAAATAACTTATAAGTTCTAATTTCTGATTTTGTTTGTGCATTACGTTTCAACGTTGTTGAAAGAAATTAGGTAAATTTCTTCTTGAGTGGGGGGTTATGTTACGTTGAAACGCGAATGGTGCGTATGAAATGCGCACGATGTTGTGTGTGACGCGCGCGATAGATCTGTTCGTTTTATTTTGCAACGCATGCAGTAATAGAGTGTATTTATCTTTGATTTGATTTTGCGTTGTTATTAGTAGAGGCTTTGTGTAACGTTAGTGTTTTTAGTTGGTCGATATTGTTTGAGAATTTTCGGGAATTAGTTGTTTACTATCGATCGAAGCGTGTGGATTATTCTGTTGGTTACCATGGAAGCTTCCATTCCAAATGGGGTTGTATGACGTGAGTCACGTGATGATGAAATTAATTTTGATTGGTTGTGGTGTTTTATGTAGGATTATTCTCGTTTGTTCCCGTGTACGTAGAGACTATATAAGCGCCGCACTGTTAAAAAAGTTGAGAGATAAGAGTCTCCTCTCTGAAAATCCTTATCGGGAAGAGAGGGGACTATAAACTGATTAAAAAAAAAAAAAAAAAAAGTTGAGAGTGTTGTTGTTGATAGTGATTTGGAAAGTAAATTTGAGAGTGGAAAGACGATTGAGCGATTGTATGCAGTTGTTGATGTGTGCTGAATAAAAAGTGGAAAACTTCATACGTCGACTTTGTGACTTGTATGCTGCTTGAGCGGGTTGCGTGAATAAACGAATCTGAGTTACACAACTATCAGGAATTCAAGCATCGGGGCTGAATCAGATACTGATAGAAAACTCCAACATCAAACTGAGTGTAACACCCAGTAAAAAAAAAAACACAACATAATATATAAGAGGCACGCTGGTTATAAAGCTGAATGCTAAATGGGAATCTTTTAAGAAAAATCGATGTTGTGATACAGATTTATTAGAAGTACATGTATTGTGTTGGCTGATTTAGTGTGATGAAAGTCAGACGATACCCATCAGCTAGGAACTGACAACAAGAGCTGTCATGGGTAGCTAGCAGTTACTGTAGGATGACCACCCGCAATGCGGTCTGTCAGTAACTTTGTGATTGGATCATAAAATCCTCGAGCATCTTCATGACGAGGGCTAATCTTTATCAGTAGGTAAGGGTCCAGAAAACGGTGCAATGTTACCAAGTGAAACTGTTACCTGGAATCCTTAGGCTAACAACCCGGTTTTCAGCTTAAGAGTCCAGCACTGCAATGTGTAAGTAGGCGTATTGCCATAAAGGCCGTGGTTTTAACCACAGGGTACAGTATATTGTGATCTTCACAGCCGATGGCGTGTGGGGTGATTGGGTCAACTGGGGCGCGTGCAGTGTGACGTGTGGCGGAGGCTCCTTGGTCCGTAAGCGTGTGTGTCAGAAGAAACCTGCGTGTGGAGGCGCTCCTTGCGCTGGACCCTGCGAAAGCACCATACCCTGCAACCAACAGCCCTGTTGTAAGTAGTACTGCTTCTATATTTTTCTTGATAATACCAATAATAATAATAATAGTAGGGGCACCACAGGTGATCGTTTAACCAGCATACTCGTAAAAAAAAATAAGAAAAAGGTGTTTAAAAACAAGAGTAGTGGGGATATGAAGGAGGTCAGAAGGAGGTTCAGAGTGTGATCAGGAAGGGGAAGGAACAGTACAGCAAAAATGTAGAGGGACAATTCACGCGCGGGAAACAATATGAAGAATGCGTGGGAAGAGTTGAACATTATGAATGGCTACAAGGGGAAAAAGGGTAATGAAAAAGCAGCGCTACGCACACAGTGTCAAATGCCAACCAGTTTTATGCAGGCTTTGATAAGCATGGTTTTAGCGTTAAAAGAGAGACAATTAGAGAAAAGTTTACTAGTGATACTGATAGTGGGCCTACGGAAGGGCAATCCTCTATTGTAGTGAGGGAGGAAGAGGTGATGAGAGGGTTGAAGAAGGTGAACGCTAGTAAAGTGGGGGGACACCAGACGGGATGAAGCCTAGAGTACTATAACGTTGTGCTGAGCAACTTAGTTACATATTTTTGCTAATTTTTAATGTATCTCTTCGTGTTAGTAAAGTACCAGCACTGTGGAAAACATGTAGATATTGTGCCTGTTCCAAAGAAACAGTCTGTGCAGATCATGAACGATCTGAGGCCGGTGGCGCTTACTTCTGTATGCATGAAGATTTTTGAAAGGATTGTCTTGGTTAAGCTTAGTGATTGGGTGAAACATTTTATTGACACATGCCAGTTTGCTTATTAAAGAAACAGGAGTGTTGATGACGCTGTGTTGAATGTTTTTAACAAGATTTACTTTCATTTAGACAAGCCTGGTTCTTATGTTCGTTTGATGTTGGGTTTTTTTTTGTGTTTTTTTTTAAATATCTTTTCCCGTGCTTTTAACACCACCCAGCCTCATGTAATGGCAGACAAGCTTTTTAAGAGGACTGTTTCAGCTCACACCATTCTCTGTATCATGGACTATTTGAAGAAGAGGCCTCAGTTTGTGAAGATGAGATATAACCTAGTGTCAGACACTGTGTACACGAACAGGCGCCCCACAGGGCACAGTTCTCTCCCCTTTTCTTTTTTCTTTGTTTACACCTGATTTTATAAGTTCTAGCGACTCTTGTCCCGAGACAAAGTTTGCAGATGACACCGCAGCTGCTCTTGGCACTGGTCGATACAAAATGTAATTCCAGCCGTCAGAAGCATCAGTTTGCATTCTTAAGCACATCATCTAACGCCTCAATCGCTGAAGAGTTTTGTCGTTTGTGTTTCAGTTCCCGGTGGTTGGTCGCCATGGAGCAACTGGTGTAGCGATTGCAGCGTGACCTGTGGAAAAGGTCAGTGCACCAGGACACGTCAGTGCAACAACCCACCTCCCGCTAACGGAGGAGCTCCATGTGTGGGTCAGAGCAGCAGGACTGAGGTGTGCAGCGTCGACCCTCAACCTGGTGAGCTCTTTTTTAATCACAATACCGCGTCCTCCTGTGTGGAGGAAAGTGCATGTTTCGTCCCCCTTTTTGTAAGTGAATGAATAAAAATGTATTAAGCGCATGAACATTTCCACACAAAAAATATGATCGCGGGGCTGGGGTAAAAAATGAAACCAAAAATTAAACTCGCTTTACAAGGTGAGCTAAAATTATACATAATGAGTACAATCTCTCTCTTCCATCTCTCTATTCCTCTATTACGCACATACACACTCAGTACACCACTCTTTCTCAAAGTGTTCAACAATCCAGTTCACAAATAAATCTACTATATTCCATCAAAGAAATAAAATTGGGGTGGGGGTGACTTACACAGATTTGTGGTTTGTTGTTGTTGCTGTCCTTGACTTTGATCAAATGATCTTCTGTGAAGTTTGAACTAAACCCATTCAATGGTTCTAAGATCCTATCCTGTCCTATCCTATCCTATCCTATCCTATCCTATCCTATCCTATCCTATCCCATAACTCGAAAGTCGTTTGGTCACCACAGATGATCGTTTAACCAGCGTACTCCATCTTTCTCTGTCCTCTGCAACCCTCGTGGCCTCGCTCAGTGTCAAGCCAGTTCATTCTCGAATGTTGTCCTCCCAACACTTTTATGTTTCTCTCTTCTTCTGCCTCCTTGCACCGTGTATTGCAGGATGGTCTTGGCAAGGCCTGATGCTCTGGTGACGTGGCCATTCCATTGGAGTTTCCGTTTCTTCACCACTGTGAGCACGCCATCGTGCTGTCCAATGGCTTGTGTGATGATCTGTCGGACTTCGTTCTTGATGATGTGCTGGGTATAGGAAATGCCCATAAGTCTTCTGTAGCATCTCATCTCAATGCTTTGTATTCTTCTGTATAGGTCTGCTGTGAGGGTCCATGTTTTTCAAGTATATAGAAAGATGGAGATGACAAGGGGGCGCAGCAGCCTTACCTTGGAGTGTAGACTGATGGTCCTGTCCTTCCTTATGGTTTCAACCTTGTCAGGGCCGCAGTTCTTTGTGCGATTCTGGAGAGGACTTCCTCTCGGGACCCATTGTCTGACACAAAGGCTCCTAAATATTTGAAGCTATGCACTATGTTGAGGGATTGACCCTGGACTTTGATGTCCATGTTGATGCCATTGGTGTTGTTGGTAATCATTTTGGTCTTCTCTGCACTTATTTCCATTCCATAGGCTCTGGATGTGGTGTCAAATCTCTGTACAAGCTGTTCAAGTTCTTGTTCCTCTCCAGGCAATCCATCAATGCCATACCCAAAACGGAGGTTGTAGATTGCTCTACCTTCTATGCTGACTGTGCCTTCGTGATCTGCAAGGTCATCTGACATGATGCGCTCTAGGAAGATGTTGAAGAATGTTGGAGAGAGTAGGCATCCTTGACACACACCGAGTGTTGTTCTGAACCCAGTTCCCGATGGCGCTGTTGTAAAGGACTACACTGGTAGCCTTGTCATACAGGCTTTTGATGACTTCAATAATTTTGGGGCTTATGTTGTACACTCTCATTGTTGCCCACAGAGCTGCATGCCAGACTCGGTCAAACGCTTTCTTGAAGTCTACAAACACTTTATATAGATGTTGTTGGTGCTGTAGGTGTTTCCACAGATTATTCTGAGGTTGAAAATCTGTTCAGTGGTACTTCGCCCTGCCCATTCTAAGATGTTGCATGCAATTGACCGATTGACCGACAGACAGGCAGACAGACAGACTGCCTGACAAACGCTTTGCTCTTTATGATTCACGACTGTATCAAAGTATGTCCAGATAAGGATGTAAATTAAAATATATATTGTGTCAGATCCCAGTAAAAAAGCATATAATGTGTGAGAGGCACACTGGTTGCAAAACTGAAAGCTAAGTGGGAAACTTAGAAGAAAAATCTGTGTTGTGAAATAGTTGGTTTATTAGAAGTATTCTCCCCCCTCTCCCCTGTGGGGGTGCAGGGGGTTTCAGTATAAATAGTATCCACACTTTCTAAAATTTAAATGCTTTCTCCTTTGTTCTTCTTCATTCCTACTCTGTTTTATCAATCTACTAAACTATCTTCTTCTTCACTAGACCAGTCACCTACCTCTTTTCTTGAAAACTCTTTTGGGCCAAAACTCCTCATTTGTGTGGGAGGTTTGTTGGATCAGCTTGGGAATATTGGACGATTTCTGCCAAATGGTCACTGGGGCTTCCTATGATGTTGTTATTTCTTCTTTCTCGGTGTCGTCATCATCGTCGTCGTCATCGTCGCTGTTTTCCTCATCTTCGTCGTGGTCCAGGTGTGCTTGGCTGCTTGAGTGTCTGTTGTGTTGTGGTGTCTTTTTGTGGTGATCATAGTAGTTGTTCCATGGCGTTTTTTAAGTAAATTGCTCGTTTCTGTTTCTGTGTGAAATGCACGTATACTGTTAGAGATAGACAATTTTATTGTGCTTTGTATTTTATTGTGTGTGTGTGTGTGTGTGTGTGTGTATGTGCGTGGGAGACATAGAGTGAGTGGGTGTGTTTGACTATGTTTTAATACTGTGGTGATAGAGATAGACAATTTTTATTGTGCTTTGTATTTTATTGTGTGTGTGTATGTATGTGTGTGTGGGAGACATAGGGTGAGTGGGAGTGTTTGACTATGTTTTAATACTGTGACGATAGAGATAGACAATTTTATTGTGCTTTGTATTTTATTGTGTGTGTGGTTGTGTGCATGTATGTGTGTGTGTATGTGTGTGTGCGTGGGAGTTATAGAGTGAGTGGGTGTGTTTGACTATATTTTAATACTGTGGTGTTTGGTTTTGTGTTTGATGCTTTTATATTTTTATGTTCTTAGAGTATTTATTTATGGCTGGTTGTAACTGCGCTTTGAGCTTCTCCTGAGGGAAAGGCGTAGAATTTTAAATGAAATAAATTATTATTATTATTATTTGGCAATGTGGGCATTTTATGTGTATGTGTTTTGTTGATATTTTATAATGATGTTTGTATTCTATTTTGTTGTTGTAAACGGGGGTTCGATAAATTAGAGTCTAGCCTCAGCGTTCCCTGCATGGGATGTCTTTATTGTAAAGTGACCGGCTGGTGGATTGCCTTCAGTGTTACCACTAGGGTTGTTTCGGCAGATCTTTTATGCGGATTAGGGGTGAGTCCTCTTTCAGCGAATTTGTGTTCTTGATTTTGTGGTCCTGATTCGGCTCTTTGCAGTCCGGTGGACCCTGTAAGCAATGAATAACTAACTAGTTAGAAGTATTGTGTTGGCTGATTTAGTATGATGAAAGTCAGACGATACCCATCAGCTAGGAACAGACAACAAGAGCTGTCATGGGTAGCTAGCAGTAGGATGACCACCCGCAGTGCGGTCTGTCAGTAACTTTGTGATTGAATCATAAAATCCTCGAGCATCTTCATGACGAGGGCTAACCTTTATCATTAGGTAAGGGTCTAGAAAACGGTGCAGTTTTACCAAGTGAAACTGTTACCTGGAATCCTTAGTTAACAGCCCGCTTTTCAGCTTAAGAGTCCAGCACTGCAATGTGTAAGTAGACATATTATTGCCATAAAGGCCGTGGTTTTAACCAAAGGGTAAATTATGATCTTCACAGCCGATGGCGTGTGGGGTGATTGGGTCAACTGGGGCGCGTGCAGTGTGACGTGTGGCGGAGGCTCCTTAGTCCGTAGGCGTGTGTGTCAGAAGGAACCTGCATGTGGAGGCGCTCCTTGCGCTGGACCCAGCCAAAGCACAATAGCCTGCAACCAACAGCCCTGTTGTAAGTAGGACTGCTCCTGTACTTTTCCTGATAATACCAATAATAATAATAATAATAATAATAATAATAATAATAATAATAATAATAATAATAATAATAATAATAATAATAATAATAATAATAATAATAATAACAATAATAATATGATAGCACAGCACATGCATGAACTTCAGACTAAGTCACCGGATGCTTTCGTTTTAATCACAGAAGATTTTAATCATTGTAATCTAAAGAAAGTTTTACTCAAATTTGAACACCATGTCCTATACGTAGAGACAAAACTTTAGACCTGTGTTATTCCAATGTTTGTGGTGCCTACAGTTCTTTTACGTTGCCTCCCCTTGGCCGCTAGGACCACAACTTTGTAAATCTTGTTCCACGATACCTCTCACGAGGGCTGTCTATGATCGGTCGAGCGAGTCAGTGGAAGCACTTAGAGGATGTTTCGACTGCACTGCACTGATTGAGTGGTAATTGTGGACTCGGCAAGTGATGTTGATGAACTGACAGACTGTGTAACTGATTATGTTTCTTTCTGTGTCGACAACGTAGTCAGCTGAACGTAGTGCCAAAAAAGACAGCGAAGGTCTACAGTAATAATAAACCCTGGGTTACGAAAGACATCAAACAGGTTTTGAATAAGAAGAAAATCCTATCCTATCCTATCCTGTCCCGTAACCCGGAGGTCGTAGGGGCACCACAGATGATCGTTTAACCAGCATACTCGTTAAAAAAAAAACTATGAAAAAGGTGTTTAAAAACAAGAGTAGTCTACTGGGTATGTGAAAGAGATTCAGAGGGAGGTTCAGAGTGTGATCAGAAAGGGGAAGGAAGAGTACAGGAAAAAGGTAGAGGGACAATTCACGCGCGGGAAACCACCCGATACACATTGGTCGAACGCTACCAGAAGCATGCGTTATTAGTCGCCTTAACAGGCGATAAAGCATGCTCCCATGCTTCAGAGCACTGCGTTCTATACCGCTATTCAAGCCTCTTTATAGTCACGGATTAAAAAAAAAAAAAAAAAAAAAAGCGCGCAAAATTTCACTGCAGTGAACTCATGAAAATAGAAAAATGTAAGTTTCGGGGGACGAATTAGGTCAAACTGTATTAGTTTCTAGGTCAACTGTTTTTTACGAACCGTTTGACAATGTTTTTGAACCGTTTGTTGACGCCGGATAGTGTCCTCACTTGGTTTCATGCAATTTAAGAATCCAACAAGGCAATTGGGTTTTTGAGACGGAAAGAGCGGATTGTTGTAGAGCAACATTCTGTATATATTTACAGTGAAATTGCGCTTTTTCCGTCACTATAGCGCTTGAAGCATGTAGGAAGCAGTGCTATGAAGCATGAGAGCATGCTTTATCGCCTGTTGAGGCGACTAGTAAAACATGCTTCTGGCAGCCTTCGACCAATGTGTACCGGGTGGGGAAACAATATGAAGAATGCGTGGGAGGGGCTGAACATTATGAATGGCTATCAGGGGAAAAAAGGTAGTGAAAAAAGCAGCGTTACGCAGACAGATGTAAATGCTAACCAGTTTTATGCATGCTTTGATAAGCATGATTTTAGCGTTGAAAGAGAGACAATTAGAGAAAAGTTATAGCGATAGTGGGCCTACGGAAGGGAAATCCCCTATTGTAGTGAGGGAGGAAGAGGTGATGACAGGGTTGAAGAGGGTGAACGCTAGTAGTGGGGGGACCAGACGGGATGAAGCATAGAGTACTATAACGTTGTGCTGAACAACTTAGTTACATATTTTTGCTTTTTTTTTTAATGTATCTCTTAGTGTTAGCAAAGTACCAGCACTGTGGAAAACATGTAGATATTGTGCCTGTTCCAAAGAAACAGTCTGTGCATATCATGAACGGGCCTGTAGCGCTGCATGAAGATTTTTGAAAGGATTGTCTTGGTTAAACTTAGTGATTGTGTGAAACATTTTATTGACCCATGTCAGTTTGCTTATAGAAGAAACGGGAGTGTTGATGACGCTGTGTTGTATGTTCTTAACAAGATTTTGGTCCTTGTGTTCGTTTGTTGTTTTTTTGTTTTTACTTTTCCGGTGCTTTTAACACCACCCAGCCTCATGTAATGGCAGATAAGCTTTTTAAGATGACTGTTTCAGCTCCCCACCATTCTCTGTATCATGGACTATTTGAAGAAGAGGCCTCAGTTTGTGAAGATGAGATATAACCTAGTGTCAGACTGTGTACACGAACAGGCGCCCCACAAGGCACAGTTCTTTCCTCTTTTCTTTTTTCTTTGTATACAGCTGATTTGAGAAGTTCTAGCGACTCTTGTCCCATGACAGAGTTTGCAGATAACACTGGACTGACTGGACTCTTGACTGACGGAGACGACTTTGATTACAGGTGGGGGAGAGAGATAGGTTTGTTGGCTGGTGTGACGATAATTATTTAGAACTTAATGTAGGCAAGAGCAATGAAATGATTATGGGACAATAGAAGAAGCTTCACTCTTGCCTGTACTTTTTGAGAAAACTCAGATCTTTTAATGTTAGACAGGAGGTTCTCCAGATGTGTTATAAGTCAACCTGCAATAGTGTTCTGTACTTTGGATCCGTGTGTTGGAGTGACGGCATCAGCAAGCAGGATAGTGATAGATAAGGACGACTGACCGATAGGCTACAGAAGATTTTGACCGACGACAAGCATCCACTCTGACCTGAATTTGACAGCAGACGGATAGACAGAAGCTTAAGATTCAGACAACCAGGCACAAGAACCACACGCTACAGAAACTCATTAATACCATCTGCAATTCACATCTTCAACTCCCAGGCAGGGCGTTAGGTGGTGGCGCTGTCGCCCTGACAATGGATTTAGGGAGTCTTTTTCTTTCCTTTTGTGATGCTAGATATTTTTACACTTTGCTGTCAGTCGGTTTTCTGCTTTAGTTACACTGATGGCGAATGATAGCATGTGATGGATATAGTATTAATTTGTTGTTATGTACTATAGATTTGCCTTATTCAAGACACTTTATTACCCAATGAATTCAAAATACATAGGATTTCGTTTTGGTGATGCGGTAAAACATTCAGTGCCTCTGCAACAACAAACAACCTTCCACTGGACATTAAAACATTAAAATACTCTAATAGAGAAAGTTATTTTAAGGAGTAAAGCACAGGCGCACGCCCACTCGCAACCCTCACACGCACACGCATACTCACGCATACCCGCATGGGTATCTAAATTAAAACGTAATGAGATAAAATACATTAAAGAATCAGAATTGCACCACTAACACATTATTGCAACTAATAAATTGGCGTTTAAGTATAACAAATCATGCTATGTGGATAACTGAGGACACTGGTACCGAGAGGGCAGCATCGGGGAAGAAGCTGCGTCTAAACCGGCTACTTCTAACTTTTAGTGCTCTGAAGCGTTTGCCTGACGGGAGGAGCTCGAACAGATGGTTGGCTGGATGGGATGGGTCGCCAGTAATGTTGCTGGCCCTTCTTGCCAAACGCGTGCTGGCCTTTACATTAGGCCTTTACATTACATTACATTACATTATTGTTGCTTTAGGTCCAGCGGACTCTTCCGAGCCAAATCAGGACCGGACAGCCCCCAATCCGCATAAAAGATCTGCCGAAACAACCCTAGTGGTAAAACTGAAAGCTCTCCACCAGCCAGTCACTTTACAATAAAGACATCCCACGCAGGGGACGCTGAGGCTGTACTCTAATTTATCGAACCTCCGTTTACAAAAACAAAATAGAATACAAACATCATTATAAAATATCAACAAAACACATACATATAAAATGCCTGCATAGCTAAATAATAACATCATAGGAAGCCCTAGTGACCACCTGGCAGAAAGCGTCCAATATTTCCAAGCTGATCCAACAGACCTCATACACAAATAAGGAATCTTGTCCCAGAAGAGTTTTCAAGAAAAAAGGTAGGTGACTGGTCTAGCGAAAAAGAAGATAGTATAGCAGATTGATAGAACAGAGCAGGAATGAGAAAGAGCAAATGAGAAAGACAGCCACAGTGGGAATTTAAAGCACTAAATTTCCAGAAAGTGGGGATACTATTTATACTGAAACCCCCGGTACCCCAACGGGGGTTAGGCCTATACAGTCAATGCATTGTTTATAGACTTCTTCTTAGTAACAGTGTGGGTATAACGTTGTAGTCGATGGTATGATGTGAATATGTGATGTGAACATGTGATGTGAATGTGATGTGAACATGTGATGTGAACATGTGATGTGAATCTGTTATTTTTGCATGGTTTTTGCTTAATTGATTTTATAGACACATAGTCAAGCTTGTAATTTGTGTAGTCGATATGACTATAGATGTATTGTATTGTAATAAAGCACTATAGATTTCCATTCTTTGCCGCACCTCCTTCCTCCCCCACCCCTCCCCTCCACGCTCGCCCCACCCCACACCTCCAATGTCGCCCCATCCCACACCTCCAATGTCGCCCCATCCCACACCTCCAATGTCACCCCATCCCACACCTCCAATGTCGCCCCATCCCACACCTCCAATGTCGCCCCTCCCCACATCTCCAATGTCGCCCCACCCCACACCTCCAGTGTCGCCCCATCCCACACCTCCAGTGTCGCCCCACCCCACACCTCCAGTGTCGCCCCATCCCACACCTCCAATGTCGCCCCACCCCACACCTCCAATGTCGCCCCACCCCACACCTCCAATGCCATCCCACACCTCCAATGTCGCCCCACCCCACACCTCCAATGTCGCCCCTTCCCACACCTCCAATGTCGCCCCCTCCCACTCCTCCAATGTCGCCATTGATGATTATTTTGATGAACTGCTGACTTTTACAGTCCAACTCTGTATAATATAACCACTGTTGCAGCAACCACCACGCACATTGGACCACAAGGTGCGTTCTTTATTCCTTTCAGCACTGTCCTGTCCTGTTCTCCCTCTTATTTTCCTTCATAAACCATCTCTCTCTCTCTCTCTCTCTGTCTCTCTCTCTCTGTCTCTCTCTCTCTGTCTCTCTCTGTCTCTCTCTCTCTCTGTCTGTCTCTCTCTCTCTCTCTCTCTCCTCTGGTGCGTGTGCGTGAGCGCATGCGTATGTGTACATGAGTGTGTTTGTGTATGTACATATTTTGATTGTAGTATTACATTATGATTTTTTTTAAAGTTATTTTGTTAGGAATGCTGGCCTAATGGTAGTGCTTTGGCTTGCGGATCTGAAGGTCCCGGGTTCGAGCCCTGTCCGGGCCATTGTGTTGCGTCCCTGGGAAAGACACTTTACTCCCGTGTCCTACTCCTTCGGATGAGAGTTTAAACCGAGGTCTAGTCTGTGTGTCGCATACATTCCATCATAACGGACTTTAAAGATCATGACGCTCATGTCCTAGACGGGTGAGTGCCGGTAACAAGAACACACCCAGCATGCACTTGGTCCTTCTCCCCCATCCCTGGCTGGTCAGGATAATGCTCAGTTGTCAGACCATGCGACCAAAGGCTGCGGGTGGGCGTCTCGGGCGGTTTGAGTTAGATCCTGTATCGGCCAGCGCCTAGAGTCTGGTCAAGTACGGCGAGAGTGCGCTATAAAAATCCTCAATAATAAAAAATAAAATAATAATAAATACTAATTGTTAGAATTACTATCCCCAAGGGCAAGATGTCAAAAAGCACTTTTTCCCTATCCTATCCTATCCTATCCGTAACTCTGAGGTCGTTTAATCAGCGTCTTTCTCTGTCCTCAGCAGCCCTGATGGCTTCGCCCAATGTCAAGCCAGTCCATTTTCGAATATTGTCCTCCCATCTCTTTTTCGGTCTCCCTCTTCTTCTACCTCCTTGCACTGTGCCTTGCAGGCTGGTCTTTGCAAGGCCTGATGATCTGGTGACGTGGCCATACCATCGGAGTTTCCTTTTTTTCACCACTGTAAGCATGTCATCGTGTTGTCCAATGATTTGTGTGATGGTCTGTTGGACTTCGTCGCTGGTGATGTGCTGGGTATAGGAAATGCCCAGAAGTCTTCTGTAGCACATCTCCATGCTTTGTATTCTTCGTTGTATATCTGCATTGAGGGGCCATGTTTCGCAAGCATATAAGAAGATGGACTCTTTTACCCTTGTTAAATAAAATTGTTATCTTAGCTTCTCTCTCTTTGTCTTTCTCTCTCTCTCTCTCTCTCTCTCTCTCTCTCTCTCTCTCTTTCTCTATCTCTCTTTCTCTATCTCTCTTTCTCTATCTCTGTTTGTCTGTCTGCATGAGATACCTCGTCACAGAGAGAATGAAGTTGTTATTTATCTTGCGCTTTGTACATTGTACGTCTGTGTCTAAATCAGAAGACACGGCAGTTAAAGCAATAAGCAGCTTGATATACTACCAGTCACTTGTGTTGATGACAGGATCGTGCCAAGGAAAGTGTGGCGGTTTAGGTACTGACAATGTGTGTAAGTGCCAGAAGGACTGTAAATTGGGATGCTGTGCTGACTACAAGGCAGTCTGTGGTGAGTACACTTGTTTTGCTTTCTTTCTACATATTTCTGCTGTTCCATCCATATCGCTCTGTCTCTGTCTCTCTCTCTCTCCCTCTCTCTCTTGCAAGGAACATACAGGTTTGTGCGAAAAGCTCGCTCTCTCTCTCTCTCTCTCTCTCTCTCTCTCTCTCTCTCTCTCTCTTGTCTCTCTTCTCTCTCTCTTCTCTCTCTCTCTCTCTCTCTCTCTCTCTCTCTCTCCTCTCTCTACCTCTGCAAGGCTTCCCATGGGGGAGCCGGGGGTTTCAGTATGAATAGAATCCCCACTTTCTGGAAATTTAGTGTTATAAATTCCCACTGCTGTCTTTCTCCTTTGTTTTTTCTCATTCCTACTCTGTTCTATCAATCTACTATACTTCTTCATTAGACCAGTCACCTACCTTTTTTTCTTGACTCTTCAGGGACAAAACTCCTCATTTGTGTGTGAGGTCTGTTGGATCAGCTTGGGAATATTGGACGCTTTCTGCCAAATGGTCACTGGGGCTTCCTATAATGTTATTATTTGGCAATGTAGGCATTTTATATGTATGCGTTTTGTTGATATTTTATAATGAAATTTGTAGTCTATTTTGTTTTTGTAAACGGGAGTTCGATAAATTAGAGTATAGCCTCATTCCTACTCTGTTTTATCAATCTACTAAACTATCTTCTTCTTCACTAGACCAGTCACCTACCTTTTTTTCTTGACTCTTCCGGGACAAAACTCCTCATTTGTGTGTGAGGTCTGTTGGATCAGCTTGGGAATATTGGACGTATTCTATTTGTTTTTGTAAACGGGTTTGAATAAATTAGAGTCTAGCCTCAGCGTTCCCTGCATGGGATGCCTTTATTGTAAAGTGACCGGCTGGTGGATTGCCTTCAGTGTTACCACTATGGGTTGTTTTGGCAGATCTTTTATGCGGATCAGGGGCGAGTCCTCTTTCAGCGAAGTTGTGGTCTTGATTTTGTGGTCCTGATTCGGCTCTTTGCAGTCCGCTGGACTCTGTAAGCAATGAATAACTAAATAACCCCTGCACCGACTTTATTTATGTATTTATTTATCTATTTGATTTGTATATTTTCTTATATTTATCTTATATTGATGCCTAATATTTATTACTGATATTTATCAGTAAAACTTATGTTAATCTGATGAATAAAAATTGATACAACAACAACAACAAAAAGATGCCTAAACTGTATCTTATATGCACCACTGTTGATTGTTCAGCGAGCTGCAGGAACCGATGTAACGAGTCTGTCACGAGCTACCAGCACCCATGTCAGTGTGACCACAACAACTGCAAGTACCCGTGGGCCGGTTCCAAATGCTGCGACGATTACATTACAGTGTGCAAAGGAGGTAGGTACCACTCCTGTTCTGTCTCTGTCTGTCTGTCTCTGTCTGTCTGTCTCTGCCTCTCTCCCACTCCTCTCTCTACCCCTTCATTTCTGTCTCTCCTTCTCACCCCCCCCCCTCTCCCTCTCTCTCTCTCTCTCTCTCTCTCTCTCTCTCTCTCTCTTTTGTTTTTATTTCTCCTCTTTCTTCCTCCTCCTCCTCTTCTTCGTTTTTCTTGTTCTTCTTCTTCCATACACATCGCTCATTTACTCGGTCTTTCTCATTCTGGCTCTTTTCGTCTGGAATGATCTTTGGTTCTATACAACTACTATACTTTTTTTCAAAGTTTTCTCCTCCGCCTCCTTCTGGGCGGCTACAGAGCGATCGAATCCTGACTTGGTCCAGCGATGCCTTGAGCAGCGGTGTTCAGCTGTAAGTGCGCTATATTCAAACACAGGCCTTACGTTTGACACTGTTTATTTCCTCTGCAGGAGGGTAGCACGGCTGCAAAAGGTGCTCCGGCAGAGGACCTACAATCCTATTGCGCATACAACGAAACTACCACCACCTGCCTTACAAAACCTGCCTTTGTCCGGACTATGCTATAATAACATAAACATCGTGTGCCAATAAACTAATTGTCAACCAAAGCAGCTACCACTTTCTTCACCTGTGTCATCTCTCTTCCACCATCCCATTTTGTCCTTCATTCTCGCTGTCCTTTTTCACCATCCTCCTTTCTGTTCATCTTCTGTTTGTCTGTCTTCTTCTGTCCATTTGGGCCTCTGCCTTCAGCATCTTGAAGATTCTGCATCTCTCTCTCTCTCTCTCTCTCTCTCTCTCTCTCTCTCTTTCTCTCTCTCAAATTAAACAAGGATTAAAAAAGGAAGGGTCCGTCGGGTGCCATTGTGGCCTGTGGACGTGCTACGTACCTGCTTTGGTGATGGTCTAGGTTAACTCCCTTTAAGGCCAAATATTCTTGCGCACGAATGTATGAATAACTCGTTCTCACCACTGACCTTTATTCTTAGGCCTTAATTACATGCCATATGTAGGAGGCCTACGAGTTTACAAAGACGAAAGCAGAGACTTCAGAGCCTGCGAGCATATCTGGGGTGGGAGCTATTGGGAATTTGTGTTACAGTCCTGCGTCAAACCATTGGATTTGGACAAGTACATGCCAACTTTCGAGCGGGGTGTGTATGTGTTCAGCAAATTCATTACGAGCCGGTTGGGCTCAGCCTCGTCGTCGTCGTCGTTTTTGTTCTATTGTTCTTCGTTTTCTTTGTTCTTCGTCTCGTCGTTCGTTCTTTTCGTTGGTGAATTCACAACTTTCCGGCACCTCTAATAAAAACTCGTGGGTATCGCCATTATAAATCAAAACGAGGTTAGAGTGAAACCAAGTTCCGGTCTGGCTTGTTTTGCTTTTCTCAAAGCTTGATGCATTACTTTTATTTATGGCAAATTGCCGAAAACGACGATTGTTAGAGCCAGAAAAAGAGTGGGATAAGTATAAAAACGGTGGAGGAAGTACATGCTCAGTGAAAGGATGCTTAACACAGGTGTTTGTCCTCTCTCTGTCTATGTCTGTCTTTCGTTCTCTCTCTCTCTCTCTCTCTCTCTCTCTCTCTCTCTCTCTCTCTCTCTCTCTCTCTCACTGTCTCTCTCTCACACACGCACTCGCACCGGAACACATTCACACGCATGTGTACATCCATACAAACTGACCTTTATCTTGCATTGGTCGTTGGTCTTTACAGGCAGGGGGAGGGGGGGGGGTAGCAAACAGATCAGAACATTGCCCATGCTGTGCAGAAAACTTTTGGAAATGTACAGAATCAGAATCAGATACCCAACAACAACAAACAGAATTGTTTAGCCGTGTATAACAGTCATTGACATTACCATTCACACAACAGTCAGTATACAACACATTAAATTCATAACAGACAATAGTCAGTCCTTGACCAAGTGCCGGAGAAGGACATAGTCATAGTGCAAGGCGATTGGAATGCCAAGGTTGGCCAAGATGCGCACCACAACTGGGGAGACACATATGGACCCCACTGCAACAACGAGACAAATGACAGAGGTCTGAGACTCTTGGAGTTTGCCAGATTCAACAATCTAATACTGGCAAACACGCTTGGTCTCCACAAAAAATCCAGACGATGGACATGGCACAGTCCCGGCGGGAAGCATCACAACCAGATCGACTACATCATGGTGAAAAAACGTTTCAGATCATCAACATTGGCAGGACACGCACTTTTCCAGGAGCAGACATCGGAAGTGACCACGATCTCGTGACGATGTCTTTCCGGCTCCACTTGAAGAGAATAAACACAGCAAAGTGCACTAGACTGAAGTTCGCCCTGGACAAACTGCAAGACCCGACGTGGCAAAAATATTTCAAGCCACAATTGGAGGTAAATTTGCACCACTGCTCATTTTGGGATCTAGTGAAGTAGATTTCAACACCACGACCACCACCTTCAACTCAGCTGTGACAGATGCCACCACTTAGATCCTTGGCAAACACCGGCCAAAGAAGAAGCCGTGGATCACACCTGAACTTTTGGATCTGTGTGATAAAGAGAAAAGAAAAAGAACACCTCATAGGGATCAGATGCTACAGAAAAATCAACAATGACATCCGAAAAGGCATGCGCACAGCAAAGGAGAACTGGATAGAAGAGAATGCCAAGAAATACAGAACAGTCTGAACAAGAACAACAGCAAGAAGGCCTACCAGACTGTGAAGCGGCTGACAAATGTTAAACAACTCAATGTCTCCACGATCCAAAGCAAGCCTGGCATATGCCTTACAGAAGAACAAGAAGTCTTGGATAGATGGACAGAGTATTGCTCTGACCTTTACAACCACACACCAAACGGGGACCCATCAGTTCTAGCATGTCCCTAGAAAAGAGAAGAAGAAGAAATCCTCCCAATTCTCCAAAAAGTTGAGTCAGCAGTGCAATCGCTGACAAAAAAGGAAGTCAGCGGGAGTGGAAAACATACGACCTTCGAGTTACGGGATAGGATAGGAAGAATAGAAAGTAGTCCTTCTGAACCACACCAATCCATTCAACTATTGATCTCAGATCCCAGTTGAACTAAAAGGAAACCTGAACATTCAGCCTCTCACCCCCCCTCCCCTCCCACACACTCCCTACCCTGTCCCACTGCCTTTCCAATCCACGCACCTACATGTACAGCTTCCGGGCCACAGGCGCTTGTATCTGGACACGTGAGCACCTATGCCTGTGATGCGTCTCCTTTCTGTATCTGTAAACACAGATAACCAGAAGAGAGACGCGTCACATGCATAGGCGCTCTCGTTTCCAGATACAAGCACCTGTGCTCTGGGCAAAGTTCAGAGGTACCAGCGGTTATGATTGAGACGTGCAGGATAGTTCCGAATGTTTTCTGTTACTTTGGCAAGCTACTGACTTCCCTGAAAGTGACAAGTGTTGTTGTTTTTCTCGTCCACACAGCAACACCGACCCTCCATCACAGCCATGCAGGAGCTGTAGCAGCGGGTGAAATAACCTTTGTTGCGTGTAATCATGCGTGTGGGAGGAGTTTAGGTTGACCTCTAAACTCATGACGTCACACTCTCACTTCTGATTGGTTTTTGTAAGCCCGGCTTATGTATTTTTGCAGAAGAAATCTATGGGAGGCGAGATATAGCAAACGCGCGAGCATTTGCACGAGCAAATGCGCGAGCGAGCAAATGATTGCGCACTTGCTCGCGCATTTGCTCGGACACTTGCTGGTGGCGGACACTTGTCCGCGCATTTGCTCCAGCAAGTGTGCGAGCAAATGCGCGTGTGTTTGCTATATTCCGCTCCATAAATGTAAAAATTATACCCGGAAAGGAATGTGTACATAAAAGAATTTGAGACGTGCACAAATTAAATATTTCTTGCATTTATTACTAATAATATTAATAATAATTAGTGAAAAATAGCACTACTAAACTTAATATAATTCATGAAATAACCTTATCATAACATTAAGGACGATTCAGAACTTATTTATATGTATATAATATATTTACATATTAATTACTAATACTTTAATAATATTTTAAAATAAAAGCTATCTTAAAACATATTGAGACAGTTATTTAAATTGTATTCTAGTTAGAAATTAAGTTTAAGGGCCGCAAATATTACGTAAATATTTAACATCAAACAAATGCGGATAAATACAAAATATCTAGGTCGGAGATCTTAAAAAAAAAAACAAAAAAAAACATGTGTTCATTTTCAGTTCCTTTCCGTTGACAGTTTTCAGCAAAACCCTTATAGCAACGGGCGTGGCAACCGCTCGAGCAAATGATCGCGCACTTGCTCGCGCATTTGCTCGAACACTTGCAGGAGCAAATGCGCGAGCAAGTGCGCGAGGTTCGCGCATTTGCACGTGAAAATGCTCGCGCAAATACTCGCGCGTTTGCTATATCTCGCCTCCCATAAAAATCAAACGTGCATAGCGCATGTGAAATTTTATGTTAGCTAGTACCCAAGGAAATACGTAAGGAATTCATAAGCCTAAAACACGAGTGTGGCCGGGTAGGTACTGCAAGTGTGGACGGGACTTTAGAGAGAGGGAGGAAAAGAGTGAGAGGTGGGTACGTGGAGGAGAGAGAATGAAAGGTGGAGAGAGTGAATTTTGAGCAATTCGTTTGGCGTGGTATGTGGATTTGTAGTAGTCAAGTAAAATAGTAACATTTGAACTTCATGATTGTGTTGTATCTATTAACCCACTGAATGCCAGAGAAGTGTCATGTAAGGTATAGAGTGGCAGCACTGAAAGGGTTAACTGGTTGTCATACACACACACGCACACACACCCACACACAAGAACAGAGATTCACAAAGCAATCAAGCAAGCACTAAATAAATAACATAAATAGGTAGTTAATTATTCATTGCTTACATGGTCCAGCAGAATGCAAAGGACCACAAAATCAGGACCACAACTTGGTTAAAATTTAGTTACATGGCTGAAAGAGTACCCACCCCTGATCCACCGAAACAACCCCAGCGGCAACACTGAAGGCATTCCACCAGCCAGTCACTGTACAACAAAGACATCCCACGCAGGGGACGCTGAGGCTATACTCCAATCTATCGAAACCCCGTTCACAAAAAACAAAATAGAATACAAACATCACCACAAAATATAAACAAAACACACGTATACAAAATGCCTACGTTGCCAAATTATAATATCATAAGAAGCCCCAGCGACCATCCGGCAGAAAGCGTCCAATATTCCCAAGCTGATACAACAGACCCTATACACAAATGAGGAGTTTTGTCCCAAAAAAGAACAGAGTAGGAATGAAAAAGAACAAATGAGAAAGCGACAGTGGGAATTTAAAGCACTAAATTTCCAGAAAGAGGGGATACTATTTATACAGAAACCCCCGGAACCCTCAAGGGGGGGGGGGGGTGGACTTGGTTGAAAGAGGACTCACTACTGATAAGTATAAAAGATCTGCTGAAACAACCCTAGTGGTAACGCTGAAGGTACGCCAACAGCCCATCACTTTACAATAAAGGCATGCAGGGGACGCTGAGGCTATACTCTAATTTATCGAACCCCCGTTAACAAAAACAAAATAGAATATAAACATCAATATAAAATATCAACAAAATACATACAGATAACATGCCTACATTGCTAAATAATAATATCATAGGAAGCCCTAGTGACCATTTGGCAGAAAGCGTCCAATATTCCCAAGCTGACCCAACAGACCTCATACACAAATGAGGAGTTTGGGAAGAGTTTTCAAGAAAGAAGGTAGGTGACTGGTCTAGCGAAGAAGACAGTATAGTAGATTGATAGAACAGAGTAGGAATGAGAAAGAACAAAGGAGAAAGACAGCGACAGTGGGAATTTAAAGCACTACATTTCCAGAAAGTGGGGATACTATTTATACTGATGCCCCCAGCACCCCTAGGGGGAAGATAGGTAAATAAAACGCAAGTACAGTTCAAAACAGCTTCTTTATTCCATTCAATGCCTAGTTATATATTTCTCAGTACAGTTCTTATACATTTTGCTTTTACAATTCAAATCTGAAATTTTGAAAATTTATTTTCACTCGCATTCAAAACCTACAATGGTTTGAAAGTGAGTAATATCTGAATATATTGCCAATGTTGTACAAAGGAAGAGGAAGAAACAAAAGAAGCAAAAGTACAAGTAATACATACAGCCTTTTTCCTGATAACTTATTATTTTAACATACTACAGATACTGTTACTACCACTAAAAATAAATTTTAAAAAAGGTCATTATATATGTTTTATATTATTTTTGTTGTATTGATAGAAAATGCATGTTAGAATTTCTCTTCAAACATAATAAAAGTTCTCTGAATCTCAGTTATACAAACTTTACATTTTTTTGCTGCACTCATGTAATAAATAAATTCTATAAATCGGTCACTATAGTCAAACCTCTGACAAATTTAATATTTTAAACAGTGCCTAATACAGGGATCAGTTTACTAGCACGCCCTGCGCCATTGACGCATAAAAATTAAAAATGACCCATCTACAATTCTTGCCAGGGGCCGAATGGCGCTTCGATTTTTGGTACCAGTGCGCCACCACAATAACAGTGCACTGTATTGGAGGCGACAAACGTGCTTTTGCTAAGGCAAGTTCAGCGATTGGCTATGAGGGCCCGGATGTTGATCTGTCAGCCAATAAGAAGTGTTGTACGATTCTTCCAAATCAGAATTTGCTATCGTCTGCGCGTATGTTGTGTCCGTGCAAGGAGGATTTTGTGTTTTTCTTTGTGCCGCTTTGAAAATGCCCCCCCCCCTCCCCCCCCAAAAAAAAACCCCACAAAAAACAAAAAAACACTAAACTTGAGGTAGGACAGTCTAGACTGTCGTTTGCTGCTGTTAAACTACAGTCTACCGCCTCTAATCCTACGCAAGATGATTGTGTAAGCCCCGAGTCAAGTCAAAATACTGATCCCTGTTCTGGTTAGTGTTTTGTTGGTAAACATGCTTCACAACACATGCACACTCACAATAATCTATTTTGTTTTAATTTCTGTAATAATATCTCCAGGTTATCTTTTACATGTACGTAAATTACTGCTGAAATCATGGCCCATTGAAATTTGATCTGAGGGGCCCAATGGCCCATAGCTTTTTTGTGTCAGGCTGAACCCTGCTAATAGGGTGAGGTGTGTCTGAGCGGTGCTTTCTGATTGACATCACTCTTAACCATTGTTTTGTCTGTGGACACACACTGAGACATATAATTATGTGAACAATATGTGTGTTGATTGCCTGCCGTTCTGCAAAGAAACGTGTCGCTTAAGGAAGATACAAAATAGTAATATTCTAATGTACAATCATACAACATGAATGAACTACAAACAAAACAAATAATATATGCTATTCAAAAACTCAATGAAAATAATAACCTGAGATAGTATAACATAGGTTTGAAACGAGAAACATTAGTTTTGTTGTTAACATTAGAGGAAAAACTGTCCCAAATTACACCTCACTTATACGCTTCCATAGAACTGATTCCACAAATAGTACAATGACTACATGTTTCTGCACAGATTTTGACATATCTTGCCAAGAAACATACAATTGTAAAAACAATTATCAATGGACGGAACTGAAAATATGAGAGGTTCCATTTTATGAAACACAAAATTAAGACAAGACATTCTGTTTTCATGTACATGTACATGTACATGGACGGAACAAAATATATTAAGGGAAAATGATTGATTGATTGATTTATTGTTGCTTTAGGTCCAGCGGACTCTTCCGAGCCAAATCAGGACCGGACAACCCCCGATCCGCATATAAGATCTGCTGAAACAACCCTAGTGGGAAAATTGAATGCCCTCCACCGGCCAGTCACTTTACAATAAAGACATCCCACGCGGGGGACGGCTGAGGGTTTACCTCAACTACGCGAACCCCCGGTTACAAAAACAAAATAGAATACAACCATCATTACAAATCATCAACAAAACACATACATATAAAATGCCTACATTGCTAAATACTAACATCATAGGAAGCCCCAGTGACCACCCAGCAGAAAGCGTCCAACACTCCCAAGCTGATCCAACAGACCCCATACACAAACAAGGAGTCTTGTCCAGGAAGAGTTTTCAAGAAAAAAGGCAGGTCATTGATCTAGCGAAGAAGAAGATAGTATAGCAGAGTGATAGGACAGAGCAGGAATGGGAAAGAGTAAATGAGGAAGATAGCAACAGTGGGAATTTAAAGCACTAAATTTCCATAAAGTGGGGATACTATTTATACTGAAACCCCCGGCACTCCAACAGGGGGGAACTGTTGCCGCATTGAATCAGTCATGCCTACAAAGGCAAGACAGGTTTTCAATTGGGGCTTTCACTTTTCCCTTTATAGGTTAGAGCAATCTACAGTGGCAAGATTGCTCATGACCCCAAGGGGTTTAAGGGAAAATATTTAAAACACAAAGAATATATGATGATATGCCCAAAATGTCTGCTACTAATCCACCACAACTGGATGTAAAAGCCTGTGCAGGCTGGAGGGACTTTTTGTGTTAACAAAATATTTATATCACAGATCAAAGGTATATCACAACAGTGAAATAAAAATGACCAAACAAGATATATATGCTTGGAACTAAAAATCCATTAAATACATTCTTGTACAAATACAAAACTAAAACAACCACAAACAGAAAGGTAGCAAAGGAAATAATTATGTTATCACAATAATGTCATTTTGAAGTATTAAAACAAAACAAAATCAGGATATAAGATATTTTTTAAATATTATTTTCTTCCACGGAATTGTACTCAATTGTTTTTCATATTTTCATCACAACCAGTCCAATAATATTTTCATCACAACCAGCCCAATCCAATGTTCATATTTCATAATTTCATGCCTTGAGCCATGATCATGATAATGATGATTTGACATGAACATTACAGTTACTTGGAGTTTTTTAAAAATAAAAAAAAGCACTTATTGGTTTAAATATATGATGATTTACACAAATTAGGTCACAGAAAAAAAGTATATATTGTAATGATGTGTCACGATATGATACATTTGGAAAATACATTGATACATTTCTTTGCCATTTTGTCTCCATTCATTGGACGCAGGAAGAAAAATGGAAATATAATACCATTCTAAACCTATTCTCAATTGGTCTATGAGGAATTTGAATTACAGTCAATACTGGGGAAATGCTAGTATAAATTAAAATTCCCATTTAACCTTATAACAAACGAGAATCCAGTGTTTTTAGAGCATATGTTTTGTTTTAATTACAATCTGACTGTTGTTTGTTATTACTCCCCATGGACATGTTTTATAGAAATATAAAATGAAAGTGTCAAACTTACAGAAAGAATCTGGGACCAAAAATGTTTGAACTCCTATCTAAAACAACTTTACATTCATTCCCCATGGATATGTTTTATAGAAATATAACATTAAAGTGCCAACCAAACATACAGTTTAAAAGGCTAAAGATTCTGGGACCAAAAATTGTTGGACAGGTATCTAAATTTAATTTAGTACTAGTGCACATTGTAATTCTGGAATTCCCATTGGCACTAAACAATGGATTCCCATTCATCCTAGGAAGAATGGGAATTCCATGCTAGATTTTTTCCAAATTCATCCTAGGAGGTACAGGAATTCCAATAAACACTAGGTAGATTTTTGAATTACACTGCATTACAATTCTTCCTGTGGTATACTCATTCAGCAAAGTTTACACAAATCTGTAACAAAATTTGAAGGAAAAAAAAAGAGGACTAAATGGAAAGTGTCCCAAACAAACACTTGTTACAGAGTTTTTTCTAATTGATGACCATTACAGTTATGTATTGTACACAAGAACAAACATGCAAGGCAAAATGCTTTGTTATGTTGATTTTAGACACCCTTGAATTTGCTTCTTTTGCAGGCAGCCCAAAGTTATACAATAATGAAGACATAGATTTACTCACATTGCTGCACGGCTAGGAGTCAATAACAATTGACAGTAGTGCTACTACACTCTTCATCAAAATACTTGCATCACAAATGCATGACAAACTCCACAAAAGTGGAACGAGTTCACTTCAGTGTCAGTTACGAACCGACAGACCATAAAATTCAATCAATAACCTATCAACAAATGATAAGCATACAACATTTCTTTTGCACATCCACTAGTTGAAAATTCATTGTTTTCCAAAAATCACAGATAAAAAAGCAGGATCCGTCAGATGTTGAAAAATATAACCAAAGTGAAGAAGAAACAAAAATGTGACCACAACTTGTTTGCAGCAGTAATTTCTTCATGTTTGACATAATTTGGAAGCTAAGCAATTAAAATACAGTAGCAGTGTATTTGTTAATGAGCACTAACATCAAGACAACATACAATCTCACAGAATTACTTGATCCTAAGTTGTTTCTCATATTCTTGGCAGTCATTCAACGCACTGGTAATAAATATTGTACAGATTGTCTGCAGCAAAACACTTTGCTTCACCTATTGCTTTATGATTGCTTCAATATCGCAGGAATACAGAATGCTGAAATAGGCTGAAACTTCACAATAATATGAAGTGAAATGACACAACACATACCATCCTTATGGAAGAACGGCTCAATGCTGCAATAGCCCTGACCAGCACCGGCACCCACTGAGGTCATTTGAGGTTCAACCCTGCTTCACACATTACCCCACATCAAGTCTCATTCCAATAACATGCAGTAAGACCTGCTTGATGTACACAAATTTTCTCCAGTACTGACAGCAACATCATGACTGAGTTTCAAACGTCTACTCTGGAAGTTGCAAATATTTGTAAAGCACGCAAGTGACTTTATATGTACGCTTGGACATTAAAATTCCAGGCCTGTCATTCTGATATGATTATGAAACAGCAACTATTTTTCACAAACAATTTCAGTCAATGTTGAACAAGTACCATTATCTTGTTTGTGGACAAGTTTCATATATAATGCTATTATCTTGCTTGTTGACAAATTTCAAGTAATAATTACCATAATTATTGCTAAGTATAGTGCTTACAATAAAGTTCCCATGAACTTTTAGAAAGTAGGCTATCATACCAGTAGGTGGAATAACCCACACATCTTAATGCTGAATTGAATCTCCAGTTCACCGAGGATGTTCGATGAAAGAGTCACAAAAAAAAAAAAAAAAAAAAAAAAAAAAAAAAACACGACGCTCATCATACCATCACACACCACATTCCAGATAAACATCAACTCTGGTATCAATCTGCATAAAAAAAAAAAAAAAAAAAAAAAACATTGCTTGTCAGAAAAAATCTCCAACTTGGCAATTCACCTAAAGATTGCTAGTTTCCTCACAACTGAACCAAGGGCTGTGCTGCACCTTTCCCTCACCAGTGAGAGGATCCAAACCCTTTGCTGTCTTTGTGGCGCTTCAGTTCTCCTCGCACCGTGCCAATCATGCGATGAGTGAGACGGCTGATGTCCTCCGACAGTACCAGGGATTCATTGAGATCCACATCCTCCTCTGAGCCGTATTCCTGATGAAAAAACCCAGCAAACAACAAACAATTAACTGATTGATTGAGATCCACGTCCTCCTCTGAGCCGTATTCCTGATGAAAAAACCCAGCAAACAACAAACAATTAACTGATTGATTGAGATCCACGTCCTCCTCTGAGCCGTATTCCTGATGAAAAAACACAACAAACAAAAGACAATTAACTGATTGATTGAGATCCACATCCTCCTCTGAGCCGTATTCCTGATGAAAAAACACAACAAACAAAAGACAATTAACTGATTGATTGAGATCCACATCCTCCTCTGAGCCGTATTCCTGATGAAAAAACACAGCAAACAAAAAACAATTAACTGATTGATTGAGATCCACATCCTCCTCTGAGCCGTATTCCTGACGAAAAAACCCAGCAAACAAAAAACAATTAACTGATTGATTGAGATCCACGTCCTCCTCTGAGCCGTATTCCTGATGAAAAAACCCAGCAAACAAAAAACAATTAACTGATTGATTGAGATCCACGTCCTCCTCTGAGCCGTATTCCTGACGAAAAAACCCAGCAAACAAAAAACAATTAACTGATTGATTGAGATCCACGTCCTCCTCTGAGCCGTATTCCTGACGAAAAAACCCAGCAAACAAAAAACAATTAACTGATTGATTGAGATCCACGTCCTCCTCTGAGCCGTATTCCTGATGAAAAAACACAACAAACAAAAGACAATTAACTGATTGATTGAGATCCACATCCTCCTCTGAGCCGTATTCCTGATGAAAAAACACAACAAACAATTAACTGATTGATTGAGATCCACATCCTCCTCTGAGCCGTATTCCTGATGAAAAAACACAACAAACAATTAACTGATTGATTGAGATCCACATCCTCCTCTGAGCCGTATTCCTGATGAAAAAACACAACAAACAAAAGACAATTAACTGATTGATTGAGATCCACATCCTCCTCTGAGCCGTATTCCTGATGAAAAAACACAACAAACAACAAACAATTAACTGATTGATTGAGATCCACGTCCTCCTCTGAGCCGTATTCCTGATGAAAAAACACAACAAACAACAAACAATTAACTGATTGATTGAGATCCACATCCTCCTCTGAGCCGTATTCCTGATGAAAAAACACAGCAAACAACAAACAATTAACTGATTGATTGAGATCCACATCCTCCTCTGAGCCGTATTCCTGATGAAAAAACACAACAAACAACAAACAATTAACTGATTGATTGAGATCCACATCCTCCTCTGAGCCGTATTCCTGATGAAAAAACCCAGCAAACAAAAAACAATTAACTGATTGATGCACAATTTGATAAAGAAGTTGTAGACACATAACAATCAAATTCACCTTAAAGTAGCACACCAAATTTGTGTTTTATATCAACAATTGTTTGCTTTTTTTAATTCCAAATTAATGCATATAAATATTCATACACCACATTTTCCTTTTCCTGCATCGCAAAAGAAATGGGAAAACTTGGCATCAAACATAGCACATTAAAGTTGGTGAAGCGTAGGAACAGACACTACTATACCTCACACTGTCAGGTCAACCATAGCGAAGCATAGGAACAGACACTACTATACCTCACACTGTCAGGTCAACCATGGTGAAGCATAGGAACAGACACTACTATACCTCACACTGTCAGGTCAACCATAGCGAAGCATAGGAACAGACACTACTATACCTCACACTGTCAGGTCAACCATAGTGAAGCATAGGAACAGACACTACTATACCTCACACTGTCAGGTCAACCATAGCGAAGCATAGGAACAGACACTACTATACCTCACACTGTCAGGTCAACCATAGCGAAGCATAGGAACAGACACTACTATACCTCACACTGTCAGGTCAACGATGGTGAAGCATAGGAACAGACACTACTATACCTCACACTGTCAGGTCAACGATAGCGAAGCATAGGAACAGACACTACTATACCTCACACTGTCAGGTCAACGATGGCGAAGCTTAGGAACAGACACTACTATACCTCACACTGTCAGGTCAACAATGGTGAAGCATAGGAACAGACACTACTATACCTCACACTGTCAGGTCAACGATAGCAAAGCATTGGAACAGACACTACTATACCTCACACTGTCAGGTCAACCATAGCAAAGCATAGGAACAGACACTACTATACCTCACACTGTCAGGTCAACCATAGCGAAGCATAGGAACAGACACTACTATACCTCACACTGTCAGGTCAACCATAGTGAAGCATAGGAACAGACACTACTATACCTCACACTGTCAGGTCAACGATAGTGAAGCATAGGAACAGACACTACTATACCTCACACTGTCAGGTCAACGATGGTGAAGCATAGGAACAGACACTACTATACCTCACACTGTCAGGTCAACCATAGTGAAGCATAGGAACAGACACTACTATACCTTACACTGTCAGGTCAACCATAGTGAAGCATAGGAACAGACACTACTATACCTCACACTGTCAGGTCAACGATAGTGAAGCATAGGAACAGACACTACTATACCTCACACTGTCAGGTCAACCATAGTGAAGCATAGGAACAGACACTACTATACCTCACACTGTCAGGTCAACCATAGTGAAGCATAGGAACAGACACTACTATACCTCACACTGTCAGGTCAACCATAGTGAAGCATAGGAACAGACACTACTATACCTCACACTGTCAGGTCAACCATAGCAAAGCATTGGAACAGACACTACTATACCTCACACTGTCAGGTCAACGATAGCCAAGCATAGGAACAGACACTACTATACCTCACACTGTCAGGTCAACCATAGCAATGTAATGGCTGACAGAATAATGCAACTTGCTCTTTACCCCATCACATGCTTTTTGTAACGTCATCATCCCATGTTATGTGTTGCTGTGACAGTGAGTGTAATTTCATCATCCCATGTTATGTGTTGCTGTGAGACTGAGTGTAACGTCGCGTCATCATCCCATGTTATATGTTGTTGTGACAGTGAGTGTAACCTCATTATCCCATGTTATGTGTTGCTGTGACAGTGAGTGTAATTTCATCATCCCATGTTATGTGTTGCTGTGAGACTGAGTGTAACGTCGCGTCATCATCCCATGTTATATGTTGCTGTGACAGTGAGTGTAACGTCATTATCCCATGTTATGTGTTGCTGTGACAGTGAGTGTAACGTCATTATCCCATGTTATGTGTTGCTGTGACAGTGAGTGCAAGGATAAGTGCCGAAGCACATCGAAGCACATGCATGTGTGCCTAAAGCACATTCCATGTCTGGTTTGCACACTATAGACATATTGTGTTGACTTGTTACCAGAAGGCAGCAGTCTCACAGAATGCTAAATGCAAAGTATCACCATCAAGATCAAAATGCATCCTCCGAAAAGACCACAACAAACCGGGAACATATCACAAAAGGATTTGTTTCTTACGGTTCGACGATACCGTCTGCCACTCTGACGTGAAGAAGACCTGCTCCTGGACTTGCGCGATCTGCAAACAAAATTTTTTTTAAATAAATAAATAATACTCATCATTTGTCAATACAATATTTTTCTCCTTCATGGTCACTCTCGTTACATTTCTGTTTTCCTGTTAGATGTGTGCATTAAACTATTTTGCCTCAGTGATGATTATATTTCCTATTTATTCAATTATTTTGATAATGTGAAACAGCATCTTGCTCCATAATTATGGGTGATTGGCGAAAAATGTAGAGGAAAAAAGCGTCTGGGTCAACAACACACAACTATGTGCATCATCCTAGTCAACGGATCTGTTACTGGGTCCCCAACCTACCAAGTAAGAAAGGGCAGTGAGAGAGATCACTGGGCATTGCACTCATAACGCTAGCCCTGAGAAAAGCAAGGGCCTGAACAGCACTCTCCATTAAAGCAAACATTTACAGGGAAGTGTACTTCATGTGAGAGATGTAGAAAGGGGAAGAGTAGTGGAAAATACCTCCGCAACTCTGTAATTATTCTATGATTTAAATATTTATGCGTTTTATTTGTTATTACATGTGCTCACCTTGGGCGACTGCGGACAATTTCAAAGTCAGAATCATCACTGGCACTGTCCCCGTACTCTCTCACTAAGTAACGATGTCTGGAAGAACTGCGCTCAGCGGAGTAATGGTGTGCCCTTGGTACTGACCTTGACCTCTGCCTAGGTCGGCCATGTCTCTCCGATCTGTACAAAATAGACCATGGTAGTACACGGGTCATTCAAAATATTTTCCTTCTTTATACTTTGTTAATGTAAGTTAAAACTTTTATTTGGTTTTACTCTTTTATAGTGCTGTGGTTTTTTTAAAAATAGCAAACATTCATAAATTCTCTTCCGTTCAACAATATGTGCCTATTTTAAAGTAAAATAAATTAGTCTGCTAAAATTGAAAAAGAAGTCTGTGACAAGTAGTTAGTAAGCTAGAAAGTTGATAAGTTTAACAGATAAAAACTCTCTCTCTCTCCCTCTCTCTCCCCCCCCCTCTCTCTCTCTCTCTCTCTCTCTCTCTCTCTCTCTCTCTCTCTCTCTCTCTCTCTCTCTCTCTGAGTTTGAATAAATTGTAACTATTATATTGTCTTTTATGAATATACTGAATGACTCGCATGAATGTAAATACTGGTTTTTATACAGTATGCACATTACAATGGATTTTATGTACTCCCAAAAACTGAGAAACAGAATACCAATTAATACCCAAGATTATACCAATAATTATTGTTAACAATATAATTATTCTAGTTTTGCTCTAATTGACCAAAATAGCAAGATCTGCATGAGAAACAACATCGTCATTGGGACCTGAAATGTCAGGACCCTAACTGCAGATGGAAAATTAGAAGAACTGGCCCATGAGCTGGACCACTATCGATGGAACATTTTAGGTATCAGTGAACTTTGCTGGAAAGGCCTAGGTGAAACAACGACCGACAAAGGCCACAAACTTTATTTCAGCGGGAGAGATGACAGGCACGAACACGGCGTTGGATTCTTGGTCCACAAGAACATTCTAGCCACTGTCATGGGTTCCCACCCAATCTCCAGTAGACACATTACCATCCGTCTGAGAGCAGCCCCTTTCAACATCACCATTATCCATTCCTATACCCCAACATCAGACAATGACGACAGCGAAGTGGAGGATTTCTCAGAAAATCTACAGGTTGTCCTTGACCAAGTGCTGAAGAAGGACTTAGTCATAGTGCAAGGTGACTGGAATGCCAAGGTTGGCCAAGATGCGCACCACAACAAGGTAGACACATGTGGACCCCACTGCAACAACGAGACAAATGACAGAGGTCTGAGACTCTTGGAGTTTGCCAGATACAACAATCTGATATTGGCAAACACGCTTGGTCTACACACAAAAAAACAGACGATCGACATAGCACAGTCCCAGCGGGGAGTATCACAACCAGATCGACTACCTCATGGTCAAGAAACACTTCAAATCAAGCATCAATATTTGCATGACACGCACTTTTCCAGGAGCAGATATCGGAAGTGACCACGATCTCGTGATGATGTCTTTCCAGCTCCACTTGAAGATAGTTAACACAGAAAGTGCACAAGACAGAAGTTCGACCAGGACAAACTGCAAGACCCGGAGGTGGCAGAAATATTCCAAGCCACAATTGGAGGGAAATTTGCACCACTGCTCATTTTGGGAGCTAGTGAAGTAGATGTCAAAACCATGACCACCACCTTCAACTCAGGTGTGACAGATGCCGCCACTGAGATCCTTGACAAGCACCGTTCAAAGAAGAAGCCAGGGATCACACCTGAACTTTTGGACCTGTGTGATAAACGAAGAGAGATGAAAAAGAAAAAGAACACCTCACAGGGAGCTGATGCCTATCGAAAAATGAACAATGACATCCGAAAAGACATGCGCACAGCAAAGGGGAAATGAACAGAAGAGCAATGCCAGGAAATAGAGAACAGTCTGTACAAGAACAACAGCAAGAAGGCCTACCACACTGTAAAGCGGCTGACAAGTGTTAAACAGCCCAAGGTCTCCACGATCCAAAGCAAGTCTGGCAAGAAGTCTTGGATAGATGGACGAGTACTGCTCTGACCTTTACAACCACACACCAAACAAAGACCCATCAGTTCTAGCATGTCCCTAGAACAAAGAAGAAGAAAAATTCTTCCAAATTCTCCAAGAAGAAGTTGAGGCAGCAGGGAAATCGCTGAAGAAAGGGAAGTTGGCTGGAGTGGACAACATACCCACGGAACTGCTTCAAGAAGGAGGAGAAGCTATGATTGATGCCATCACCATTATCTGTAACAAGATCTGGCAGAGTGGGGAGTGGCTAACACCATGGACCCAATCGCTTGTCATCACCCTTCCAAAAAAAGGTAACCTTCAGGAGTGTGAAAATTACCACACCATCAACCTCATCAACCATTCCAGCAAGGTACTCCTGAAAATAATACTCAACAGGTTGAAACCCAAGCTGAACAAATCATAGCTGAAGAACAAGCAGGATTCAGGGCAGGATGAAGTACCACTGAACAGATTTTCCACCTCAGAATAATCTGCGAGAAATACCTACAGCACCAACAACATCCATACCATGTGTTCGTAGACTTCAAGAAGGCGTTTGAATGAGTCTGGCATGCAGCTATGTGGGCAACATTGAAAGTGTACAACAACAGCCCTAAAATTATTGACGTCATCAAACGCCTGTATGACAAGGCTACCAGTGCAGTCCTCCATAATAGTGCCATCGGGAACTGGTTCAGAACAACAATTGGTGGGCGTCAAGGATGCCTACTCTCTCCAACACTCTTCAACATCTTCCTAGAGCGATCATGTCAGATGCTCTTGCAGACCATGAACGCACAGTCAGCATAGGAGGTAGAGCAATCTCCAATCTTCGTTTTGCAGATGACATTGATGGATTGGCTGGAGAGGAACAAGAACTTGAACAGCTGATACAGAGGCTTGACACCACCTCCAGAGCCTATGGAATGGAAATAAGTGCAGAGAAGACCAAAATGATGACCAACAACACCAATGGCATCAACACGGACATCAAAGTCCAAGGCCAATCCCTCAACACAGTACATAGCTTCAAATATTTAGGAGCCATTGTATCAGACAATGGGTCCCAACAGGAAGTCCTCTCCAGGATCGCACAACAACTGCTGCCCAGGCAAAGTTGAAGCCCATTTGGAAAGACAAGACCATCAGTCCAAGGTAAGACTGATGCGGTCCCGTGTCATCTCCTTCTTCCTATACGCTTACAAAACATGGACCCTCACAGCAGATCTGCAACAAAGAACACAAAGCATGGAGATGAGGAGCTACAGAAGATTTCTGGGCATTTCCTATACCCAGCACATCACCAACAACGAAGTCCCACAGAGCATCACACAAGCCATTGGACAATGTATATGGTGACCTGCTCACAGTGGTGAAGAAACGGAAACTCCGATGGTATGGCCACGTCACCAGATCATCAGGCCTTGCAAAGACCATCCTGCAAGGCACAGTGAAAGGATGTAGAAGAAGAAGGAGACCAGAAAAGAGGTGGGAGGACAACATTCGAGAATGGACTGGCTTTACACTGAGCGAAGCCCTCAGAGTTGCTGAGGACAGAGAAAGATGGATACAATGGTTAAACGATCGTCTGTGGTGCCTCAACGATCTCCAAGTTATGGGATAGGATAATATAGGACCAAAATATGTAGTTATGAGGTCACCTATACTGCATGCTGAAACACCACGTTAGATTTTAATGCAGTGCTTCACGTTAAACATTCATGAATAACATAGAAGAAATTATTGGGAATATATATTAAAAACATAGAGTTAATAGCCTACAATTAAAACAATACTATTTCAAATACAACACTCAAGCAATTATTACTGGAAGCAAACAAACAAACAAAACAAAAAAAGAAAGCACTTGTAATTTATTGGGAAATTCCCACAACAATCATGCACATGTGCTACATGTTTATCAAAAATACACAAATACGTACAACAATAAGAAACAAAATTCTCATACAATACAAAACATAACACAATGCCCTACTTTCCAAATCAAACAAATCAAAACAAAACAAAATCATTGCAATACCAGTAGCAAAGCAGCTGAAAATAAAACGGCGAATCCGCAGAAGCAAATAAGTATAGCTTGATCCATTACAAATTTTTCAAAAGTTAATAAAACATAAATAAAAATGCTGTCTCATAGCATGAAATCACAGTTAAACAAGTGTTATATACAATCGTTCAACAACTATATCAAGAAAATAATTAAAACCACTTACTGGAAGGAAAGCCCACTGACTTTCATGCTCGATATGGAACTCAAATTTTTAACATGAAAATGAGTGCCCAAAAAAACAAAATGAAACGGTGGCATTAAAATGCAAAGTAATACTCTCTGCTCTTCTATGCACTTGACCTTCAGATAACTTTGACCTCCGGCTCCAAATACACTCATATATTATCCTATCCTATCCCGTACTTCGAAAGTCGTTGGGGCACCACAGATAATCGTATAACCAACGTACTCCATCTTTCTCTCTCCTCACCAACCCTCATGGCTTCACTCAGTCAAGCTAGTCCATTCTCGAATGTTGTCCTCCCACCTTTTTTCTGCCTCCCTCTTCTTCTGACTCCTTGCACTGTGCCTTGCAGGATGGTCTTTGCAAGGCCTGTTGCTCTGGTGACGTGTCCATACCATCAGAGTTTCCGTTTCTTCACCACGGTGAGCATGTTATCATGTTGTCCAATGTGATGGTTTGTCTGACTTTGTAATTGGTGATGTGCTGGGTATAGGAAATTCCAAGGAGTGTTCTGTAGCACTTCATCTCCATGCTTTGTATTCTTCGTTGTAGGTCTGCTGTGAGGGTCCATGTTTCCCAAGAGAATAGGAAGCTGGAGATGACAAGGGAGTGAAGAATGATGGTTCTGTCTTTCCAAATGGGCTTCAACCTTGTCAGGACAGCAGTAGTTTGAGCTATCCTGGAGAGGACTTCCTATTTGGACTCATTTTCTGATACAAGTGCTCCTAAATATTTAAAATTGTGCACTGTGTTGAGGGATTGGACTTTGATGTCTGCGTTGATGCCATTGGTGTTGATCATCATTTTGGTCTTCTCTGCACTTATTTCCATTCCAAAGGCTCTGGAGGTGGTGTCAAGCCTCTGTATCAGCTGTTCAAGTTCTTGTTCCTCTCCAGCCAATCCGTCAATGTCATCCGCAAAACGGAGATTGGAGATTGCTCTACCCCCTGTGCACAGCAACTCAACAAAAGCTTTTTAGATTTTGAGGTTAGGTCAGCCAGGCTAGCTATAAATAGCTTCGCCAAAGCTTCCTTTCCTTTCCTTTCACTGGAAGGGAGGGTGCAGGCAAGCTATAAATAGCCAGCAGCAAGCAAAATGTTGAGGCATTAAACAGTGCTGCCCACATAGGAATTGAGCTGGTGTGTGTGTGCTGACTGTGTCTTCATGATCTGCAATGGCATCTGACACGATGTCCTCCAGAAAGATGTTGAAGAGTGTTGGAGAGAGTAGGCCTCCTTGACGCACACCAATTGTTGTTGTGAACCAGTTCCTGATGGTGCTGTTGTGGAGGACTGCACTGGTAGCCTTATGATACATTACAGGCTTTTGATGACTTCAATAATTTTAGGGTTGATGTTGTGTACTCTCATGGTTGCCCACAGAGCAGACTCGGTGAAACGCTTTTTTGAAGTCTACAAATACATGATATAGATGCTGTGGGTGCTGTAGGTATTTCTCACAGATTATTCTGAGGTTGAAAATCTGTTCAGTGGTACTTCGCCCTGCCCTGAATCCTTTTTGTTCTTCAGCTATGATTTGTTCAGCTTGAGGTTTCAACCTGTTGAGTATTATTTTCAGGAGGACTTTGGCTGATGAGGCTGATGGTGCCGTAGTTTTGACACTCCTGAAGTTTACCCTTTTTTTGGGAAGAGTGATGATAAGTGATTGGATCCATGGTGTATGCCAGTCCCCACTCTGCCAGATCTTATTACAGATAATGATGAGGGCGTCAATCACCAATTGAAATACATTGTCAAATAAAGTACAGCAAAAGTTTTATTATGCAAAAAAATGGTGACCTTGGGATTATTTTGATCTTCAATGACCTTGACCTTGGTATGACCTTGACACTCACATGATCTCTCATTCACGTCTGATTGAATAACCCAATGTTGTTGCATACTAAGGGTTAAATAAACAGCCATTCTACTGTGGTAGGCCCTATTTTTTGTATGTTTTTTGCCAGGCTTAAAATGACATTGACCTTCCAGATCAAAGCAAAAACGGAACATATATATCTCTAAATACAAATGTAGACTTTATATTTCTCATAGTTTAGGGTCAAGGTCACTTCAAAGTATCTATACTAACCAACTTTAGACAGCTCCAGTGACCTTGACATGAGGTTGACCAAATTTGTATAGTTTGTGTGTCTCATTGATATATATCACGCGTGAAATAATCATAAGATCAATATTAATAACCTAGGGAAAAAAATGACTCTGTGACCTTGACCTTGAAGTGAAGTCATTTGTTCATTGATGATTTGAGATCCTATGGGTATACACCATCTTACCAAGTTTGGGTGTGATAGCTGAAATAGATTCTGAGATATTAATCAACTTGGAAGTTTTGCACAGACAGACGGCGTACATACAGACAGACTTTTTAAAAAACATTGGGGGGACTATTTAGGACTCATCTCGCACAGATTTACAAAAATCTGGATTTTTTGGGGTTGGGTGGGGTGGGGGATGGTGGGATAGGAGAGAAGGTGTGGTCAGTACAGAGACTGACATTGGTATGCATGTCAGTACAGAGACTGACATTGGTATGCATGTCAGTACAGAGACTGACATTGGTATGCATGTCAGTACAGAGACTGACATTGGTATGCATGTCAGTACAGAGACTGACATTGGTATGTATGTCAGTACAGAGACTGACATTGGTATGCATGTGAGTACAGATACTGACATTGGTATGCATGTGAGTACAGAGAATGACATTGGTATGCATGTGAGTACAGAGACTGACATTGGTATGCATGTGAGTACAGAGACTGACATTGGTATGTATGTCAGTACAGAGACTGACATTGGTATGCATGTGAGTACGGAGACTGACATTGGTATGTATGTCAGTACAGAGACTGACATTGGTGTGCATGTGAGTACAGAGACTGACATTGGTATGTATGTCAGTACAGAGACTGACATTGGTATGCATGTGAGTACAGTGACTGACATTGGTATGTATGTCAGTACAGAGACTGATATTGGTATGTATGTCAGTACAGACTGACATTGGTATGCATGTGAGTACAGAGACTGACATTGGTATGTATGTCAGTACAGAGACTGACATTGGTATGTATGTCACTACAGAGACTGACATTGGTATGCATGTGAGTACGGAGACTGACATTGGTATGCATGTGAGTACAGAGACTGACATTGGTATGCATGTGAGTACAGAGACTGACATTGGTATGCATGTGAGTCAAACAAGGGGGCTACAAATGTACATGAATGGAGTAGCCTATCAATTGGAGAAAAACAAACATTAAATCACACATATCACTATCTATCTCCAAAGCGTACACAGGATAACCATATGCATGCATTTTCAGAACCAAGCCAGAAACATGAAATATTACATGCAAGGTACACTAATATAATAAATAGAATATATCAACAGAAATCGAATGGTACATAATCTAGAAAAGAATGGGTGTGTAAGTTGAAGAGCGAGTGATAAATGAGAGACAACATGCGTCGTGGATGACTTACCTGCGACGATTACGGTAAATGTAATGCAGCCTGAAATAATGATGCAATGATAAGTTCAAATAATTCCTTTTGATGATGTACTTCTTTTTTGGGTTTGTATTCAACTTTAGGAATACGAATAGGTTTCTCAATGCTGACTTATCTGCGTGAAACTTGGAAGCAAAAAGACACACCACTATCACATTTACTAGCAGTATTACAAATGTCAAAAATGGCAGACAAAAATCTCACTCGTTTTTATTTCAATATAACCAAACTTCTGGCTAACTTAGCAGAACAGAAACAGCATATTGACACCGACATGACAACATTGCTCAAGTCACAGCAGACAAACTTTTATAAAGGGCGTGAAGTGAGGTACCAATGTTTCATTTCAACCAGTCTTGTCGCAACTTTCACTTTTTATTTAAGCAGACCATATCGTTGCCTAGACACAACATGGTCACCATACCTCATGTTTATGCCACTGTGAGACATGGTAGTATTATTTCAGGGCAGAGATAGGCAACGCTAGCATAATGAACTGGTTGAAATTTAAAACAAAATGTTTGTGTCTGTGCACTGGTGCCTCCAGTAAAGTTAATAAAATGTGACTTTAGCAACTTGTTTGTGCAGTCATCAACGTTTGTTTTTAGGAAATAACTAATTTGCTGCCAAGATAGCCAAACATAGCTTCCTAAATACTACACACACATAGCCTGAACTTACTTTGCACTTTTTGAACTTTTTGAACTTCGTGAACTTTTTGAACTTTTGACACTTTCTGTGTCCGTTTCTGCATGAGAACTGTAACTGTAATGATACATATTAATTTAACAAATTATAATGATTTGAACTCCACAACTGCTCAACACTCCATAAAATAATTTTTCAACTAGATTTTAGAAGGATGACTTATGAGGCAAGATAATCATAAAATAAATCAGAATATTGTATACAAACAGCTAAGCACTTTTGTTGCTTTTATAAATGAAATGTAAAGAAATGTATTTATTTATATCAAGTTAAGATCTACATAGATACATTTGTGCAATTTGGAGGTATACCGTCAAAGTTTGTTGCAGTCTCCATATTTTCAGAGTCAGAGAACATGATCTAAGATATGTTTTAATAAAGACTGTGCAAGATGGATAATGCTGGAAAGCTATTAAAATATAGGACTATTTATGATACACTTTGTTCCCCTCCCCCCAAAAAAAACAAGGGAAGATATTAAAAAATATAAATATAATGGGTATCAAATGACAATATTCAAGCCAAGGAAAAAAAGACGATAGAAAAAACAATAATGATGGGTAGCAAAAAGCAATATTTCATTTTCTACAAAACAATAACTGAATGTAAAAAACAAAAGAGTAACAGACAGAAAAAAGAACAGCCGGGTGCAATCAAATCAACAGCGATACTCACCCTGGTTGAGTGGCAAAGTCGTAAGCAGCATAGCCGTGCACGGGTTCCACATCCTCTTCGTGAATATGGGCCCCGGCACCTCCACACAAGGGACACAGCTCTGTCTTGTAGCCTGTGGCAGTGGGAGCAAGAGTTGTGGACCCTGAGCTGGGGTAACTGGAGTAGTAGCTGGTGGTGGTGATGGGATGTGGGTGTGCACCGCTCTGCTGATAGCCGCTTGTTGGATAATACTGCGCTGATGTTGACGTTGCCGGCCATTGGGATCGCCGGATGGTATACCATGGCTGTTTGAGATGTTGTTGCTGCTGTGCTGGCTGTGTGTGGTACTGGTAGGAGGATGGCTCAACGCCAGCCAGAGTTTGGGACAGGTTGGGTTGTGAGGAGTACAGTGGCGTGTTCTGCTGCCGATAAGGGTTGGTGCTGGCAGTTACACTGTGACGAGAAGGCACGTAGTAATTGTACATGGCCTGGGGGTCTGAGACAGGAGGGCGGAGGATTTTAACTCCAGGGTTGGTGGGAAGGGGAACGGCGGACGGCATTTGTCCCCCACCCTCTCCCTGCACCACCCCTCCTTCCTCCACAGTCTTGGGCACCGCCTCATCCCCCCGCCTCCTCCTCTCCCTCTCACTGCGTCTCTGTCGCAGTCTCTGCCTGGCGGCCTCTGGGGTCTTGTCCCTGTACTGGCGGTTATAGGCATCGGCTGCTGCGTAGCCCAGGGGAATGTCGTCCTGATTACGCCGATCATTGGGCAGCGTCCAGTACCACTCGTCAAAATCTCGCACACGACCGCCAGAGAAGGAGTTAGCTCTGCGTCGCGGCATGCGCATGAAGCCGTAGGGGTCATCAAAGGGGTCGTAGTAGTCAGGACCCTCATCTTTCTGCGCTGGAGGGAGGGCAGGGGGAGGCTGTAGCTGGGGCCGTTCTGAGGCTTTGTCATGGACCACCCTCATCCCTTCCTTCAGCTTCTCTATTTCATCCTGCAGTGCTCGCAGTCGGGAACTACAAACAAACACGCATATCCTCAATCCTGATGACTGCCATTTTAATATCTGATAGGTTATAAGTAATCCTTGGGCAGGAAGACACAGAGTGAGAGATACAAAGATATAAAGTGAGCACTGAAGAAAAAGAAAACCAAAGACTAATGCAATGATACTTTTCCTATATGAACATAGGTATGGATGTAGTAGATTGTCACTATTGAGACACTCACCATAGTTAGCAGCATTTGGTTTGGCACAGTGTACCATGATAGCATTTATTTACCTTTGATTTGGTTCTGTGTTTGCACATTGTTTGTTTTCCTCGGTCCATATTGTTGTAGCATAATCTATCACCAATAGGCGAATAGAAAACTCGAGAGTTAACAAAATCTGTCCAAAAATAGATGGTTGAGTTTTTTTATAGCAGCTGAACTAATGGTGCAAAAGGTGGTGTTCTTGTAAACTTTTGGGTGGTTGGGGAGAGAGGCCAGCTAATGAGGGTGGTGTGTATCTCCTCTCTCTTGCTGCTTTATCTTCCCACATCCAGCTACCCATTCACAGCTGGGTGGACTGGGCTGTTTCATTCTTTTTTTAAAATTGTTGTTTGGTAGTTGCCTTCCATGAATGGTCACCCATCCAAGTACTAACCTGTCCCCGGGTGGCTGGACATGAAACATGGCTAGCGTGTGCCCAAACCATTCCACTACTGCACCACCAGCTGAACTACATTACATTACATTACATTATTGTTGCTTTAGGTCCAGCGGACTCTTCCGAGCCAAATCAGGACCGGACAACCCCCAATCCGCATAAAAGATCTGCTGAAACAACCCTAGTGGGAAAACTGAATGCCCTCCACCAGCCAGTCACTTTACAATAAAAGACATCCCACGCAGGGGACGGCTGAGGCTTCACCCCAACTTATCGAACCCCCGTTTACAAAAACAAAATAGAATACAAACATCATTATACATTATCAACAAAACATACATATAAAATGCCTACATTGCTAAATAATAACATCATAGGAAGCCCTAGTGACCACCTGACAGAAAGCGTCCAATATTCCCAAGCTGATCCAACAGATCTCATATACAAACAAGGAGTCTTGTCCCGGGAGAGTTTTCAAGAAAAAAGGTAGGAGACTGGTCTAGCGAAGAAGACGATAGTATAGCAGATTGATAGAAAAGAGCAGGAATGAGAAAGAGCAAATGAGAAAGACAGCGACAGTGGGAATTTAAAGCACTAAATTTCCAGAAAGTGGGGATACTATTTATACTGAAACCCCCGGCACCCCAACGGGGGTCCAGCTGAACCAACGACAAGTGCTAGTCATAAATGATAGCAAATAAATTGTATCCACAACAAATACAAGACAAAATAAAAGCAAAACTAAGGAAATCAGGTCGGTAAAGCCACCTTACCTGTTGACAGAAGACCCTCTGGTAGCGTCAGAGCGCACTTCAATGTCAGAGCCCACCCCTCTGTCCTCCCCCCTCTCACTCACTCCACCAGAGCGAGAGCCAGCCCTGAAAAAGGAATTAGACATTCAGTCTGCCTGCCAGTGTAGTAAGGAGCACTATACAACACATTCAGGATCAAACAGCCAAAAGAGCATTCCTTTTTTTAGAAGCAGAATGATGTAAACAGAACACAAAAAGGTAGGGCCATGAGAGCAAAGGTGCACATGCATGTTGTTATATTATTGACCGGAAATAACACTGCCGCCACTCATTCATAGTTGTGATTGAGCTAACTCTTTCCATGTAAGTTATATCTGTGTGAAAGTAAGAAAGAGTAAACAGACAAATTTCAATTTTTTAACAGAACTTTTTTCACACTGTAAAAAAGGCTAATTGTCATATTACCTGGAAGACTCATAAGAAGTGATGCTCTCTCTGTCTTGACTTCTCTCTCGGCTTCGCCGACTTTTAGGTCGTGTGTGATAAAGGTCGGTGGTGGGTTCCCCTCTGCTCTGCGGTCGCTGCAACGGCGCTGGTGATGGTGCTGGAGACTTCGAATGTTGTTGCTGCTGTTGCTGTAATCTCTTTTGTATTGTCTGTAGCAAAATTAGTCAGTAATAGCAAAAATAGTCATCAAAGCCAACAATGTTAGTCAGTGTTAGCAAATTGATAGTCAGGAAAACCAGTGATATGTTTTAAAAACAGATTTAGTAGTAGTAGTAGTAGTAGTAGTAGTAGTAGTAGTAGTAGTAGTAGTAGTAGTAGTAGTAGTAGTTAGTAGTAGTAGTAGTAGTAGTAGTAGTAGTAGTAGTAGTAGTAGTAGTGGTGGTAGTAGTAGTAGTAGTGGTAGTAGTTGTAATAGTAGTAAATAATAATAATAATAATAATAATAATAATAATAATAATAATAATAATAATAATAATAATAATAATAATAATAACAACAACAACAACATTAAGGATATTTAAAAAGCATTTTTCCTAAAAACAAGCCAGATCAAAGCGCAGACTGTCTCAAATAATTATTTGTTTTGTTACTTAATCATTGTTTATAGGGTCCAGCAGTTTTAACCTCTTGAACCCGAAAGACCGATATATCGATCTAGCCCTTAAACAGCTGTGCCCCGATAGACCAATAAATCGGTCTCGGTCTCGTAACCTTACCGTTAATCTTGCGGTCCGTACACAGCTTACTGTTCTTTCTAGTACTTGCTGTTTGGAATAGGGTTATTGAGGGTTATTGGGAATAAGGTAAAGCAAAATGTCAGCGCTCTAGTGCAGCACAGTGCGTGTTTTTGTGACGGTTTTTTCTCAATTTTGCGTCATGAAACGAAGGTCTACAAATCAAGGAAGCGTCGCTAAGCGACTGTACACAACTCAGGAAGTAATCGATCAATTGTGGGATGATAATGAAGATGAAGATATGACATTTGAAGTACTTTGGGTTGTCTAACACTTTGGTTATGTTTTCGTTGTTTTACTAAAAGCATGCTGAAAATGCCATTTTTCTCCGGGGAGCCCAGGGGATGGGCTCAGAATTGGTGGGGCATCCAGGGTTCAAAGGGTTAAAAGGTGAAAATGATGGCTGTACCAATAACAGTTATAATGGATTGTCACACACATACAACTCTGCATGCTGGCAAACATTCTTCGGACTCACAAAAATAGGGGAGATTTTTTTTAAAACCTAAGAGCTGAGGTAAGTCAGGATCACCGGGCTAATGCATGTATGTTGCCGAATTAGGTGGGGGTTGTTATATTATTGATTATAATGCGTTGTTATGTGAGATTGTATCATGTAAGTGCTCAAGGGAAATAACTCTCACTCTATAACTGGAGTGGCATAAATTGGGGAAGTAAAGTTCTGTATTGATTTGAACCTCCTGTCTTGGAGTAATCCTTTCTATGTTGAAAGAAATGTAACATGGTGGCAGCGGAGGTCTTCTACAATTCTTTGAACTTTGCGCGACCGTGAGTAGTGACTTTGCTCTGAAAAGTGGATATTTTTCGCTTCTGTATAGTCAATTTAAGTCTTATGACGCAACGGTTACTGTTCTAGACCTCTGATGTCACGCTCTAACTCCTTATGTCACCACCAACGTCATGCACTCTTGTATGAGACTGAGCAGTGCTACAGATACTCTAGCAACGAATTCTTCTGCGTTTCTGTGTTTAATCACTTTAGTTAACATTCTCCTCACAGTGCACTCTGCAGTTTGCGAACATTTGTAAGAATGTTTTCTAGCTACATTCTGACTTGCTTTAGAGCACTCTTCACCATGAATTAGGATAACTTTGAAAGTGCTTAGAAAACTGATGAGAACTCTGATGCTGTACTGTCTGAATACTAAGATGTCTTTGGTATTGACCTAGGAAGTCTCCCTGGCATAGCTCACTTCCAAGTGGACAAATCTGCGACTCTCATCATTTCTCCTTATCGGGTATCTCATGCTATGAAATCTGAAGTAAAGCCTGAACTTTAGAAGTTGACAGAGAAATATATTATCACTCCATCGGGTGTAGGTGCATCGTCGTCTCAAAAAAAGAAATGCCTGCAACCTATGCGAGCCCATCCAAGATCCCTATTCGCACCCAGTCTGGTCGTGAAGTGAAGAGCACAAAGATGAAAAACTTTCTCTATGTTTCCAGTGTTCTGAAATCAGTCCGATTTCGATGTCTCTACTTTTGGTTTCGTTATTCCGTTTCTGTTCGATCATCTCGCTAATTCGGTTTGGTTCTGAGTTCGATCAGCGTATGCTCAATTGTCATTCTGTCATTTGTTTTATGTATGCGACTCTACTCCCAAGAAAGGGGGATGTTACATTATTAACTATAATGTGTTGTTACACGAGATGTAGATGCTCAAGGGAAATAACTCTCTCCCTCTATGTTGCTGGCATGGCATATGTTGTGGAAGTAAAGTTCTCTGTTGAACTGAGCCTCCTGTCTTCGAGTAATCTTTTCTATGTTAAAAGAAACGTAACAGGGGTGATCAAGAAAATGATGATAATTATATATTTACTGGACACACAATTTTTCTCCAACAAAATTTATCACCCTCCAATAATAATAATTCTACGAACTAGCCTATCAACAAGGTCATCCAGTTTCAGACTCACCTCATCGTCAGATCCTCTGTGTCTCGGAGCTTCCACAGGGATTTCATTTTCTTCTTCTTGTTGACTGACATCCACTGCCGTACTTCCCAGCTCTTTCTCCTCTACCCTGTAAGGGGTCGGGGGTCGCTGTGGGGTGGGAGGTCGGTGAGGGGTGGGAGGTCGGTCGGCTAGACGCGAAGTCTGCAACTCTGGAGCATTGGACTGTTGTTTCTGGCCATCACCAGTCGGTTCTGTTAAACGAGGTGTAGAGATGTCCGTCATTTCTGAAAAAAGCAATTTCTTCTGTTTTTTTTTTTGCTGTTTGTTGTTTTGAATTGATCATTGTCATCATCCATTTGCACTGTGCTGGTGAATGTCAAAACTAAAATCTAAAGCTATCAATGAACACACCTAACCAAAACATCCAACAATACTACAGTTATTATTATTATTATTATTATTATTATTATTATTATTATTATTATTATTATTGCTGTGATTTTTGGTATTATAATAATAATAATAATAATAATAATAATAATAATAATAATTATTATTATTATTATTATTATTATTATTATTATTATTATTATTACAGTTTTAATTATTATCATCATCATATACTATTTTGTCAGTGCACTCACCAGCATTGCTGACATCTTCCAGGCTCTCATTCTGAGGGGAGTGGGACAATGTCCTGTTGGTTTTGGATGACTGTGAACTCTGTGACCTCTGCGACCTGACTGACCCGTCATCGCTTTTCAAGATTCCAGCCCTTTGATTTGGTCTTGCGTCTGATTGGCTGGTGGAAGACACTGCCTGTTTTGAACGCGCTTCTCTTGGCCTGGCATACAGGTCGCGGCTTTCACTGATGGTCGATTCGTCAAGTTCGGCGTCATAACTGCCATCAACAGTGTTGGAGTGGCGCTGGTTGGTCTGAGCACTAGAGGGGAGTTTGCGGGTAGCCCTCTGAATGCTGGCCACCGTGGACGATGACCCTGAGCTGTCAAGTCGAGAGCGATTCAGACCTCTGCAACACCAACAGTAAAGTTATAACACTTTTTGGGGGAGTGTAATATTCAATAGTATCATGCTAGAGTGAAAAGCAACTTATAGACAGGTCTGTTTCTTATCTTAATTAAAATCAACATCATTGTCACATATATATGTAAACAGGTTCAGCCAGTCTCATGAACAGCCAGTGGTATCGGGATCGAAAATTTATTTGGAGAAAATACTGAAACCAGACTTATAGAAAACAACATAGGTAGTTATCAATACTCCTCTGTCTGCTATCAAACCCAAAGTGGCCCTCACAGTGGAGTGAACTCTGAGACTGATAAAACAGTTAGTGATTGTTTCTCTTTCGTTAGGATCACCTCCCTTCTCAGACGGTTTACAACAATGGAAATAAACAGAAATCAGCCTTAAGATTACCAAATCCACACTGCATGGCCGCCATTCTATAAATATATACAATGTTACAGATACAGAATCCTTTATAGTCCTCGCAAATATTTACAAGGAGAATTGAGTGCAACATACTTTCCAACATCATATTGGAACAACTAATTTCAGGTCATCTACATACTTAGAAATCATGCATGTTTCCATATGAAGTTTAGTTTAGTTTAGTAGAGAGAGACTTGTATAAGCCTTGCGGCTATTTGAATGTCCATTTTATTTTGGGCATTTTTACTTGTCCGCTTCCATTTGCGGTTGTTAGGGGAATACTATCCAGGATTTTTATTACCCATATGGTGTTCCTTATATTTTGATGCATTAAAATGCAATTGCCAGGTATCTGACCAAATCAGAAGACTATCTTATCTTTTTGTAATTTATCGCACATTATATAGTTTAGTGTCATCTGCAAAAAGAGCATGAATGTGCGACTTGAGTTAGATCCTGTATCGGCCAGCCCCAGGAACAGCTTTTAAGCTGGAAAAGTGCTACTGTATATATAAGAACAAATAAATAAATAAATAAATGAGAAATGGTGGGAGAAGTGGTCTTGCTGTTTCCTACCCCCTTGGCAGAAACTTAAAAGGCCTGAGAGCATAAGACATACATTCATAGGAGCCACATACTGGCTTTTCTTTCCCTGCCAAAACAAAAAATAGAACCCCTCGCAAAATAGCAGTAGAAAGAAATAACTAAAGTTTTAGAAAACTAAAAGTGTAAAACTCAGGTGTGTATAAACTGATCTGTGATCTACATATAACAGGGTGTTCAGGGTCAGAGTGTGATATACAAGCATAGATCTATCAACACAATAACATGACCCTGATCACTCATTCAATTGCTCTGTGCACTCACCTATCACCACCAGGCGGTCTTTCATGAAGCCTCAAGGTGCCTTCCCTGGATGCATTTTGAGCTCCGGAACCAGTACTGACCACTGAGCCAACAAACCCACTGTCCATGTCATTGTCGCCTCTCTGTTTGGTCATCTGTTTCATCTTGCCAGGGCCAGGAAGGTGAGCCAGCCGATCGTCCGGCTGTCTTTCTCGCCCTTCCTGATCAGAAATGCCGCTGTCTGGGAGGCTGGAGTAGCTTCCTCTGTCTGGGAGCTGAAGAAAGACCACCATGGACTTAGTATTTCTGGCATCGTAGCTGATGGAACAGCAAGTCATGCATGCACACTGGCAGGGAATAAACAAGAATTGTGCTCATTGGTTTGGACATGAGACCATGCACCAAGGCAGCAAATGGGCGCCTTGGGTGGACATTGTATAAGCTACAGCCTTGAGCAGCTCTTGAGCTGGAAAAGCGCTATATAAGAACGATTAAAGTAAATCAAACCAACACACCTTCCGGAGCACAAATTGTATGATTTTACTGAAAGGAAGTTTGTGTCTATATCAGAAAACTACATCATTTATCATAAAAATACAGTTTTGTTAGCATTGGACTCAAAACACGAATACATTGGTGGTAATAAGTGAGGTGGTAAAATATTAGCCACTTCACCAAAAATTAAAATCAGTGTGGGAAACGATTCAGCTCACAGTTTTAGCTATACAAGAAAACTGGACTGATTGTTAGGATGCTGTTTTCCACTTTGATTGTGTGGACAAATTATCATTAAAAGGTTGAATTTCACACTAGTATATTGTCATCATCATCATCATAATAATACTAATACTACTAATAATAATAATAATGGATGCTATATACACGTTTTTCTCCTAAATCAGACTCAAATCACAGCAACATAATGTAGACTCACAAGTTAAATACTTTTGCATTCACAGCTTTGAACTAGAGCATTCGCTCGGCACACCAATGACCCAGGTTGGAATCCAGTGTTGGGCAAGATAACAGTGACCATTTTAACTGTCTATCTTAGCAGTATCATTACTCTGGTGGTTCAGTGTACAATTGGGTCCTTTTCAAATTTACAATTCAATCAAAACCTCGCTTCCCTGGGATGGTTATCCCCCTCTACCATATGGTGGGAGTAGTTAGTTATTCATTGCTTACAGGGTCCAGCGGACTGCAAAGAGCAGAATCATGATCACAAAATCAAGACCACAACTTTGCTGAAAGAGGACTCACCCCTGATCCGCATTAAAGATCTGCCGAAACAACCCTAGTGGTAATTACCACTGAAGGCACTCCACTAGCCGGTCACTTTACAATAAAGACATTTTACAATAAAGACCTCCAATGCAGGGGACGCTGAGGCTATACTCTAATTTATCGAACCCCCGTTTACAAAAACAAAATAAAATACAAACATTATATAACAAAACACATAAATATAAAATGCCTACATTGCCAAATAATAACATCATAGGAAGCTCCAGTGACCATTTGGCAGAAAGCGTCCAATATTCCCAAGCTGATCCAACAGACCTCACGCACAAATGAGGAGTTTTGTCCCGTAAGAGTTTTCAAGAAAAGAAGTAGATGACTGATCTAGCGAAGAAGAAGATAGTATAGTAGATTGATAGAACAGAGCAGGAATGAAAAAGAACAAAAGGAGAGAAACAGCGACAGTGGGAATTTAAAGCACTAAATTTCCAGAAAGTGGGGATACTATTTATACTGAAACCCCCGGCACCTCCACGGGGGTAATGGTGGGAGTAGACGTTAAACTTCCATGTTCATTTTCATACACAGAAACACATATTTATTTTTCAAACAGCAATGGAATCACTCGCCTTGCTGGGCTTATGGTCATGTTCATTTTCATACACAGAAACACATATTTATTTTTCAAACAGCAATGGAATCACTCGCCTTGCTTAGCTTATGGTCATGTTCATTTTCATGCACAATTTATATTTGAAACAGCAATGGAATCACTCGCCTTGCTTAGACACATATTTATATTTGAAACAGCAATGGAATCACTCGCCTTGCTTAGACACATATTTATATTTGAAACAGCAATCAATGGAATCACTCGCCTTGCTTAGACACATATTTATATTTGAAACAGCAATGGAATCACTCGCCTTGCTTAGACACATATTTATATTTGAAACAGCAATGGAATCACTCGCCTTGCTTAGACACATATTTATATTTGAAACAGCAATGGAATCACTCGCCTTGCTTAGACACATATTTATATTTGAAACAGCAATGGAATCACTCGCCTTGCTTAGACACATATTTATATTTGAAACAGCAATGGAATCACTCGCCTTGCTTAGACACATATTTATATTTGAAACAGCAATGGAATCACTCGCCTTGCTTAGACACATATTTATATTTGAAACAGCAATGGAATCACTCGCCTTGCTTAGACACATATTTATATTTGAAACAGCAATGGAATCACTCGCCTTGCTTAGACACATATTTATATTTGAAACAGCAATGGAATCACTCGCCTTGCTTAGACACATATTTATATTTGAAACAGCAATGGAATCACTCGCCTTGCTTAGACACATATTTTATTTGAAACAGCAATGGAATCACTCGCCTTGCTTAGACACATATTTATATTTGAAACAGCAATGGAATCACTCGCCTTGCTTAGACACATATTTATATTTGAAACAGCAATGGAATCACTCGCCTTGCTTAGACACATATTTATATTTGAAACAGCAATGGAATCACTCACCTTGCTTAGACACATATTTATATTTGAAACAGCAATGGAATCACTCGCCTTGCTTAGACACATATTTATATTTGAAACAGCAATGGAATCACTCGCCTTGCTTAGACACATATTTATATTTGAAACAGCAATGGAATCACTCGCCTTGCTTAGACACATATTTATATTTGAAACAGCAATGGAATCACTCGCCTTGCTTAGACACATATTTATATTTGAAACAGCAATGGAATCACTCGCCTTGCTTAGACACATATTTATATTTGAAACAGCAATGGAATCACTCGCCTTGCTTAGACACATATTTATATTTGAAACAGCAATGGAATCACTCGCCTTGCTTAGACACATATTTATATTTGAAACAGCAATGGAATCACTCGCCTTGCTTAGACACATATTTATATTTGAAACAGCAATGGAATCACTCGCCTTGCTTAGACACATATTTATATTTGAAACAGCAATGGAATCACTCGCCTTGCTTAGACACATATTTATATATATACCATCCATAGTTTATTTGCCAGTTTACATCTCAAGAAATAAGATATTTTACTATAAATTACTAAGTTCTATTTTAATAAGCATGTATCATCCCTATATTTATATATTTTGTCTTTGTCACAACCGACACGTCCCAACCAATGAACACTGAAATCATGAATTTACTTGTAAAAAGATGGTCATGGAAGAAAAAAGTAATTGCAGCATAAAAAAGTAAACAAAAAAGGACAATGCTTTTAAAGAAAATGTATAAATTTATTTCAAGTACATCATTATCAGTATAAAAGGGAAAAGGGAAAATGTTGTCCTGTCGCACGCGACCAAACCATGAAGTATATTTTTTCAAGAAAACAATCAAAACAACTTTAATAAGTACAATCCATAGTTTATTTGCCAGTTTACATATCAAGAAATAAGATATTTTACTATAAATGAATAAAATCTATTTTAATAAGCATTTACCATCCATATACTCTTTTTTTTGTCTAAAGTCGGTTGTGACAACTTTGTCTTTAGTAAAGACAAAGTTGTCACAACCGACATGTCACATCCAATGAACACTGAAATCATGATTAACTAGTAGAATTTAAAAAAAGGAAATTGAGTAGAACACAAAAAAAGGTGAATGGCATATTTACTCATTTGCATATAGCACAAGAAAGATTTAAATAAACTCTGCAAAACAAAGCAATCAAGGAATCACTTCGTCTTTTATCACTAAAAGTAAAAAACGAAAGCAAATTTAAAAGCACGTGTTTTCATCAGTGCATCAAGTGCGAAAAATGAAAAATAGCATCTGTAATTTAATTTTTAACATAGAATAAACCAGTTTATGTTAAGATAAAAATATTTTCTTACAATATTGATAGACTCTTTGATTGGTCGTAACATGTGGTCGGTCGTGACAAGGAAAAAACAAAATCGATAGAGAAACACCAACCTGGTCTTTTCAAAGCATCCATCTTAGAATGAAAACTTTGGATCGGAAATCTCAAGAGACTTTCGCTGTAACTATTTCCGTGTGAAAAGGTACTAATTGTCATCAATTTGTTAAATTTTCGGATTGGAAATGATGGTTACCGAAAGACAAAGGAATTACTTACGTTCAATTTACGATAAATTTACTATGAAAGAATTATTATTTTCCTACAAAAAAACATAAATTAGTGAGGATAAGTAATGTTTAATCTGTCAATGATTTTTTTTCTTATTTAATCAGCATGGATGTTTAGCTATCTAAGAAGAAAGGCAAGCAACGTTGAGACAAAGTACGTCACGACCGATCACGTCATTTTTACAAACCCCCTAAACATAAATAAAAATGTTTTGCAAAGCTGAAAGACATTTAAAGTTAAAAATTAACATTAATGCAACACATCAAACATAAAAAGTTCATTTGTTTCACTCAATTTTATTGAAAAGGAGATGGAGTTTTTTCAGGTCACACAGAATGTCACATTCGCGCCAACAAAATTTTGTCAATTTTTAGTGGAAAAATAGCAATAAAAAACTTCTTTCAACCTTTGTGTGTGTAATGTTGATATATGTTAGTACCTAGTTATATTGCTTTTTTATAAATGCAAAGAAAAAGCTTTAATACATGACACACCAGCTCAATGCCTATATGAGCAGCACTCTTAGGTTCTCCCACATTTTGCTGGCTGCGGACTATTTATAGCTTGCCTGCACCCTCCCTTTCAGTGAAAGGAAAGGAAAGAAGAGCACCGGCGAAGCTATTTATAGCTAGCCTGGCTGAACTAGCTTCAAAACCTAAAAGCTTTGGTTGAGTCGGTGTGATGACCGAAATTTTTTTTTATGGTTCAAAGACTGCATGCTTCCTTTTGGTCACCTTTTGAGACAGCATCATATTTATATTTGAAACAGCAATGGAATCACTCGCCTTGCTTAGACACATATTTATATTTGAAACAGCAATGGAATCACTCGCCTTGCTTAGACACATATTTATATTTGAAACAGCAATGGAATCACTCACCTTGCTTAGACACATATTTATATTTGAAACAGCAATGGAATCACTCGCCTTGCTTAGACACATATTTATATTTGAAACAGCAATGGAATCACTCGCCTTGCTTAGACACATATTTATATTTGAAACAGCAATGGAATCACTCGCCTTGCTTAGACACATATTTATATTTGAAACAGCAATGGAATCACTCGCCTTGCTTAGACACATATTTATATTTGAAACAGCAATGGAATCACTCGCCTTGCTTAGACACATATATTTGAAACAGCAATGGAATCACTCGCCTTGCTTAGACACATATTTATATTTGAAACAGCAATGGAATCACTCGCCTTGCTTAGACACATATTTATATTTGAAACAGCAATGGAATCACTCGCCTTGCTTAGACACATATTTATATTTGAAACAGCAATGGAATCACTCGCCTTGCTTAGACACATATTTATATTTGAAACAGCAATGGAATCACTCGCCTTGCTTAGACACATATTTATATTTGAAACAGCAATGGAATCACTCGCCTTGCTTAGACACATATTTATATTTGAAACAGCAATGGAATCACTCGCCTTGCTTAGACACATATTTATATTTGAAACAGCAATGGAATCACTCGCCTTGCTTAGACACATATTTATATTTGAAACAGCAATGGAATCACTCGCCTTGCTTAGACACATATTTATATTTGAAACAGCAATGGAATCACTCGCCTTGCTTAGACACATATTTATATTTGAAACAGCAATGGAATCACTCGCCTTGCTTAGACACATATTTATATTTGAAACAGCAATGGAATCACTCGCCTTGCTTAGACACATATTTATATTTGAAACAGCAATGGAATCACTCGCCTTGCTTAGACACATATTTATATTTGAAACAGCAATGGAATCACTCGCCTTGCTTAGACACATATTTATATTTGAAACAGCAATGGAATCACTCGCCTTGCTTAGACACATATTTATATTTGAAACAGCAATGGAATCACTCGCCTTGCTTAGACACATATTTATATTTGAAACAGCAATGGAATCACTCGCCTTGCTTAGACACATATTTATATTTGAAACAGCAATGGAATCACTCGCCTTGCTTAGACACATATTTATATTTGAAACAGCAATGGAATCACTCGCCTTGCTTAGACACATATTTATATTTGAAACAGCAATGGAATCACTCGCCTTGCTTAGACACATATTTATATTTGAAACAGCAATAGAATCACTCGCCTTGCTTAGACACATATTTATATTTGAAACAGCAATGGAATCACTCGCCTTGCTTAGACACATATTTATATTTGAAACAGCAATGGAATCACTCGCCTTGCTTAGACACATATTTATATTTGAAACAGCAATGGAATCACTCGCCTTGCTTAGACACATATTTATATTTGAAACAGCAATGGAATCACTCGCCTTGCTTAGACACATATTTATATTTGAAACAGCAATGGAATCACTCGCTTTGCTTAGACACATATTTATATTTGAAACAGCAATGGAATCACTCGCCTTGCTTAGACACATATTTATATTTGAAACAGCAATGGAATCTAATAATAATAATAATACCGGATGCTAATACGCGCTTTACTTCGAATGATTTCGAACTCAAAGCGCGGCGACCTATACCAACATACACGCTCACGTGCAACAAATATATTACAGACACACAACAAGGACAACAGTATACAAGGCATACACGTGGTGTAAAGGCAGGGAGATCGCTATTAGGAAACTGAAAGTTAAATAGTTTTGTATTTTTTTTTAAATTAATTTGACTGCATCCAATTATTATTTTGAAATCTATATTTGAAACAGCAATGGAATCTATATTTGAAACAGCAATGGAATCTATATTTGAAACAGCAATGGAATCTATGTTTGAAACAGCAATGGAATCACTCGCCTTGCTTAGACACATATTTATATTTGAAACAGCAATGGAATCTATATTTGAAACAGCAATGGAATTTATATTTGAAACAGCAATGGAATCTATATTTGAAACAGCAATGGAATCTATATTTGAAACAGCAATGGAATCTATATTTGAAACAGCAATGGAATCTATATTTGAAACAGCAATGGAATCTATATTTGAAACAGCAATGGAATCTATATTTGAAACAGCAATGGAATATATATTTGAAACAGCAATGGAATCTATATTTGAAACAGCAATGGAATCTATATTTGAAACAGCAATGGAATCTATATTTGAAACAGCAATGGAATCTATATTTGAAACAGCAATGGAATCACTCGCCTTGCTTAGACACATATTTATATTTGAAACAGCAATGGAATCACTCGCCTTGCTTAGACACATATTTATATTTGAAACAGCAATGGAATCACTCGCCTTGCTTAGACACATATTTATATTTGAAACAGCAATGGAATCACTCGCCTTGCTTAGACACATATTTATATTTGAAACAGCAATGGAATCTATATTTGAAACAGCAATGGAATCTATATTTGAAACAGCAATGGAATCTATATTTGAAACAGCAATGGAATCTATATTTGAAACAGCAATGGAATCTATATTTGAAACAGCAATGGAATCACTCGCCTTGCTTAGACACATATTTATATTTGAAACAGCAATGGAATCTATATTTGAAACAGCAATGGAATTTATAGTTGAAACAGCAATGGAATCTATATTTGAAACAGCAATGGAATCTATATTTGAAACAGCAATGGAATCTATATTTGAAACAGCAATGGAATCTATATTTGAAACAGCAATGGAATCTATATTTGAAACAGCAATGGAATCTATATTTGAAACAGCAATGGAATCTATATTTGAAACAGCAATGGAATCTATATTTGAAACAGCAATGGAATCTATATTTGAAACAGCAATGGAATCTATATTTGAAACAGCAATGGAATCTATATTTGAAACAGCAATGGAATCTATATTTGAAACAGCAATGGAATCTATATTTGAAACAGCAATGGAATCTATATTTGAAACAGCAATGGAATCACTCGCCTTGCTTAGACACATATTTATATTTGAAACAGCAATGGAATCACTCGCCTTGCTTAGACACATATTTATATTTGAAACAGCAATGGAATCTATATTTGAAACAGCAATGGAATTTATATTTGAAACAGCAATGGAATCTATATTTGAAACAGCAATGGAATCTATATTTGAAACAGCAATGGAATTTATATTTGAAACAGCAATGGAATCTATATTTGAAACAGCAATGGAATCTATATTTGAAACAGCAATGGAATCTATATTTGAAACAGCAATGGAATCTATATTTGAAACAGCAATGGAATCTATATTTGAAACAGCAATGGAATCTATATTTGAAACAGCAATGGAATCTATATTTGAAACAGCAATGGAATCTATATTTGAAACAGCAATGGAATCTATATTTGAAACAGCAATGGAATCTATATTTGAAACAGCAATGGAATCTATATTTGAAACAGCAATGGAATCTATATTTGAAACAGCAATGGAATCACTCGCCTTGCTTAGACACATATTTATATTTGAAACAGCAATGGAATCACTCGCCTTGCTTAGACACATATTTATATTTGAAACAGCAATGGAATCACTCGCCTTGCTTAGACACATATTTATATTTGAAACAGCAATGGAATCACTCGCCTTGCTTAGACACATATTTATATTTGAAACAGCAATGGAATCTATATTTGAAACAGCAATGGAATCTATATTTGAAACAGCAATGGAATCTATATTTGAAACAGCAATGGAATCTATATTTGAAACAGCAATGGAATCACTCGCCTTGCTTAGACACATATTTATATTTGAAACAGCAATGGAATCTATATTTGAAACAGCAATGGAATTTATAGTTGAAACAGCAATGGAATCTATATTTGAAACAGCAATGGAATCTATATTTGAAACAGCAATGGAATCTATATTTGAAACAGCAATGGAATCTATATTTGAAACAGCAATGGAATCTATATTTGAAACAGCAATGGAATCTATATTTGAAACAGCAATGGAATCTATATTTGAAACAGCAATGGAATCTATATTTGAAACAGCAATGGAATCTATATTTGAAACAGCAATGGAATCTATATTTGAAACAGCAATGGAATCTATATTTGAAACAGCAATGGAATCTATATTTGAAACAGCAATGGAATCACTCGCCTTGCTTAGACACATATTTATATTTGAAACAGCAATGGAATCACTCGCCTTGCTTAGACACATATTTATATTTGAAGCAGCAATGGAATCTATATTTGAAACAGCAATGGAATTTATATTTGAAACAGCAATGGAATCTATATTTGAAACAGCAATGGAATCTATATTTGAAACAGCAATGGAATCTATATTTGAAACAGCAATGGAATCTATATTTGAAACAGCAATGGAATCTATATTTGAAACAGCAATGGAATCTATATTTGAAACAGCAATGGAATCTATATTTGAAACAGCAATGGAATCTATATTTGAAACAGCACTGGAATCTATATTTGAAACAGCAATGGAATCTATATTTGAAACAGCAATGGAATCAATATTTGAAACAGCAATGGAATCACTCGCCTTGCTTAGCTTATGGTCATGGAAGTCATGCTGATGCCTACGTGGTCGGTTGATGCGGGGGTCATAACCGTCTCTAGGGGCCGCAGCACCCTCCAGACTGCTGGGTGAGTCACGACCGCCGTAGGCACCTTGTGGCGATGGGGTAGCACTGGATCTTAGACCTACAACACAAAAATTAAACAGCCAGTCTGTAAAACAAAAGTAACACTGATTGTGGAAACAATATTAACTTAAGCTGCATGATGTACTGTGAATACAACTGCAGCTCTAAACAGTTTGTGTAGTTTTGAAAATAAAACCAATAACTTTTTTTTTTTAAATCTAGTATGTTCATAATCTGTAAGTATGTCCAAAATCACCCAAACTTTAAAGTAAACAAATCAAGATGTAAAGTTTAAATAGGCACATTCACATCTCTCTACGTCTTTCACACAAGGGAGGTAATTGTTCCAAACTTACCAGCAGTGGAAGAGTTATGGTCCCCTGTTAGGCTGGTGCGACTGCCACTGAGGCTGCTAGGACTTCTGCGAAAACTGTCCTCACGATCAGAGTCTCGTCTGCCATGGCGACCAGGCAAGTATGTACTGATGGAGTGGTCTCCCACAAGCGGTGCTCCACGCACCTGTTTACAAAAAAAGCATACTTGTAATATGTCTTTTGATTCTGATTCTGATAGATGTTATGTTGCTGCATCCAGATGTCTGGCATTGGCGCAACGGATGAGGTACACAGCTTGGTGATCATCTGGCAGATTCCAGATCCGACTTGAAGGCCTCAGTACTGTCTGAGTGCACTGTTCTATTGTCTAGGTAAAAAGGTAGGTAAAGATAAAGGTAGTCCCATAGCCTTGTGGCCGTAGGGGAGCGTGATGTTGGAGATCACACTTATCTTGGGCCAGCGTAATGAGGGTGATGCCCATCTCTCTCCCTCGCTGCTTTGCCTTCCCCACACCCTTAAGAGAGTAGGAACTCAGTCACAGTTGAGTCAACTGGGGGTGTTGTTATTTGTCGCTTTACGTTTTATTGGATGTTATTATTATGGATTAGAATGTTGGTTGGATGCGTGACTTTCGTTTTTTTTGTGTTATGTCAAAAGGTCATTTCCTCACATTTTATGCTTGCTGTGATAAATCACGCTGTGATATTTCTTGAGATCACAAAGTATTTATATTTCCTTTAGAACAATATGTGTATACTGTAACTAGATTGACTGTTGATGTTTGTGGAACTTGTGCATCTGTAGAATGTAAGCGAGGTTTACTTTTTATTCAATGAGTGTGTGTGCGTGTGTGTGCGCACGCACGCTCGCGCGCAGTATTTGCAAAAAGACGTTTTCTTAGTATATGCTGTAATGTTTCTTCATTACTTATTTGCTTGTAACTTGTAAATGTAACTGTTACTTCTTTATCCGAGTGATGATCTCTGCGCCTGTCCAAAAGCCTTGATGAGGTAATACAGATTTGCGGAACCGAGTTGAACTGTTAACCGCACTGGACGATGCTTAACTTGCGACACATTAGCGAATGCTCCAACCACTGCGCTATCCGACACCCCTAGGTCTAGGTGGTTCCAAGCTATTATTTTTGGAAAAAATGAATTTTTGTATAGTTCTATCTTACAATGTGGCCCTTCGTAGCATTTTGTCATTGTTGCGGATGCAGTTTTCCACTGGGTTGTTGGATTGGAAGTCTGGTAAGCGCTTTAAGCGAATGAGGCGGACAGCTTTCTGTGGGTCGATGAATTGCTCAGGAGGCATTGCTGGCACCAGCCCCTCAACCATCTTATAGAGAAATGTGAGCCATAGCTGTTCACGTCGATCTTGGAAAGGGGGCAGATCACATTTTATGAGGAGTCCGGTGACAAAGCCAGTGGTCGAGGACCTGTAGACCCAGGAGATAAAATGGACTGCAGCTAGCTGTATGCGCACCATCTTGTCAATCTGTATTGGTGTGTGGATCCCATATGATGGCTCCGTAGTCCAGTATGGGTCTGACTAGGGCCATAATGCGTTCCGTTTACATGTTATTGGACAGAGGCAAAGGTTGTCGTGGAGAAACTCTAGGGTACAGTTGGCATTTTTAGTGACTTCATCTTCATCTTATTATATATATATATATTTAATTAATTATCATATGTATCATTAATATTATAATCATCATTATTGTTATTGACGATCCTTATCAGCCATTACAAAAATAAAATAATATAATTTAATTTATTAAAAATCTTATCAATTAATATTGCAATTCCAAACCTTGGGACTGGGAGGAACAGAAGACTGATAGCCTCTCTCTCCAGGATAGGCCCCATTCGCTGCTCTGTCCTCGCCTCCTTGAGGGTAAGGTAACTGACGAAGCACATCTCGATGATGCAAGCTTTCGTACCTGTCATCATCAAGGCCAACTGGTCTTTAATAACAAGTAATTGGGAAAATCGGCCACCACAGTAATTTGTTCTGCCCTTCTGTCTAAAACAGGGTTCGTACAGAAAAATTGCCACAGAATTCCAGGAGTTTTCCAGGAATATATTTGTTAATTTCCAGGACCCGTTAAAAGCTAATGATAGTGAAAATAGTCTTACCACTCATAATTAATAGCAGTTCGAAATTGTTTACTGTAGTGGTACAATAACATGATTTCAATAGTTTTTTTTTTAAACAGTCAATAATTTATATTATTAACAGTCTTTCCTCTGAAAATTTTAATGTTTATTTTTTTTTAATTCACTTCATAAGTATAGATCTATAAAAGTATTAGTAGTACTATAATCACACAATTGAAGTCAAGTCCAATATTTTTATCGGATTTATGTAATATAAACTGTCATTCATCTGAAAATCTGATTTTTTTTTCAATTCACTTTTATTTTAGACTCCTTTTTTTGAAATTAATCTGCCTAACTCCTCAGCATCCTTCTTCAGCTCTTTTGCCTTGTCCCTCAGAGTATTAGACTCCACGATAAGATCAAGTTTCCTCTGAGCTTGTGCATCTTTGGCTTTTTGGTCTGCAGAATTCTCCAAGCATGTATTGTAGCATCGTGAATCAAACTAAGCCTCTTTTTTTCAGGCATGAAAGTTCTCCTTCTTCTGCTTTTCTTTTCTCTCCAGCTCGTCTGCTCACCTCATGTTGCTTCTGACTTTCCAGATAATTTTGATACTTTGCTCGTGCAGACGATGCATAAAATAGCATTTCTTTGTCTATAACCACCTTGGCAGCATCACCAGATTCACGGACAGCCTGCAGAATAAGCCTCCTTGCCTTGAGGCTTTCTTTCATCAGGTTCTCATCTGTAGTCTGTACACCGAACCCCATCTCAACTGAAGCTTGACCATGAGAGAGCAACAGAAGCTGCTGGACCACGTTCCACAACTCTGTGTGCTTGCTCATGTGTTTCTGCAACAGCAAATCAACTCTCTGGTTTTCTTTCTTGTGATCAAACTCTTTGAAACAATCACTGTCATCGATTACAAGGAGAGATTCACAGAACTTTGAGTACTGTTTAATGACAGCATCACAGCTTTCTCTCTTCACCCGACCAGCTTCTGCCATGATTTGTAGTGTTCGTACAAGAAGCTCGTCCCTTTCTGTAATTGCTGGGCGTGTAGCAGCCATTTTCTTTGGGTTCAGCCATGACAGACACCTAATAAGGATCTGCTTAATAGGAGCCTTGGACATGATCTTTTGAAGCATAGCTTGAATGAAGTCTCTACACTCCATACGAAATGAATAACGTGCCTTGTCAGATGCTTTTTTGGTCAGCATGCTTTGCTTTGCCAAAAAGCCAACATCCACTTTGCTTGGATCTTTTAATATAGCCTTGTCTTTCATATCCAGAAGATAAACAGTTTCTTTGTTGGCATCTATGACATCGTCTTTGACAATCCTCTTCATCAGGCCTGTAATAAGCTCTTTCAAATCTTCTGCCAGAAATGGTATCATGGGTCGGTCTGTTTGGTACAACGTCAAGAAGGGTTCCACAGACTTTGCTACAGAAACGAATGACGAAAGTAAGCTCTGCATTACTGTGTAGTTTATTTATAGCTGTGTGTTATTCATAAACAGCGCTTTCGTGTGAAGAGGGTACCCCTACAATCTACACACAAGTTTTGCGTTATAATAATGCTATTTTTCCCTGAGAGGTCAGATTTCTATATTTGCTTGTAATTGTCACACAAAAAATTATCACCTATCAAACTATTGGATTTAACCTGGATTAATAGAAAATATCTAAAAGAAAAGTTAAATTACAATATTTTACTTAAAATATCCCTTTCAACTGTTAATAATAATATAGTAGTATAGGCTTATGACTGGAAACCTGAATGAGTAGCCTATTATTTTAAATGAACTCTATTTGCCTACCTCAATATAATTTAATTAAAACATTTTTTTTAACAGAAAAATCTGAACTTACATTAAAAAAAATCTTTGCCTTCTGATAATATATAAATCGATTAAAATAAATAACTAAGTAGCAGTGTAGGCCTATGTAGCAAAACCGGTCTTTCAAAGCAGGTCAAAGTTACGTTTGCGCCGGAAATAGTACGTGGCAAAGGGGAGTAACTCTAGTTTGGCTTTCTGGAAAAGTGAAAGTACAACTAAGCACTGTGGCGACTTGTGTGCAATGTGTTTATTATTAATTTTATTTTTCTCAGAAATTTCCAGTTTTTATGAAATGAGCACAATTTTATTTTTGTGCTGTCAGAAAAAAATAAGGAGTTAAAAAAAAAATTCCAGGATTAAATGCCAATTTCCAAGAGTTTCCAGGGCCCTGGAAAACAAAACTTTTTTTCCAGGAGTTTCCAGGAGCTGTACGAACCCTGTAAAAACGTTATGGTCAATCTCATCATCACAAAAAAAACGCATAACAGATCAAAACTTTAAAACAAAGTAGCTTTCTAACACACACACAAATTAATGCTGAAGAAAATATTTTTAAAATTTAACCCTACAGCTTTCGCCTGTTTTTTATTTTTTCTTCAATGAGGTAGGAAGTTAGTGCTGCAAATACAACCCTGTCTACAGCCAATGGTGATGCACAAAACTTCAGTAAAGCAATGAGAATTAATTGGGGAAAAGAAGAATAAGAGAAAAGAAAAAGCAAAGGTTACACACAAACTGTCCCAAAAGGCATTCATTGTGGACGATTACTATAATAATACTGTAACAAATGATTTCAATGAAAAAAGAAAACTAACTACAATGGCAACATTTACAGAAAAAAAAATCAACAACTTTTTTTTCTATTGCAAGCCTGATGTGAATTTGCATAGTAAAAATGCCTTTAACACAATCCGATGCCAGGTTTTCTATTATTTTATTGTTAAAATCATTTTTAGAATCAAGGTTGAGTTGAAAAAAAAATTGTAGTGTTTAATATTTTATTGTCATCGTATTGTACGTTTTATGAGAAATGTTAGGCTATACTATACATGCACTTCATATTGAGGTTAGTTCAGACAACATCCAACATTATAATGGTTATATCACACAAGAAAATTTCACGTGAAAATTACATGAAACACAAACATGTGCACACAAAATCGCAGACTCCATGATTCTACATAGAGCATGCATATAACACTTCAGCCATGCAATTAGTCCTCATTGTTTATTGTTGTATTATGAACCTTTTCTTTTTTTTTTTGCATAGCAATGGCAGTAGTATAGTTGTATCATTCTGAAAATTAGTCAGGTTCATGCATTAATTCCTTTAGTGGAAAATGGAAAGTGCATTGATTTTTGTTTTAAATGTACTGACTCGCCACTACTCTCAATAAAATCCAAATAATGAAAATAACAGACAAAACTACATAAGTTAAAACAACAATTACCTTTCTTGAACCTCAGGTGGCAGTCTGAACATGTCTGGCATTTCGATGCAGATACCATTCAGTTTCTGAAAATAGAAGCAGCCAGCATCAATAGTATATCGCATTCAGCAGTGCACAAAGCTGTCATAACACAGCAACATTGGAATTTATAAAGCTTGCCCTTGCTCCAGTTACAATTTACCTCTGATAGTAAAAAGCATTCCTGACAAAATAGTAGTGACCTACACAAAGAAATAAAGTTTGATAATAAATGTTACCCTTTGCCCTAACAACCATAACTCCTGCCAAGAATGCATTCTGGGTTACGCCTCTACGCCTGCATTGACTAAGAGTGCCAGACGAGGCTTGATACACCGATTTCTGCTAATGTGAGGCTGGTGTATCAAAAACAGGGCGCAGTTATTTCTTACCCGCACAAGGTTGTCAGTCTCCTTCTCCGTCTCTGGTGTGGGCGCCATCTGCTTCAGGTGTCGGTAGCTATCCATCAGGACCCTGTACTCCTCGTGGAGCTGCTCCGCTCGCTCTTCAAACTCTGCATCCTCTGCACCGCCAACAGCTCTGCCAACCCCGTGATCCACTCCAGAATCCCTCTGTAGTAAAAAAAACAACAACAATACTCAAGGTGATTTCTTGAACCTGTGTTGTTACTATTGCTGGTTTACTGTCAAAACTTTGTCACAGAACACTAACAAGATGAGTCATTTTAACTTTTAAATGCTGAAAGTCCCCTTAAAACACTGCCACAGATGCATAAAGGATCCCGATGGTGTGTCTGGACTTTTTGGGTAGAATACACTATTATCAATTGTCTGTTCCTTGTGTAGAATATACTACTATCAATTGTATGTTCCTTGTGTAGAATATACTACTATCAATTGTCTGTTCCTTGTGTAGAATATACTACTATCAATTGTATGTTCCTTGTGTAGAATATACTACTATCAATTGTATGTTCCTTGTGTAGAATATACTACTATCAATTGTATGTTCCTTGTGTAGAATATACTACTATCAATTGTATGTTCCTTGTGTAGAATATACTACTATCAATTGTCTGTTCCTTGACTGATTCAGACCTGTATTTCCTTCCAGCACTGTATCTACCAGAAAGCAAAACAAAAAAAAAAGCTGGAATCCAGGCTTCTGGCATTAAGCCGCATGCACACCCATGCACTGCATAAGCCCCTTTAGAATGCTACGTGGCTGCATGATGGTGTCACTAATACTATTAGTAGACAGGCCATTACTATGCAGGTCATGTGGATAACCATTCAAACTAAAATAGTCTAAACGCCAATGTCTACCTATTTCAACACAATGTTATGTTGCTTCTCCGGAGCTTTTTTTATTGTTAGTAGTCCAAAGTCTATTCTTCTTCTGCTTCTTATCATCATCGTCATCATAACATTCATCATCATTCCCATAGAATTTCCCCAAAAAAGAAGACAATAAACGGTCCACATACAAAAATAAATTTTAAAAACACCAAAAAACATCGTCATCATCATCATCATCATCATCATCATCATCATCATCATCATCATCATCATCATCATCATCAGGGATAAAGGGACAATAAGGTAAATAAACTAAACTAAAATAACATAAATAATAATAATAGTATAAAAAAATATTTTTTTAAAAAAACATCGTCATCATCATCATTATTATCATCATCATCATCATCATCATCATCATCATCATCATCATCATCATCATCATTATCATCATCATCATCATCATCATCATCATGGATAAATGGACAATAAGGTAAATAAAATAAAAATAAAAATAATAAATAAATAAAAATAATCAAAAAAAATCATCATCATCATTATCATTATTATCATCATCATCATCATCATCATCAGCATCAGCATCATCATCACAATCACCCTTCATTCTGTCCTACAAACAGACCTGGTCCACCCCCTCACTACCATCGGGTCGGTCCTCAGCAAGCCTGCTGGCCTGGAAAGGTTGTCGTCGCGTGGGTTGCTGCTTGAGGTTGGAGTCCACATGCTCGTGCACCTCGTCAAACTTCATGCCCAGTCTGAACAGCTGACCCTCCAACTCCTTGTTAGTATCAAAGTCTGCATCTGCTGATGCACCTGTTACAAATAATGGCCTGTGGTAATCACATTTATCCACCTCAGCAGAGAGTTCCTCAAGAAGCCGGCTACAGGAATAAAGCATGCACAAAATCATTTGCCGAGTATATAAGTCACAGAAATACAGCACGAACAAGATCATTTGCTGATGTTTTATGTTTTTGCTAGTGCGTGTGTGTGAGTGCGCGCCTGTGTACATTGTTGCTTATGTGTACCAGAGACACACGAATTTTCCTTTTTTGTGGAATAAAAAATGCCCAAGCCATTCGACAACACGATAACCTGCTCACAGTGGTGAAAAAACGGAAACTCCAATGGTATGGCCACGTCACCAGATCATCAGGTCTTGCAAAGACCATCCTGCAAGCGCAAGGCACAGTGCACGGACGTAGAAGAAGGAGACAGAAAAAGAGGTGGGAGGACAACATTTGAGAATGGACTGGTTTGACACTGAGCGAAACAATCAGGGTTGCTGAGGACAGGGAAAGATGGAGTACGCTGGTTAAACAATCATCTGTGGTGCCCCTATGACCTCCGAGTTATGGGAAAGGATAAGATAGGAAAAAATGCTCTGACTTTGACTTTGTTTATAAAAGTCACAGAAATGCAGCATGAACAAAATCATTTGCTGAGTATACAAGTCACACAAATACAGCATGAACAAAATCATTTGCTCCATGAGCCAGTACACGGTCCTCCTAGTAGACCAGCAATTAAAAATATACTTGGATACAGATGAATTATCAATTGTTCTATATAGCTCTTTTACAGCTCATACAAGAGATGCTCAAGGCACTAGCAAAGAACAGGATGTAATTCAAATTACCCAAGGCGCCAACTTGCTGCTTGATGCTATAGTAATCTTGAGTGGTGTTGTGCCTCCATTAAATCATGGATGACAAGAAATCCCCTTAAGTTAAATGATGACAAGACAGGGGCCTTCTTCCTATCCTATCCTATACCTCAAAAGTTGTTGGGGCGGCACCATTGTACTTCATCTTTCTCCGTCCTCAGCAACCTTCATGGCTTCGTTCAGTGTCAAGCCAGTCCATTCTCAAATGTTGTCCTCACATCTTTATTCCTGTCTCCCTCTTCTTCTGCCTCCTTGCACCGTGCCTTGCAGGATGGTCTTTGCAAGACATGATGCTCTGATGACGTGGCCATACCATCAGAGTTTCCATTTCTTCACCATTGTGAGCATGTCATGGTGTTGTCCAATGGATTGTGTGATAGTCTGTGGGACTTCATCGTTGGTGATGTCCTGGGTATCGGAAATGCCCAGAAGTCTTCTGTAGCACCTCACCTCTATGCTTTGTATTCGTAGTAGGTCTGCTGTGAGAGTCCATGTTTTGCAAGCATACAGGAAGATGGAGATGACAGGGGAGTGCAGCAGCCTTAACTTGGAGTGCAGACTGATGGTCCTGTCTTTCCAAATGGGCTTCAACCTTGTCAGGGCAGCAGTTGCTTGAGTGATCATGGAGAGGACTTTTGTCTGAACCCATTGTCTGATAAAATGGCTCCTAAATATTTGAAGCTATGCACCGTGTTGGGGGATTGGCCTTGGACTTTGATGTCCCTGTTGATGCCATTGGTGTTGTTAATCATCATTTTGGTCTTCTCTGCACTTATTTCCATTCCAAAGGCTCTGGAGGTGGTTTCAAGCCTCTGTACCAGCTGTTCAAGTTCTTGTTCCTCTCCCGCCAATCCGTCAATGTCATCCGCAAAACATCAATGTCATCCGCAAAACGGAGGTTGGAGATTGCTCTACCCCCTATGCTGACGGTGCCTTCGTGATCTGCAAAAGCATCTGACATGATGCGCTCTAGGAAGATGACATGATGCGCTCTAGGAAGATTTTGAGTGTTGGAGAGAGTAGGCATCCTTGACGCACACCGATTGTTGTTCTGAACCAGTTTCCGATGGCGCTGTTGTGGAGGACTGCACTGGTACTCTTGTCATACAGGCTTTTGACTTCAATAATGTTAGAGCTGATGTTGTACACTCTCATGGTTACCCACAGAGCTGCATGCCAGACTCGGTCAAACGCTTTCTTGAAGTCTACAAACACATGATATAGATGTTTTAGGTGATGTAGGTATTTCTCGCATATTATTCTTAAGTTGAAAATCTGCTCAGTGGTAATTTGCCCTGGCCTGAATCATGCTTGTTCTTCAGCTATGATTTGTTCAGCTTGGGGTTTCAACCTTTTGAGTATTATTTTCAGGAGGACTTTGCTGGGATGGCTGATGAGGCTGATGGTGTGGTAGTTTTCACACTCGTGAAGGTTATCCTTTTTGGGAAGAGTGATGACATGCAACTGGGTCCATGGTATAATTTATTATTATTATTATTATTATTATTGAGGATTTGTATAGCGCACATACCCTCCTGTATTTGGCGACTCAAGGCGCTGGCCGATACAGGATCTAACTCAAGCCGCCTGAGGCGCCAACTTCCCACTCTGCCAGATCTTGTTACAGCTAATGGTGAGGGTGTCAATCATCGCTTCTCCTCCTGCTTGAAGCAATTCTGCGGGTATGTTGTCCACTCCCGCTGACTTCCCTTTCTTCAGCGATTGCACTGCTGCCTCAACTTTTTCTAGAATTGGGAGAATTTCTTCTTCTTCTTCTCTGATCTCTAGACATGCTAGAACTGATGTGTCTCCATTTGGTTTTTGGTTGTAAAGGTAAGAGCAGTACTCTGTCCATTTATCCAAGACCTTGTTCTTCTGTAAGGCACATGCCAGACTTGCTTTTGATCGTGGAGACCTTGTGCTATTTAACACTTGTCAGCCTCTTCACTGTCTGGTAGGTCTTCTTGCTGTTGTTCTTGCTGTTGTTCTTGTTCAGACTGTTCTCTATTTTCTGCCATTAATCTTATAAGAAGTTCTCCTTTGCTGTGCGCATGCCTTACCAGACGTCATTTTGATTCTTCAGTAGGCATCAGCTCCCTGTGAGGTGTTTTCTTTTTCACCTCTCTTCGTTTGTCAGAAAGGTCCAAAAGTTCAGGTGTGATCCACGGTTTCTTCTTTGGGCGGTGCTTGCCAAGGATCTCCATGACGGCATCTGTCACAGCTGAGTTGAAGGTGGTATTGACATCTACTTTACCTGCTCCCAAAATGAAAATTAGTGCAAATTTCCCTCCAATTGTGGCTTGGAATATTTCTGCCACCTCCGGGTCTTGCAGTTTGCCCAGGTCGAACTTCAGTCTGGTGCACTTTGCTGTGTGTACTCTCTTCAGTAAAGCTGGAAAAACATCATTATGAGATCATGGTCACTTCCGATGTCTGCTCCTGAAAAAGTGCGTGTCCTGCCAATGTTGACGCTTGATCTGAAACGTTTCTTGACCATGATGTAGTAAATCTGGTTGTGATGCTTCCTGCTGGGACTGTTCCAGGTCCATCGCCTGAATTTTTTATGGGGACCAAGAGTGTTTGCCAGTATCAGATTGTTGTATCTGGCAAACTCCAAGAGTCTCAGACGTCTGTCATTTGTCTCGTTGTTGCAGGGGGGTCCACATGTGTCTCCCCAGTTGTGGTAGGAATCTTGGCCAATCTTGGCATTCCGGTCGCCTTGGTCAAGGACAGCTTGCAGATGTTCATAGAAATCCTCGACTTCGCTGTCATCATAGACTGATATGGGGCATAGGCCTGGATGATGGTGATGTTGAAAGGGGCTGCTCTCAGTCGGACGGTAATGAGTCTAGTGGAGGCTGGGCGGCAATCCATGACTGAATGTCTTTATGGACCAAGAATCCAACTCCGTGTTTGTGCCTGTCATCTCTCCCGCTGAAATAAAGCATGTAGCCTTTGTTGGTCATTTTTTCACCTAGGTCTTTCCAGCGCAGTTCACTGATACCAAAAATGTTCCATCGATAGTGGTCCAGCTTGTGGTCCAGTTCTCATTTTTCCTCCTCAGTTAGGGTCCTGACATTCCAGGTTCCTATGACGATGTTGTCCCTCATGCGGATCTTGTTAGTTTGTCCACCAGTAACACACTTATCACCTCCATCCTGGTGGCCAACGGAATGCGCACTCCTTGGTAACCTGGGTGACGACTGATCCGGTATGGAGTGAATGGTTTCATCACATTGTGTGTCTTGGGCAAAAAAGACCTGGTGGGGCCCAATTCTCTCCAGGCTGTTGACCATAGTCGAAAACCATGAGTAAAGTGTGGCTCGCCTTGGCCCCAAGGCCTTATTATGTGGACCTAATGTGAGGCGAGAGTTGGCTGAAGTTACTAGTGTGCAAGTTGGTGATACTCACATCTCTTTTGCAGACTCTGTTCGTGATCTAGGACTAATCCTAGATTCTGAACTGTCCATGTCTAAACACATTAGCTCAGTTGTTCGCAGTTGCTATCTTCACCTCCGAAATTTCGGAAAATTTCTCCCCATGCTGACATGGGCTCTTGCTACAGTCTGTAGTCGACTATTGCATTAGCACCTTGTGGGTCTTCCTGCCACTCAGCTGGATAGATTGCAAAAGATCCAGAACACTGCTGCCAGAATCGTCACACATACTAAATGTTCTGCACATATTCACCTGTGCTTCATTCACTACATTGGTTGCCCGTAAAAATTTGCATAGACCATAAGATATTGTCACTAACTTTCTCCTTCATGAGTAAGAATGCCCCAGAGTAATTGTGTGAACTGATACCAGTATATGAACCACCTCGTCACCTCCGCTAATGCTCCCAGTCCCTGTTCTGTCGCCCTGAAGAAACAAAAAAAAGGTTAGGTGCTAGAGCCTTCAAAAACGCAGCACCAGTGCTCTGGAACTCGTTGCCTGAGACGATGAAGACCACAGGGACTGCTGGATTGTTCAGAAAGAGACTGAAGACATATTTATTCTCCTCAGATTGATTTGTTTCTATGGACTTCACCAAGCATCATCATCGCTCTCACTGTCTTCTTTCCTCCGCACTCCCCTACCATTTGTCTTTCCTATCATTTGATTTATCTTTTCACATCCTCCTTATGTGCACCAAGCATTCGTTTTGGATGGGTACATGCGCAGTACAAGTGGACATCATCATCATTGATGCGCAGATCTGGTTAAAGTGCTAGCATTTACAATGTAATTTCCTGATGTCAGGATGGATTCATCCACATTACCAAATATGTACACCTGTTCTATGGACTACTGACCTGACAACGCCCCAGCCAGCCAAATAAAACATTGTTGGACATACAGGGTCTTCTTTGAAGCGCAAAGAAATCATCATCATCATCATCATCATCATCATCATCATCATCATCATCATCATCTTTTTCTTCTTCTTCTTTTTCTTCCTCCTCCTTCACTTCCTCCTCTTACTCTTCCTTTCTCATTTCCCAAAGTCAGAATCCTGATCATACAACTCCTGTAAGTCTGCAATAGTATATTGTCAGGTCCACTATGCAACCTGGACCAGCCATATTAAAAATAATCTCTCAATTATAATACTGAAATTAGTGGTTGTCATACAAAACTAGAACAATTTGTAAAAAAAAAAAAATTTGACCCATTCATTTCAAAACAGTCAAACAAATTCACAGGAAAAGAATTACTACCTGATCGTCTCAGTACTTTGTAGTCATCTTTGGCCTGTAGGTAGGTGCGGCGAAGCTTCTCGTGGTCAGAGCGGATGTTCTCAAATGCCTTTTCCTGCTCGTCCACTGTCAGCTGACGGTTTTCAAGCAAGGTGTGAAATTGGCCCAGCTAAAATACAACAACAAAACAAGGCTTCTCAACAATGTGGTTTAGAATAATCTGGCGTGCTGTAAGCTATTACGCAAATCATCCATTTTGTTCCTATTACCTGTGGCCAAAGTTCTACTAAGAAGGATGATAATTTTGCAAGACCTAAAATAAAAATAAATAGGAGGGGGTAAAGTTAAACAACCTAACATCTGCAGCTAGCTTACCAGAGAGGTGCCCATGTATAAATGCCTATACATTTTATGTAATTGTTCTTATGCAGCAGTTTTACAGCTCAAGAGCTGCTCAAGGCGCTGGCTAATACAGGATCTAACTTGAGGCGCAAGCTTGCAGCCTCTGGGTGTTGTGGTGTGTCTTAAATTTTCATTGACCAAATACAGCGTGACTAAAAAAAATATCACATAGGACCTACTTTAACCCATTTATGAATCGAAGCCTCCTATGCCTCTTCTGCAAAGACTGAAAAACCAAACGGTCTTCTTGTATTTACTAAGGTGTGCTAAAACAGCTATTTCCAAACCGTCAACAATTCACAAATACTACAGCAAGAATGGCCTCAAGGAAATGATGAGTCAAAAGAGCAAATGGACCAACTGAATCAATGAAATATAAACTGGCATTGTTTTTTGCTGGTGAAGCTTGGTTGATGGAACCTGTCATGTGTCACGTTCTAATGTTAATTTTTCTTTACTCTGCATATTTATGTGAGTGTGCAATTGGGTCTTAGGTGAGTGGGTGTGCGCGCATGCGTTTATGTTTGTGTGCATGCTGAATAAATGTGAAAGAAATCTTCTGATTTGGGGACTATTTTTGGTTGCACATTCGGATGACATTAGTGGAAAGCAATGTGTCAAGTGATGTAATCGTTCATACACATATTTCTATCCTATCCTATCCCTAAACTCAAAAGTCGTTGGGGCACCACAGATCATCGTTTAACCAGCATACTCCATCTTTCTCTGTCCTCAGCAACCCTCAACTTCGCTCAATGTCATTCTCGAATGTTGTCTTCCCACCTCTATTTCTTCCTCCCTCTTCTTCTGCCTCCTTGCACCATGCCTTGCAGGATGGTCTTTGCAAGGCCTGATGCTCTAGTGAAGTGGCCATACCATCTGAGTTTCTGTTTCTTCACCACTGTGAGCAGGTCATCATGTTGTCCAATGGCTTGTGTGATGGTCTGTCAGACTTCGTCGTTGGTGATGTGCTGGGTATAGGAAATATCCAGAAGTCTTCAGTAGCACCTCATCTCCATGCTTTGTATTCTTCGTTGTAGGTCTGCTGTGAAGGTCCATGTTTCACAAGTGTATAGGAAGATGGAGATGACAAGGGAGCACAGTAGCCTTACCAAGGAGTGTAGACTGATGGTCCCATCTTTTCAAATGGGCTTCAACCTTGTCAGGGCAGCAGTTGTTTGTGTGATCCTGGAGAGGACTTCCTGTTAAGACCTATTGTCTAATACAATGGCTCCTAAATATTTGAAGCTATACACTTTGTTGAGGTATTGGCCTTGGACTTTGATGTCCACGTTCATGAGAGCTGGGTACCGTGGGTCAAAGTCGTACCGGTATCGGTATTTCGTACCGGTATACCGCGATTTTAAGTGTTACAATCAAATGGGATATGGCATTGACAGTTGTGACCGAAGCAAAAGAAAGATTGTCATACAGTTTCAAAGAACACATTTCCATAGAAACTGAAGCTTTATTATTGCTTGAACGCCTTCAAAACAAATTATGATAAATCACTGTTTAGAACATCAGCAAACTTTAAACCACAAAATCAAATAAAACAAAAACATTCAACGGGATCGGAAAGGTCTTTAGGAACTTCAGAAGGATTGGTGTCTGGTACCATGCTCAAACACGTGGATAAGCCGCTGTTCTTATAAGTTCTTCTTCAAGAACAACTGCCTATCCAGGTGTTTGGGCTTTAGACTCGCTCTCTGGGTGGACAAGATGTCGCACACTGTCGCGCTATGTGTTGTCAAGATTTCCAAGTTAACCGGACCTTGGACACCCGCATCGGTATACCAACCTTTGCGTTTCCGAATCTGAATAGAGTTACGTACGTGTAAAACCATCCAGCCCTAATGTTGATGCCATTGGTGTTGTTGGTCATCATTTTGGTCTTCTCTGCACATTTCCATTCCAAAGGCTCTGGAGATGGTGTCAAGCCTCTGTACCAACTGTTCAAGTTCTTGTTCCTCTCCAGCCAATCCATCAATGTCATCCGCAAAACGGAGGTTAGTGATTGCTCTGGTAATGAGTCTACTGGAAACTGGGCCGCAACCCATGACAGTGGCTAGAATGTCTTTGCGGACCAAGAATCCAACACTATGTTCATGCCTGTCATCAGCTCAAATAAAGCTTGTAGCCTTTGTCGGTCGTTGTTTCATCTAGGCCTTTCCAACGCAGTTCGCCGATATCTAAAATGTACCAACAATAGTGGTCCAGCTCGTGAGCCCATTCATCTAATTTTCCTTCCTTAGTTAGGGTCCTGACATTCCAGGTTCCTATGATGATGTCTTTCGTGCGGATCTTACTAAGTCGTCCATCAGTAGCACACTTATCACCTCCATCCTGGTGGCCAACGGAAGGCGCGGTTCTTGGTAACCCGGGCAACGACCGATCCAGTATGGATTGAGTGGTTCTTTTCACCATACGATGTGTTTTGGGCAAGAAAGACCTGGCGGGGCCCAATCCTCCCCAAGCTGTTAGGCATAGCCGAAATCCACAAGTACAGCGTGGCTCGCCTTGGCCCAGACCACGTAGTCATTGAACCTATAGTAATGTTAGGTTCCTCCGTCCTGGCCGGTGACTTCTGTGTAGAAGACTTATGACACGCTGGGAAACGTTGGGTCTATTCTATTCAGTGCCCGAACCCACAAAACATCTTTCTCCTGTAGTTTAATTTCGATTCCTTTTTTTTTCATTTGAAGAAATCAATACATAAATGTTATTCACATCTTAGACATAGAATATGTAAAACTGTCACATCTTGATCAGACAACATTGCGCGCTGATGAATATTGTCTGATCTCCATATGACAATATTCCCTATCCCATGCCAAGATGCCAATAATGTATAATGCCATTTTAAGATCTGATAGAAAGTGACAGACCTAACTTTTTACTTTTGTTCTTGGCACCCAAAATCTTTTCACAAGTATATAAAAAAGTTTACATTTTCTGAAAGTAAATAGATTGAATTTCCAAAATGTATCAGAAAAAAGTTCATGAATGTGTAGTTTGTGAATATATACAAGGTTGTCACCATATTTTTTACTCCAATATACTTAGAACGAATGAAATATGTGGTTAAGAACCTCCGTCATTATCATTTTGACTGCTGTACATGGGCTAACAGAAGCGTTCACTTTTATATTATTGACAGAAAAATAGTACAGCAGACAAGATTTTACTGCTATAGTGGACAATTGGTGGTCATGCATTTTTCACAGCCACAATAAATCCACTGGAAAATAGTTCGGAACCCATCAAAACCACAATATAACCACTATAATATTACAGTTACAGAAGGGAAATGCGTCACAGGCATAGGTGCTGATGTGTCCAAATACAAGCGACTGTCAAGCTCCTGTGATCAAAACTATCGCTAATAACGATCATTTGCAAGATGGTAAGTTCATTCTTAGACACAAAACATCTCATTACCCGGTCTTTTTCTTTGAGAGCGAATCCGAGACGATTCTCGTTCAGGTCGATAATACGAAAATTAATTCAGCTCACTTTAATAGAACTTCAAATAATATCGCATGTGGGAGCACATCCACACACACACACACACACACATATATATATATATACACACATGCACCTACACACATGCACGCATGCACATACAATTGATATAACCAAGGAATTTGAAATTCCTTTATCAAAGCTACCGTCACTCAGAATACAGATTGTACAGCCAAATGATACCAGTTATATTACATATTGAACATTGCCTAGATGGTAAACAGCTACACACACACATTCACACCACAGGCAAATGTCCTCATTTCTACAGTATATATTTCTCATACACAAAACACTTTATAATACTTTTTTTTTAATTGCCAAACACCACAGCAACATTTGACACAACCACACTTGACATATAAAATATCAAAAATGGACAGGTGTATATCAAGCCAATTATCATACAGAATGCTAAAAGGATGCAAGCAATTACATACACGCACCCAAAGGAAGGTACATCACTGTATGCTTAAAAGAACACTATTCAGTATTGCATAAAAAAATACTATTACAACGAGAAGAAACAACAAGAAACATCTATATGAATAAACAGGGCGGATTTATGGAGGGGGATGGGGATCCAGGAATTCCGCTGCCCCCCCACCCCACCTCCAACCAACCCTCAAATAAAAAAAATGAAAATGGAAATTGTTTTTTGACTAGCAATTAACCATATTATCTTCATGGAGAGGCCTAGAATGCACCTCAAAAAGCTACATTACCTTCAGCGTCTGCAAGGCTTTGCCCCCACCCCACCTTTCACCCCTGACAAAGCCTTCGTCCCTGGATCCCACTGGAACCCACAGCCCAAGCGGTATTTTGACCCTGGCCACAGTTTGGACCCCCCTCTCTTGCCCCTTGATCCGCCTCTGATAAAAGTGCATGTTAACTTACAACAAAAAACAACCGTAACATACACACACATACACTATCTCTCTTTTGCATTCACTCTCTCTCTCTCGCATTCTCTCTCTATTTCTCTCTCTCACACATACATACAAACAAAATCACTCTCTCTCTCTCTCTCTCACTGACACTTCCACATAAAATGATATAAGCACATGCACGCACAATCATACTTTCGGGGCTAAATCACTCACTCATTCTCACTATCTCTTTCTCTCTCTCTCTCTCTCACACTCACTCTCTCTCTCTCCCTCTCTCCTTAATCTTGTAAAAATCTTCTAAAATCAACCCCATGACGAGAATACAGTTTGAGGTGTCCTGGGATGGATGTAAATCTTGCATCAAAGACTCATTTTCGAGAAACCACGGATATAACGAATACAAACACACAATTCGGCCACTAACTGTTGACTATGGGTACAACAAACTTCGGCTATAACGAAAGGTAAATGTTCCCCCTGGACTTGGTTGTAAGCGTGTTTAACTGTACCTACAAATACAGACCATTTATACAATATCCTAACTCTCTTACCGACTGGTTGTACATTGCTTTGGCATGAATGCTGACAATATATAAATAGTATGTGAACAGTCAAACATGAAATTAAAAAGAAAGAAAATAAAGAGATTTCTCTTAAATAGCGCACTTACAAGCTCAGAGAGCTTCTCAAGGCGCTGGCCCATAATATCCAGCAATCACAAAATAGTTTGCTGAAGTCAGGATTTGAACCCACGTCGCCCAAGACGCACTCACACAAGTCGTGCGCTCTGACCACTGAGCTATCCCTGCCAGTGTTGATAATGGCTGTAATACAATAGCTGTGAGTTGTCATGTTTCAAATGGCAATCTGCCAGACTATGTCCAGTCTAACAGTACCACTGCTAGCCATGCATAAAATCTCAACCAGACTCGTGCATTACTGATCTAAGGCAATTTGAAAGCGATAGAACATTGTGTAATAAGATAACATGAATTGTGGTAGATTTAGAAGTGCATTACTGATCTAAGGCAATTTGAAAGCAATAGAACATTGTGTAATAAGATAACATGAATTGTGGTAGATTTAGAAGCAAAGGATGGAATAACTTCACTAACATAGCATTCATTATTTTATTTATTTATTTATTTATTTATTCATTGATTTATTATTAATTTTATTACGTAATAATAATAATAATAATAATAATAATAATAATAATAATAATAATAATAATAATAATAATAATAATAATAAAATATAATAATAATAATAATAGTAGTAGTAATAATAATAATAATAATAATAATAATTATTATTATTATTATTATTATTATTATTATTATTATTATTATTATTATTAACAACAACAACAACAAATTAATAGATTACATTACATGACATGGTTATTGCTTTAGGTCCAGCGGACTCTTCCGAGCCAAATCAGGACCACAAAATCAAGACCACAACTTTGCTGAAAGAGGACTCACCCCTGATCCGCATGAAAGATCTGCCGAAACAACCCTAGTGGTAACACTGAACGCACTCCACCAGCCGAACACTTTACAATAAAGACATCCCACGCAAGGGACGCTGAGGCTATACTCTAATTTATCGAACTCCCGTTTACAAAAACAAAATAGAATACAAACATCATTATAAAATATCCACAAAACACATACATAGAAAATGCCTAAATTGCTAAATAATAACATCACAGGAAGCCCCAGTGACCACCTAGCAGAAGGCATCCAATATTCCCAAGCTGATCCAACAGACTTCACGTACAAATGAGGAGTTTTGTTCCCGAAGAGTTTTCAAGAAAATAGGTAGGTGACTGGTCTGGCGAAGAAGAAGATAGTATAGTAGATTGATAGAACAGAGTAGGAATGAGAACGAACAAAGGAGAAAGACAGCAACAGTGGGAATTTAAAGCACTAAATTTCCAGAAAGTGGGGACACTATTTATACTGAAACTCCCGGCACCCCCATGGGGGGAAAAATTAATAGATCGCACAAACAACTGCTGCCCTGGCGAGGTTGAAGCCAATTTGGAAAGACAGGACCATCAGTCTACATTCCAAGGTAAGGCTGCTGCGCTCCCTTGTCATCTCCATCTTCCTATATGCTTGCGAAACATGGACCCTCACAGCAGATCTCCAACGAAGAATACAAAGCATGGAGATGAGGTGCTAGAGAAGACTTCTGATTTATAATGAAACTCCCGGCACCCCCACGGGGGGAAAAATTAATACATGGCACAAACAACTGCTGCCCTGGCGAGGTTGAAGCCAATTTGGAAAGACAGGACCATCAGTCTACATTCCAAGGTAAGGCTGCTGCGCTCCCTTGTCATCTCCATCTTCCTATATGCTTGCGAAACATGGACCCTCACAGCAGATCTTCAACAAAGAATACAAAGCATGGAGATGAGGTGCTACAGAAGATTTCTGGGCATTTCCTATACCCAGCACATCACCAACGATGAAGTCCGACAGACCATCACACAAGCCATTGGACAACACAATGACCTGTTCACAGTGGTGAAGAAACAGAAACTCCGATGGTATGGCCACGTCATCAGATCATCAGGTCTTGCAAAAACCATCCTGCAATGCACAGTGCAAGGAGGTAGAAGAAGAGGGAGACCAAACAAGAGGTGGGAGGACAACATTCGAGAATGGACTGGTTTGACACTGAGTGAAACAATCAGGGTTGCTGAGGACAGGGAAAGATGGAGTACGCTGGTTAAATGAAAATCTGTGGTGCCCCTACGACCTCCGAGTTACGAGATAGGATAGGATAGGATAGGACATTAAAAAAAAATTTAAAGAATTTTTACCCTGTCATCCAAAGCAGCTGCCTGCGTCTGAATGTTGTGTTTGACAGTTTTTGTTGCCAGGGGTTCTTTGCTGCTTGTTCTGTCTTTGGAATCAAACTCTGAGCCTCCTGATTTTTGCGCCTTCTCCGACCGTCCAGAGGACGTTAAACCAGTGTCTGAGGTCTGGACCTGTGCCGCTGACACTGAATGCCCATCTGAAATTTTAAAAAAAAATATAGATTATAATGAATTTAATATGATTAATGTAAGTATTATATCCAACCTTTCTGTCACTGACTATAGTCTGATGATCGCAGACCACACAATATACTCGCCAAGCATTCTCTCCAGATGAATACGTAAACATTTCAAGAGCCGCTTTTACTGCCTGGATCCAAGATAACAGATTTTTATGGAGCAACTAGCTAATGAAATGAATAGAGTTACTATATGGTAATCCCATGAATTCAGCAGGTTATAGCTGTACCTCCAGTTTTAAAAAAATCTTATACAGCCATAAACTATACATATCAATTTTAACTGAAAGTCATTTACAAGTAAAAAGCAAGAAATATGGTCTATTGCAAAATATAACTTTATGTGAACTTGACTTGATTTTGACATCTTTCTTTTCTGATGGTTCTAATGTTGCGCTTTTTCCAGCTCAAGAGCTGCTCAAGGCGCTGACCAATACAGGGTCATACACAAGGTTCCCACATGCTGCCTTAGGCACTTTGTCTGATGCCCAGACAACTAAGCACAATACAGGGTCCAACACAAGGTTCCCACACGCTGCCTTAGGCACTGTGTCTGATGCCCAGACAACTAAGCACAATACAGGGTCCAACACAAGGTTCCCACCTGCTGCCTTAGGCACTTTGTCTGATGCCCAGACAACTAAGCACAATGCTGGGCCACCACCAATGGTGGAGAAGGAACCTAGTGCAGCTTGCTGGCCTGTCTACAACATAGGCATCAGGATCGTAAAGTCCGTGCTATGTAATATGTGTGAGCATAGACTAGACCACGGTTTACACTCTCAGGGAGGTTTGCTTGCTTGTGCATCAGGGTCATGCTAGTTTTTTCCCATGGCACTCCAGGTAGTCAACTAGGTTTGAACCACTGCTTCTATGGTGTATCGTTACCTGGCACTCCAGGTAGTCAAACAGGTTTGAATGGTGTATCGTTACCTGGCACTCCAGGTAGTCAAACAGGTTTAAATGGTGTATCGTTACCTGGCACTCCAGGTAGTCAATGGGGTTTGAACCACTGCCTCTGTGGTGTATGGTTATCGCCCAACATTCAGTACTTCAACGGTCTTGCTACTGCATGTGTACACCACTAATCCAATTGCATGCACCCCCACTTCACATTTTACATTAGGTTATTTTGTTTCTAGCAACATTTGGATACATGAAATGTTTTCACAACAAACCCATGCATACAGCATGTATCATTACCAAGGTCCACCAAAGTCATTAAACAATTTCTTTGCAACAAAACAACACTAGAGTAGCAATGGCTCTTGAGCAGCAAACAAACAGATAACACACCCTGATTGCTGTACAGAATGATTTGTGTGGCGTTCAAGCTGACAAGTTTGCAGGTTCATATATTTTATTTTAACTAACCACTAACTCCACCCCTGTCAAGCAGAGTAACCTACTGCATAATATATTTCTTAGTCTATATACTAGGCAGGCCTAGACAGGGCAGTGCCTAGAAGCTGATACATTGGTTGCTGGGAGACAGGGAGAGGAGAGCACAGCTGGTTATTATTTAAATACCTATACAGCTATATGTTAGGTACAAGAAACCTAATGCTGTGTGCCAAAAAAAAAGGCTTATAATTTTAATAAGCAATAGCTATATTTTGGCCTTGACTACAACCCATCACAGCTATAGAATTTATATGATCCTATGAAGTGCCATCCAATAAGGAAACAATTACATGTACTTAGTGTGTGTGTGTAGAGTATATGTCCCCTGCAGGCAATTTAAGCTAAAACATATCAATGTGGACCATAGTTCGTTCTCAGAAATATTATCTTGCCTGTCATCATAACCATTTTGCAAAAAATATACTATACGACAATTATAGTCCATGTTCACCTGCAAAATGCAAAATGTTTTTGTTACCAACTTATAATTATAAGGAAACAATTCTACAGTGCTGAGCAAACATACAAGAAAGCCTCTATGAGGTAATACCATAATCTTGGAGACCTGACTGGCACTTTTCCAACTGTGGGAATCCTTTGATAAAACGCTCTTGGCACCTAATCAACCCATCCGCAGGTATTTTACGCACAATAAAACATCTCCCTCTCCCCACAATCATGGCACTGACACCAGCCATAAGGCGACACTGGAATCTAAACACTTGATTGTTGTTGAAATCCAATATTAATGTGTCTAGACAAACAATGAGCTTAGCAGTTGGATGGCAATGTTCAGGCAATGGCAGTAGTCCAACAGACAATTCAACAGGCTATTGGAATTTATATGACCCTGAATTACATTGAATTCCAAATCAGGATAGTGAGGAATTCAAAGGTTGATCCACTCAAAGCCATTATAGTAGTAGTAGTAGTAGGGACAGATGTAGGCCGTGAAGCCTTTCTGAACGTCCCATCTTTTATATTTATTTACAATGGTCTGCCTTGCATGCAATTTGCCTACATATTAATCATAGCTGTAAAATAAGTCTATAAATTTTGGAATTGCATCCAACTGGTCTTTGAACTGATTAGTAGTTTTAGCACTCTTTAAAGACATTGGAAGGTCATTCCAATGTCTTACAGTTCTATATGAAAAAGAGAATTTCCTAATATTAGTGTTACAGTGTCTAACAAAGATTTTGCCTTCAGATAAGCGTGTCGTATTACTATGAGGATTAGCAAAAAAGTCATTCCATTCTAAGTCATCAATGTTATTATAAATTTTGAATACTTGTATTAGGTCACCTCGTAATCTCCTACCAGACAGTGAATGTAAACCAAGGAATAAAAGTCGCTCTTTATAGGACATTTTTCTACATTCTATAAGTAACTTTGTTGCCCTTCTTTGAACTTTCTCTATAGCAATAGACTGCCGTTTAAGTTTAGGATACCATACAGAATTTGCATATTCCAGATGGGGCCTCACCAAAGCCTTATACAACATACAAAATGATTCTTTATTGATAAATTTGAAAGTTCTTTTAATTAGTCCAATCATTTTATTTGCTTTGTTTATGCTGTTCTGAATATGAGTGTCAAAATTTAAGGACATATTAAAAGTTACTCCAAGGTCTTTTTCTTCTTCACATGATTGTAACAGTTTGTCTAAACCGCTAACACCCATCTTATACTCATGCCCAGGATTTCTTCGACCTACATGCAAAACCTTACATTTTTCAACGTTAAAAAATAAATTCCACATCTCAGTCCATTTTTGTAGTTTATCTAGATCCTGTTGTAAAAGTTTAGAATTATTCACTGTATTGTATATCTTTGTATCATCAGCAAATAATTTACAAGGGCTAGCAATACCATCTGGTAGGTCATTAATAAAAATAGTGAATAAAACGGGTCCAAGAACACTGCCCTGAGGAATTCCGCTAACAACCTCCAATTTATCAGACAGTGCATCTCCCACTTTAACAGTTTGAATTCTATCTGAAAGAAATTCCCTAATCCAAGACACAACATTTCCATTAATACCGTAAGCTTCTAATTTTCTTAAAAGGCGTTCATGGGGTACAGTATCAAATGCTTTACGGAAGTCTAAATAAATAATGTCCACAGGGTTCCTGCTGTCCATGTATGATGTAATATCCTCCATAACTTGAAGTAGCTGTGTAACGCATGATCTTTTTTTTCTAAAACCATGCTGACATTTCGCATACAAGTTATTATCAGTAAAGAAATTAACTAATTCGTCTCTAATTAGTGACTCTAAAACTTTACAAGATACACATGTAAGACTAACAGGACGATAGTTCCCTGGGTCAGAGCGTGTACCTTTTTTAAATATGGCAGTAACTTCAGCGGTCTTCCAATCCTTCGGTAACTGACCAGTCTCTAGTGATAAATTAAACAAATTACAAAGTGGTACAGCCAATTCATTGCATAATTCTTTTAAAACTCTTGAAGGAATTTGGTCAGGTCCCTGAGCCTTTGTTGGGTCTAGGTTACTTAATTTTGTTTTAACTGCCGCAGGAGTAAATTTAATATCAGCTAATGAAATACCATTTGATTTACTACATTTCTCAAGATTTGGAATATTTGTCATATCCTCTTCTACATATACACTTGCAAAAAAATTATTCAATGTTTCCGCTTTGTCTGAATCTGATTCGCAAAACTACCATCACCTTTTTTAAGCGCATTTACACCAACACTACTTCTCGTCTGTTCCTGAACATACTTCCAAAATTGTTTAGGTTTGCTTTTACAATCATGTGCAATTTTCATCTCAAATTCTCTTTTTGCATTTTTAATTATTCTGTTGCACTGATTTCTTACTACTATATATTTATTATAATCTAAACCAAGTTTGCTCTGTAAGAATCTCTTATACAGTTTATGTTTAAGAACCTTACTATTCATCCAGGATGGTTTTATTTTTTTCTGACTAGCACATTTTATTTTTGGAATGTATCTATCCATCCCCGACAATATTACATTCTTGATTTTATTCCACATACCCTCCACATTATCCTCCAGAAGTGTTAAACCTGACTCAGCAACATATTTTTTTAAATTTATATAGCTTCCTTTACTCAAATTAAATTTGTACTTATTAATTGGCAATTCTGTACACTTTGGGATGTATAGTTCAAATATCAACACATCATGATCGCTTTTACCAAGTGGAGCTCTATGTATTACATCTGATATTAAAAGATCATCATTTACCAATATAAGATCATCTAGTGTTGATTTTTGTCCTTCTCTATGCCTAGTAGGGTTGTTGACTTTCTGTATAAGATATGCATCCCTGATACATTCAATAAATGTATTATTTTTATCTCCACACCATTCACCATCCCATCTTACATTTGGAAAGTTAAAATCACCAGTAATACAGACTTTGTCGAATTTCTGTATATCTTGATTCTTAAGTAATTCAAATAAAAGTTCGTCATTATCGACTGATGAGTTGGGGCTTCTATATACACAACCTATGAGTACTCTTTCTCCCTTTCCGCCAACAAATGTTCCCCAAATACACTCCTCAAACTTCGTATTTCCCAGCAAACAGTATTCTTTAGCATTAAGTTTTTTATGAAAATATAGTGCAACACCTCTTTTAGGGTCTTTATTCATGAACAAGTCATAGTTTGGAACCTCATATTCCAAGTCCAAGGGAACATAAAACTGATTTTTAGCCTTAAATTCTGTAATCCCGATAATATCAGGTTTTAGTTCATCAATCAGAAGAAGTAATTCACTTTTTTTATTCAATAGTGAGTCCACATTACTGTACAAAAAATTTGTAGAATGATTAAAACTATTTACATGCACCTCAGTATCGGCTCTAATTCAATTCCCCTGCGTCTGTGGAGCTGCAGCTCCTTGACGCTGGTCAGGTCTAACTTGCCGCTTGACAATTTCAAACTTTCTATAGTCAATGCGAAGATCAGTCTCCCCTTCTTCTTTCCTCATGCTCATTTCAGCTCTAAGTTGTTTGATTTTTTCTCTCTCCTTTGGTGTATTATCAGTATTTATAAAAATACGTTCCATGGGAGGTTTGTTTTTATTTAGCTGGAAAATGCCCTTCAAGATTTGGAGTTTTGTCTCTTCACTTCCCACCTCCATTCTCAGCATCCTTGGTTTTACATTTTGCCCTATTCTCAATGGACCCAACCTCACTGGGTTTTTTGCCTCTTCAGCCTTCACTTCTGGAATTTGGCTAATCAGTGCTCTTACTCTGTCTCTGTCTTCCATCTTTCTTTCCTCTGAAGTTTCCTTTGTGCTCTCAGCAAGATTTACAACAATTATGTTCAGCTTCCTTTTTTCCTTCTCTTCTGTCTCACGTAAGTAGTTTTCCACCTTCTTTTCAATAATTTGTTCTATGTGTTCCTCCTGGTCATGCCTCATTTCTAATTGTTCAAGTCTCGTGGTCATTGTTTGCAGCAGTTGAAAAATACCATCAAGTTTAGCCTCTATTTGTGATTTCACTATCACCTCCTTCTCTCCACACCCATCACAAGTCCACTGAATAGAGCTTATGATGGATTTAAACCTGGTTTTGTTAGGACAAGTAACATTTTTATACAAATATGGGTATATTTATATCTGATAAGATACACAAAAATCTTTGGGAAACCTAATCCTCAAAATAGATTGAAAATTAATTGTACCTTCAAAATCAGGAGAAAAACAATATATACAATACTACAGTCATGCTGAATTATAGATAAACCGATCAGTTACTTAGATAATACCCAATTAGTTTAAGAACTGTATACATTGCATCATCAATGAAAAGGTATGTTAAAAATCCACTTTTCATCATACTTCTACCTTTGTGCTGTTTACACTGTTGATCACATTCAGGCTTCTCATGATCACACACATAACAAGAACTTCCAGCCTCGCTGATACTAATTCCATTGACTGAAATTGTCACACTTTCCCTACTGTCTTCCTCTAGAGGCTCAAGACTCAAACTTTCTCCTAGTTCCAGGAAGGGGCAAGCCTCTTTGATGGTTGAAAGGTGAGGTTTAGCCATGTACATCTTTCACACCAGCACCATAAACTGTGATCTAATATTGAAAATCGTCACAGCTCTATCACTATGATAAATAATCACACCACTATGCCAAATGGTTTTTGCTTTTCAACTTTTCAACTAATAACTAAACACAAATTCAATCACCAAGAGTAACAGCAATTAATCAGTAAATTTTCTAGGAGTGAGAAACAAATTTATCAAATTTTTAATTCTACAAAGTAAGAGTGTGCTAGTGAACCACAAGCTGTTCTCGCTAGACTAATAGAACTTTACTAATGCAATTTACCACATATAATGGAAGTCTAATTCTGTGATAACCCAAGACAAGATCTTCCTCTAGTGCTCTTAACACAAAGCTTTCAAGATAATTCTAACAATACATGCCCAGGAGCAGCTGGGACAACCTAAACTCCTCACAAAACCTTGTAATTTTCTACTTCACAACACACTGGTGTCTTTCTAAAATACAGGTTACAGTGACACTGATTCTCTGAACTTTCAAACTGAAAACAAGTAATTATTTTTTTCTTTGCGTTTGCAAAACATCGGCTTAAAATAGTAAGAATTTATATCTTCAATAGGGCTGGACAGTTTTACCGATACGTAACTGTATTCAGGTTCGGAAACGCGACAGTACGGTATACCGGTGCGGGTGTCCAAGATCCGGTTTACTGGGAAATCTCGACAACATATAACTCAACAGTGTGCGACATCTTGTCCACCCAGAGAGCGAGCCTAAAGCCCAAACACCTGGATAGGCAGCTGTTCTTGAAGAAGAACTTATAAGAACAGCAGCTTATCCACGTGTTTGAGCATGGTACCAGTCGCCAATCCTTCTGAACTCTTAGGGTTCTAAAAGACTTTTCCCGTTGAATGTTTTTGTTTTATTTTGATTTTGTGGTTTAAGGTTTGCTGATGTTCTAAACAGTGATTTATCATAATTTGTTTTGAAGGCGTTGAAGCAAAAATAAAGCTGCAGTTTCTATGGAAATTTGGTTCTTTGAAACTGTTTTGAAATGTATGACAATCGTTCTTTTGCGTCGGTCACTACTGTCAGAGCCATTTCCATTTGATTGTAACACTTAAAATCGCGGTATTCCGGTACGAAATACAGATACGACCTAAAAATACCGCGGTAATACCGGTACGACTTCGACCCACGGTACCCAGCTCTAATCTTCAATATATTAATAAAATAAATAGAACTTGCATGTCTCATTGATATAAAACACTTGTCAATCATAACTACACAATGTCGCCTTTTACTTCATCAACTTCACACACTCTGAAAGAAATGTATGTCTAAGAAACGTTCTCATTCTGCCTTGTTTAAATTGCCCATAGAATGTTACTACATTGATGAACCCCCCTAATCCTACATTGTTTTTGCTATTTCAAATAAGCTGAAAAAACCTGTTACATATATATTCATGTACGTGCATACTAAATTCCTTCTATCAACATCTGACCCAAATTACTTACAATTAACACCCCAAACACCCCTACTTGCCTCCTCCCTCTTTATCATTTACTTCCAACAAACACCTAATAACAAAGTTTGTGTAGTAAACTCTACACAATGACACAGATTTCATTGCCGTACCTTAGCATTCTTATTTCCTACCACTCAACTCAGAAACCAAAGGAATCCATGCTGACCCAGAGATAAATTTGTTTGCTTGACATCCAATTGAAAATTTCCAGACATGCACATTTATAATTATGAGTATGGCTTTTCATGCAAAAGTATTTAGTTTCCATATCTTTTTTTTTTAATGTACACGCGTTCATGAATACTTTATTTCACTCATGTGTTTTATGTATTACAGTGTATAAACACACACACAAACATGCATACACACAAACATAATTTAATCGGGGCTGAATACAGTATTGTTTTGTGTGGTTCAAGTATTGTATGTGAAAGAGAGAGAGAGAGAGAGAGAGAGAGAGAGAGAGAGAGAGAGAGAGAGAGAGAGAGAGAGAGAGAGAGAGAGAGAGAGAGAGAGAGAGAAAGCATTGTGTATGTGTGTCTCTGTTTGCCTGCTTGGGGGTGGAGTTCGACCATTGTGGAAGTTATTCTTTATACGCCATTTAAAAACAATGGAACATAAAAAAGACCAATATTACTTGCCCCATATGCACCATTTTATCATCAACAAAAACACCCACAGACTTTGATAACAAGGAAAAAGTATTGTTTCATAAAAAGTGGGCTTACAAAAGTGTTAAGTCACTAATCTTCTTAGCACTACCTAAACACAGATATGTACATATAATTGCATTTCTTTTAGCCTGTCTTGATACCACTGAAGCTTTTTTTTTTTTAATCAGCTAATATGTTCTTTATATTTTTTTTGAAAGACATTATAATGTCACAGTCCAAATAAGAAAATTCTAAGAACATTGCCTTACCAGACATGTGTGAATAACATTATTCAAGAACATCAAAATGTTCACACATTATTATGACATAATATTCAAATAAGCATAATATTACAGTTAGTAATAATACCGACAGGATTAAACGTTGATATGAATTTTTAACAAGATCTTAGGGATCTGAAGACGGACGTTAAAAATAAAATGCAATATTAACACTAAAAGGAAAAAAAAAATAATAATAATTTAAAAAAAAAAAATAAAATAAAAAAATAATAATAATAATAATAAAGGAAGAACTTGTTTTATTTTATGATGATGATGGCCATTCAACCCATAAAAACCTGCACATCTGCTATTCTCATTGTGAAAAAAGAAGCAATTGGTTAGCACCATGAGCAGATCTTCAAACTGTAGCTGCACTATATAATACTAATTCATTTTATTTAAAACACAGACCCACATTTCAGTATGCATGCCAATGAAAAGGGATTCCTACTTCTTTTTTTTTCCCACATCGTTACGTCATATTATCTCCAATACCACTGAAGCTATAATACCTCGGATAGTATCTCTGTTTATTTCTGTATTTCTGTCTTTTTTGTCATTTGTGTACATAGTTGTAAATAGTCTATTTCTGTCTTTTTTGTAATTTGTGTACATAGTTGTAAATAGTTTGTACCTTTACTGTTCCATCTTTTGGTGTATTGTAGCAAAAGCGATGTTTTATCGTGTGCATGTATTTATATGTAATGACTATGTAAAGCGTGGTGAGTCTGGTCATAGGCTGGAGTACCCGCTATATAAAAATCCGTTATTATTATTATTATTATCCAAGACAATCTTATTAAAATCCAACTCCAGGATAAGCGTCTACAGGTCAGTTATGCTGCATTATGGTGCCAGAACAGGGATTAGAGTAACTGTAATTGAAAGCATAGCCACAATCATCCACGGAATTTCCCACTGTATAGATATAGGTATCTACTCAAGTGTCAAATAACAGGAATGGAAAGACAGACATACAATATTTAAGTCCAGTTCTACAAAATATAAAAGGGGTTTCAACCTCAAATTATTCAGGGGCCACAGGAGGTAGAGTCTGGGTGAGACTGGGCCGCATCAAGTATTCCACAACGTTAACAGTATTATATCCTTAATAAGAAAATAAAATTCCCGTTGATCTAAAGTAAAAATATTCAGCTATTAAATGCTATGAAAATAATGAGCTTTTGGTAAACAAAGATGAAAAAGCATAAAATGAAATAAAAATATGGCGATTCCCACTTGTGATTTTAAAATTAAAACAGCAAGGGGTACTAACAACCACATCTCCAACGTCTGTCGCTCTGCATACACGGCCATACGCCAAATCAGCTCCTTTCGCCACTATCTTACAGTCACTGCCACCAAAACCCTAGTCAGCGCTCTCCTTCTTTCTCGTCTTGACTATTGCAACTCTCTCCTCGCTGGCTCCCCAAAACACATCATTGACAAACTACAAAAGGTTCAGAACTCAGCAGCTAGACTAGTATTCCGAGCAAAGAAATGCGATCACATCACACCTCTACTACATTCCCTTCACTGGCTTCCTGTGCAAGCACGCGTATAGAGTACAAACTCTCTGTTCTCTGTCACAACTTCTTCACAGATTCTTGTCCTTCCTACCTTGCTGATCTACTGTCTGTCTACTCTCCTTCACGCACTTTAAGATCTTCTGCTGACACTCGCACACTCAAGGTTCCCGTCACCCGCACTAAGACATACAGCCAACGTGCATTCGCTTACTCTGCACCTAAGCAGTGGAATTCCCTTCCCTCCCATATCCGCAACATACAATCAACACAGGCATTCAAAAAGGCCCTAAAAACCCACCTCTTCAAACTGCATTATTCAGACTAATTTGTATCCCGCTGCCATTCTCTCCTCTTTTGTTTCTGTCTGACCCGTAAGTGTTTACACGGCTGTAAATATTTATACTGTTTTCCTTTCCTGGGTCTATCCGGGCATATAAATAGCTGTGAATAAGTTTTTGCTATTCTATTTTTGTCTTTTTTGTCATTTTGTACATAGTTGTAAATAGTTCTTACTTTTACTGTTCCGTCTTTTGGTGTATCGTAACAAAAGCGATGTTTGATCGAGTGCATGTATTTTTATGTATTGACTATGTAAAGCGCGGTGAGTCAGGTCGTAGGCTGGAGTACCCGCTATATAAAAACCCGTTATTATTATTATTATTAAATATGTACAATCAAAATCAATACTCAGCAACTCCTACCCATTTTCCTACCCTAGTTCCTACCCTCCCATCCACCCCTGCCTTCTCCCTTGCTAAGGATACAACGCTGTTTGCATTGTGGAATACAGGATGCGATCCGTCTTTCCAAGACTCTACCTCCCGTGGCCCCCAGATAATTTGAGTTTGAGATCCCTGATCTAAGCAAAAAGAAGTTCAACACCACACAGCACATTGAAATTGTACAAATTGCAGTACAATATACAACACAAATCATTACACCGTAACAACAAAACATCAAACAAGAAAACACAACATAAAACAACACAACACTGTTTCATCCTATTAAACATAGAGACAACTAACTCACAAGTAAAATGTTATTAAAATAAAATAAAAACAGCCAAATAAACTCACCTGCCACACTTGCAAAGGGTCCACCAAGCACAGCACGTTGTGTAGGAATCTGGGGCAGCTGATGGACACCTGCCCTGCCAGAGGGGGCCTTGGGAGACATCAGCCCTGTCTGCACGGACATAGGGGTTGGGGAATCCGCGTGCACGTTGATGCGAGGGCCAAGCCTCATCTGGTCGATGGTCAGTTCAGCTAAGGCATATTTAGACAGCAAAGTGTCGTACTCTTTCTGCAGCTGCTGCACCAGCTCTGTGGCCTGTTTACGTTTAGAAGATTCCTGCTGCAGTTGGTTTGTCAGCTCCCCTTCTGATCTATCCAATGGGCCTCCTTCTCGGCTGTCATCCATGGTGGCTCGGGTGATCTCGGAGATGGACATGTGGGTGGGTCTGACTGGGGTAGACCTGTTAGCGATGTTGCTGACGCTCTTGCTTTTGCTTTTAACGCGGAATGACTGGTTGGCGTCAGAGACAGTTGGGGTGGGCAGTATGCGCTTGTGCATCTTGTCTCCTGTTTTACCTGGTGGACAACAACAGCACCAGTTTCTTTAATGTACAATGTGTACAACAGTTAACAGTTCAACATTTTGCCATCAAGTCAATAATCATCATTCAATAATAGTACTTTAAAAATAAAAATGTCATGGCAGAATGCAGAAAACTTGATTATCTTGGATTGATTGCTTATCTTTGTTGTTGTAACTATGCCTCCCAACCTCCATCTTCCGTCAAAAATATAATGTAACTTACCTCCTTGTGCATTGTTATGCTCAAAAAAGCTTTCCTCAGAGCGTGCCTTGGACATGGCGGACTTGGCAGGTGTGGAAGCTCCAGGCTGAGGTCGTTGCGGACTTTCTGACACTACAGATGCCTGGCTGGCAACAGAGTCTGGTCTGACCTTGGCCACCTCTGACTTTGACCCTGGTGGTTCTTGTGGGCCGGGAGAAGGGCTGAGCAGGGAGCGCTGGCGACCGTAGGTGCTTTGAGGCGTTTGTGCCCGACTGCCATGGCTGCTGGGTCGGCTGTCTGATGGGGTATATGGCAGTTTCTGGGCCTGGATGCGAGAGGATCCTGGTAGAAGCTGGTGATTGATCAGGAACATTTCGTCGTCATCACCAGTCTGCTGGGACTCAGAGTAAATCAGTTCAGCGTCTTCGGGCGATATTTCAGGGAATGAGCGACCACTGATGGTAGGGGCAGAGCTGGCTCTGGAGTTAGGGCCTGGGTGTGAATGCTTCCTTTCTCCATGTGTCGCATGACCTTCACCCATCTCATCATCTTCCTCTGCCTGCTCTCGCTCGTACTCCTCCTGCAGATACTCACCAATCAAATCACGATGATCGTCGATGTGATCGCGAGAGAGGTGGGACTCCAGAGCTTCAAACTGGTGTTGGGATTCATCATGGGAAAAATCCTCTCCGTCAAACACCACACCCAGTTCCCGCAGCTGCTGGTAGTACTCCTTAGAAAACAGATTGTCCTGATCCTCTCCATCAACCCCTCCTTTCAACATACTATGCGATTTCTTGACTGCTCTCCCACCTCCAAACAGGGCGCTAGTGTCCAGAGGACGCTCTAATGTGCTTCCTGGAGTATCCAGCTCTTCAGCCTTGTGTGGCCTTGACTTTCTGTCCCCATCAAGGTCACCCTCGATACTGTCCAGATCATCTTTGGAGGCTTCGAAGTCGCTGATGTTGATGCTCTCATCACCAATGGGGGCCAAATCTTCCTCAAAGCTAGCATGGAGGTGCTGTATGGACGTGGAGGTGCTGGATTGTTTGTCACCACCAAATCCGGAATCCGTGCCATGACCTGCTGTGTTGACTACATGCTTGAACAGATCAAGGTCATCATGGAGGATCCCATTATCATCCACATGGAAATCAGCTGTGATGAAACAGTAAAAGATAAACTTACAAAATAATCATCACAAACTTATGTGCTTTAGTAGCGTTGTGCATGCACCCCTCAATTATTCAAAAGTAATCATTTAATTTATTTTATATGTGTGGGTGGGTTTGGTTTGTAAGTGTGTGTATACAGGTGTGTGTGTGTGTGTGTGTGTGTGTGTGTATGTGTGTGTGTGTATACATGTGCATGCATCCATGAATGTATTTGTGCATGAAATGTGAAAAAGAGGAAACATTGTCTGTATTATTTACATAAAAAGATACTTAAACAGTGTGAAAAATGTACACAGAAATTTTAGAAGGGATTGACAGAGAGAAAGTGCAAACTGACAAAAAGAGAGCTTTTGCACGGTTAATGTATAATAATTTATGGACAAAAACAACACGATACTTACAGGCAAATGAATCTCTGAGAATTCCATGGTCATCAAGTTCAAAGTCATCACTCATTCCTGTCAATGCCATCTTGGTGATCCGTATTTCAATAACTATCACCCCATCCACAATCAGACACCTGACTTCACATAACTGCTGAACATCACACAGTCTGGAGTGAAAAGAATGTTTCCTCCATAAAAATGAGGTAGATCATAGTATACAATAGATCTGACTTTGTTCCAGATAATTCTTGCACACAAAGTTGCCACAAAATCACTGGCACATGTCAGAATTATCCCATGTCTGTTCCATTGGAGTTACTCAACAGTAAGTAAAAACCTGAAACAGAAAATAACATAAAATTATAGGAAACATTATTAAAACAATAAACAGTGACACTGGGGGTGGGTGGGGGGTAGGAAAGGGGTGAGGGAGGGGGGTGTTGAAACAAACAACAAGAGTGTATCTCAAATACTCAAGTCAGTGGGCTCATACATGCAGCACTAGGAGAAAAATAACAATGGAATTTTACAACAATGCAAAATTATATCATGTATGAGAAATGCAAATAAAATGGGATTTACCTGCTGCACTAATTTAATTGATACCTCAAGATTTTTGATGAAGGCAAATTGGAAAACTATCATAGCCAAACAACAACTTCTTAGTAACATTAATCACAACGGGCAAACGTTTAGTTCAATGGTAAAATGTAAAATTGTTCTCATCACATGACTAAACAATTAACTCAAATTGTAGCTAAGGTGGTAGCTAGTTACAAAGCATCATTTTTGAAGTATTAACACTTACCACATCTACTTTACTCCCAATGATCTGGATTTAAGCCAAATTTCAATAGCCTGGTTCACTCAAGAATGGCCATATATGTGTGGGAGAGAAAGAAAAAGGATTTCCAAATTCATATTGACAATTAATACTCAGAGCACAAAACTCTTAATCTAATATTCCAGCTTGGAAGAGGAGAGAGAGCAACTTTCAATCTAAGCAATCCAGAAAAGTAATAGGACATGGAATCCAACTCAAAGGCTACATCTACCACAACCAGATTCTATTTTGACAAGGATTGGCCTCGATTTGTCAAGCAAAAGCTTGTTGTGCCAAACATTTGTCATATGGTCCAATAAGCCACTTTTGCTTAGCACAAATACCATTTTCTGTAGGTTCCGATAGCAGTACTTTGTGCTGCCTTATATTGGCTCTATGCCAAAAGACAGCCTTATAGTCAACAGGCAGTCTTGACCAAGTTTGTTCTTTCTCCTTGTATCCCAGACCAAAATACTCTTTGAGTGGCTTTTGTTCAGTGAAGTCAATAAAGATTCCAATAAACAACTCTAGAGCTAAAAATAAACCAGTCACAAAGACAGGCACACTAACTCAAACACAAACATAAATTGCATAAAAACCAAACCTCCACTATGCCACTAAATTTCTGAATACAGTTATAATGGAATACCATTTTTAACCTACCAAAACGTGACAGTTCTTATTAGTTGTGAAAATATTAATACTAAAGTAAATATGGGTCTAAAACTCTTGTACTGAATAATGTACAATCAAAATTAATACACAGCAAAGGGTACCAGGTTCCATAGGAACCTGGAATGTCAGGACCCTAAATGAGGAGGGAAAATTAGAAGAACTGGCCCACGAGATGGACCACTATCGATGGAACGTTTTAGGGATCAGCGAACTGCACTGGAAAGGCATAGGTGAAACAACGATCGACAAAGGCCACAAGCTTTATTTCAGCGGTAGAGATGACAGGCACGAACACGGAGTTGGATTCTTTCTTGGTCCAATGGAACATTCTAGCCACTGTCATGGGTTGCCGCCCAGTCTCCAGTAGACTCATTACCATCCGTCTGAGAGCAGCCCCTTTCAACATCACCATCATCCAGGCCTATGCCCCAACATCAGACCATGACGACAGCGAAGTGGAGGATTTCTATGAAAATCTACGGGCTGTCCAGACGATGGACATGGCACAGTTCCGGTGGTGAGCATCACAACCAGATCGACTAAATCATGGTCAAGAAACGCTTCAGATCAAGCATCAACATTGGCAGGACACGCACTTTTCCAGGAGCAGACATCGGAAGTAACCACGATCTCGTGATGATGTCTTTCGGGCTTCACTTGAAGAGAGTAAACACAGCAATGTGCACTAGACTGAAGTTTGACCTGGACAAACTGCAAGACCCGGAGGTGACAGAAATATTTCAGGCCACAATTGGAGGGAAATTTGCACCACTGCTCATTTTGGGAGCTGGTGAAGTAGATGTCAACACCAAGACCACCACCTTCAACTTAGCTGTGACAGATGCTACCATGGAGATCCTTGGAAAGCACTGGCCAAAGAAGAAGCTGTGGATCAAACCTGAACTTCTGGACCTGTGTGATAAACGAAGAGAGATGTAAAAGAAAAAGAACACCTCACAGAGAGCTGATGCCTATCGAAAAATCAACAATGACATCCATGGACCCATTCGCTTGTCATCACTCTTCCCAAAAACGGTAACCTTCAGGAATGTGAAAACTACCACACCATCAGCCTCATCAGCCATCCCAGCAAGGTCCTCCTGAAAATAATACACAACAGGTTGAAACCCCAAGATGAAAAAATCATAGCTGAAGACCAAGCAAGATTCAGGGCAGGGCAAAGTACCACTGAACAGATTTTCAACCTCAGAATAATCTGCGAGAAATACCTACAGCACCAACATCTATATCATGTGTTTATAGACTTCTAAAAGGCGTTTGACGAGTCTGGCATGCAGCTCTGTGGGCAGCCATGACAGCGTACAACATCAGCCCTAAAATTATTGAAGTCATCAAAAGCCTATATGACAAAACTACCAGTGCAGTCCTCCACAACAGCGCCATTGGAAACTGGTTCAGAACAACAACTGGTGTGCGTCAGGGATGCCTACTCTCTCCAACACTCTTCAACATCTTCCTAGAGCGCATCATGTCAGATGCCCTTGCAGGTCACAAAGGCACAGTCAGCATAGAGGGAACAGCAATCTCCAACCTTCGTTTTGCGGATGACATTGATGGATTGGCTGGAGAGGAACAAGAACTTGAACAGCTTGTACAGAGGCTTGACACCACCTCCATAGCCTATGGAATGGAAATAAGTGCAGAGAAGACCAAACTGATGACCAAAAACACCAATGGCATCAACACGGACATCAAAGTCCAAGGCCAATCCCTCAACACAGTGCATAGCTTCAAATATTTAGGAGCCATTGTTAGTATCAGACAATGGGTCCCGACAGGAAGTCCTCTCCAGGATCGCACAAACAACTGCTGTTCTGGTGAGGTTGAAGCCAATTTGGAAAGACAGGACCATCAGTCTACATTCCAAGGTAAGACTGCTGTGCTCCCTTGTCATCTCCATCTTCCTATATGCTTCCGAAACCTGGACAGCAGATCTACAACGAAGAATACAAAGCATGGAGATGAGGTGCTACAGAAGATTTCTGGGCATTTCCTATACCCAGCACATCACCAACGACGAAGTCCGACAGACCATCACACAAGCCATTGGACAACACGATGACATGCTCACAGTGGTGAAAAAAACGGAAACTCCGATGGTATGGCCACGTCACCAGATCATCAAGTCTTGCAAAGACCATCCTGCAAGGCACAGTGCAAGGAGTTAGAAGAAGAAAGAGACCAAAAAAGAGGTGGGAGGACAACATTCGAGAATGGACAGAGCGAAACAATCACTTGAATCAGGGTTGCTGAGGACAGGGAAAGATGGAGTTGGTTAAACGATCATCTGTGGTGACCCTACAACCTCCGAGTTACGGGATAGGATAGGATAGGGTACTAAACATGTACAATCAAAATAAATACACAGCAACTCCCAACCATTTCCCTACCCCAATTCCTGCACAAACATATCCACCTTACCTCCTCCTCTGTTCTCTCACCCTCATTGTCTCAATGACTCTCATCTCTCTTTTTATTTTGCCAACATTGTTAGTCACACACTAATTTGCATTACCAGTCCCCAGTAAAAACAACAATAAAAGAATGGCATGCACAGTCCACAACCTTACTGCCTCAAGACACTCCTGTCCTACATTCTTGCACACAAACAAAATCACATCAGTAGGACTGGGAGTGCTAGTAACAAAGGCAGTACTATGGGAAAGGTCTTTATTAAACAATGTGATACTAACTTAAGGAAATATTGCTTTAGCTATCGGGTTGCTAATTTTTGGAATAACCTACCACCAAATTTAAAAAATGCACACTCAACTAACATCTTCAAAAATCTGCTTGATGCCAATGCTAAATTTGTTGATCTATTTATCGAATTCGATTGAATTCAAGAGAGGAAAATTTTAGCACCGAATGACCATGACTGCTTTAAGAATGTAAAATACAAAGATGGGGCGTACACAGGCTTCACAGCCTATACCCAGCCTCTACTACTACTACTACTACTACTACTACTACTACTACTACTACTACTACTACTACTACTACTACTACTACTACTACTATGCTGGCCAGAAATATCAGAGCCAGAGTAAGAGTTTTGTAAACTTCTCTCATTTTAAAGTTGCTTAGATGGAGACTGATATTCTAAAGAAACTGCAGTAAAACTATATTGAAATATAAAAGACTAAAAGTACATTTATCTATAGGGCAAAATTATACAATTGCCTCATTTTCCACATAATATAATTATGATAACAATCATGCAGGAGGTTAAAAAAAAAAAAGTCCATACATTTTTTTGTCTAGCGGCTTTGTCGCTTACTGAACAACTATTGATGAACACCTGTTAACATTTCTTATAAATATACCCTTTAAAAAAGCAATTTAAAAAACTTGAGGCCTAGTACATGACAAATTGATTAAAACAACTAACCATGATACCAGATAGGCAAGCTTTTCTGATAAATAAACCTCAATGACTGTAACACAGTCTTCAAGTGCCGTAATGTACTATAGGCTACTAGCACTACAGTCACAAGTAGATCTCTCTGATGGCAAGCACGGGCATGACATTACATAGATCTTGAGAATAAGAATTTTGCAGCAACCATTACTACATTAGTACAACTCGCAGTCTTAACTTTCTAAATACAGACTATAAGTATGGAAAGAAACTGATTGCATTGTTTTTTGTTCTCTTCTTCTATCGCGAAATCCTATAATATTCAAATTGCCTGCACTTGGGCATACACCCCGAACAACCACATAAAAGCATTCCAAAACTTTGAGCAACAAACCTGAAAATAAGGCCGACAATGCACGAAAGAAACTCGAAAACTAAATGACTACAGAAGAGAAAAAAGTCCGACAATTACCGAGCAAACTGACCTACACAAAAACGCGAACCAATTTCTGCAAAAACTCGAAGCGCGAACTTACATGAAAGCTTCAGGCGTCGTCAGCAACATGGCACCCGTAGCTTGGTAATCGTACACAATCCGTGGCAGACATGTTTTCTCTTGTGACGTCATAGGCGGAGAGTTGTGTCAGGGGAAAGAACTTTGTACCGAGAAAATAACCAGAGGGTTCCTTGATTCCCTCCCATCGGTTCGATGACGCCAATCAGTCACCTCATGAATAGCTAGCTATAATAATAATATTATTACTATTTATATTTATTTATTTAATTAATTTATTATTGAGTTTGGCTTGTTTGCTGCACTTTTCTATATTTAAAACGTTGGGATGCTTACTCGTTTACTAGTCTAAAACAAAAAGTGCCAAAACGAGATTTGTTCAAAAGGAAACTTCTTCCTAAATCCTATCCTATCCCGTAACTCGAAAGTCGTTGGGGCACCACAGATGATCGTTCAACTAGTGTACTCCATCTTTCTCTATCCTCAGCAACCCTCATGGCTTTGCTCAGTGTCAAGCCAGTGCAGTCCATTCTCGAATGTTGTCTTCCCACCTATTTTTCTTTTTCCCTCTTCTTCTGCCTCATTGCACCATGCCATGCAGGATGGTTTTTGCAAGGCCTGATGCTCTGGTGACATGGCCATACCATCAGAGTTTCCATTTCTTTACCACTGTGAGCATGTCATCGTGTTGTCCAATGGCTTCTTCTTCAAGTAACTGTTAATACTGTGTAAAAAAAAACAACTCCACATCTTTGGGAGAAAACATACAGTTCTAAGCACAGTTATTATTATTATTATTATTATTATTTTTATTATTATTATTATTATTATTATTATTATTATTATTATTATTTAGTCATGTCTGAGAGATGTGTGTCTGTTGTGAGCATGTATGTTGACACAGATTGCTGTGCATTATAGTTAGTTATTCATTGCTTAACAGGGTCCAGCAGACTGTTAAAAGTGAATCAAAACTTCAAAATGAAGACCACAACTTGGCTGAAAGAGGATTCACCCCTGATGCGCTTAAAGAACAACCCCAATGGTAACACTGAAGGCACTCTACCTGCTGGTCACTGTACAATAAAGGCATCCCATGCAGGGGACGCTGAGACAATATCGAATCCCCGTTTCAAAAACAAAATAGAATACAAACATTTTAAAAAATAACAAAACACATACATATAAAATGCCTACATTGCTAAATAATAATATCATAGGAATTCCTAGTGACCATTTGGCAGAAAGCGTCCAATATTCCCAAGATAATAAAACAGACCACACACAAATGATCGGGAGTTTTGACCCGGAAGAGTTTTCAAGAAAAAAGGTAGGTGACTGGTCTAGCGAAGAAAAATATAGTATAATAGAGTGATAAAACAGAGTAGGAATGAGAAAAAACAAATAAGAAAGACAGCGACAGGGAATTTAAAGCACTAAATTTCCAGAAAGTGGGGATACTATTTATACAGAAACCCTTGGCACCCCCCACCCCTCCCGGATTGCTGTGGATTGAGCCTGCATGTTTAGTGATTTAGATTATTAAATTATTGTTTCAAAGAACAATACATGAAATAGAGTAGTTATTTCCTTTACATTTGAAAGCCCTGACTGAGTTTCAATTCAGAGAAATGCGCTTACACAGCACTCATTATTAGTATTATTATTAACCCTAACCCTGGTATGATTACCCTTCATTCATTATTTAAGGAAAAAATGGTTCTCTGTTCAATTGTTTGAAAACAATGCATACCAATCTTCCAAAAGTTACAATCCATGTTCAGGTTCGACCTCTTTGATAAAAAGGAAACCGTTCGTTTCAAAAATGATAAAAGGCAAACAAAAGCGATCAATAGAACCAAATGAATTGTGTAGAGCGACTTTCGTTGTGACAACGCGTTAAAAGCATTTAACTCTTTTTTTTTAAATTGATTGCATTACATTACATTACATTATTATTGCTTTAGGTCCAGCGGACTCTTCCGAGCCAAATCAGGACCGGACAACCCCCGATCCGCATACAAAACAACCCTAGTGGTAAAACCGAAAGCTCTCCACCAGCCAGTCACTTTACAATAAAGACATCCCACGCAGGGGACGGCTGAGGCTTCACCCCAACTTATCGAACCCCCGTTTACAAAAACAAAATAGAATACAAACATCATTATAAATTATCAACAAAACACATACATATAAAATGCCTACATTGCTAAATAATAACATCATAGGAAGCCCTTGTGACCACCTGGTAGAAAGCGTCCAATATTCCCAAGCTGATACAACAGACCTCATACACAAACAAGGAGTCTCGTCCCGGAAGAGTTTTCAAGAAAAAAGGTAGGAGACTGGTCTAGCAAAGAAGACGATAGTATAGCAGATTGATAGAACAGAGCAGGAATGAGAAAGAGCAAATGAGAAAGACAGCGACAGTGGGAATTTAAAGCACTAAATTTCCAGAAAGTGGGGATACTATTTATACTGAAACCCCCGGCACCCCAACGGGGGTTTTTAATTGGTGGGGAAGGGAGTCACAAATGCAGTAATTTTTTTTAATATAAGTTTTTGTGGCTTTTTTTGCATTGAATACAAGACAGGTATGTATTGCACTCATTGCAAACCAGACTAGATCTAATATAAACACATATCAGAAACAAAAGTTTTTTTTTGTTGTTTTTTACATTTTATTACAAAAAAACAAGAAAAGAACAAAAGCAAATATATACTTAACAATAATAGTTTGACCAGTAGGAATAAACAAGACAAACACAGCAATAATATTAATTAACATTATTTTAAAACAAATTTATATACAGTAAAGTATTTTACAAAACATTTCACAGAACTGTTACGGCCAATTGTTGTTTAAGAACTGTCTCAACAACCTTACCAATACAATGAGTGATCTGTACTGTCTCAACAACCTTACCAATACAATGAGTGATCTGTACTGTCTGAACAACCTTTAATGCACTTTGAAAACGGTTGTTCTTATTTATGCCTTCATGGCCTAAAACTTGTGTGTAGACATTCTCGTTTAAGCCAACAGGAATTACTAAGTAGTGAATACAGACTGAATGTAAAACTGACAAACCATTGAGCACAGCTGCTTGCTATTGTATGCTGATACAACATTCCTTCAACAAAACCTCAAACAAGACTTGTGTTCTCTTTCCACCGAGTACAAATGCCTTTTGAATTCAAATCTTTGAGCACTCGATACAGTCAATTGTAGCTTGCATTTTCACTTTGAACATTCAATGCAGTCATCAGTAAGATGAGTTTATATATTTGAACATTTAATGTTAGGTTCTGCTCAGCAAGGTCAAAGAGAGAGTCTTTTTGTCAAGTCGCCATTTTTCTGAAGGACCTTAGGGAGAATGACCCACCAAAATTACCTCTTTTGTAATATCTAAACTCAACCAAGCTTCTTACAGTCATACAAAACAACATGCTGCCACAAAATTTGATTGGATGAATCCATATTAAAATTAGAATTGATTGATTGATTTATTGTTGCTTTAGGTCCAGCGGACTCTTCCGAGCCAAATCAGGACCGGACAACCCCCGATCCGCATAAAAGATCTGTTGAAACAACCCCAGTGGGAAAATTGAATGCCCTCCACCGGCCAGTCACTTTACAATAAAGACATCCCACGCGAGGGACGGCTGAGGGTTGACCTCAACTACGCGAACTCCCCGATTACAAAAACAAAATAGAATACAAACATCATTATAAATCATCAACAAAAAACATACATATAAAATGCCTATAGTGCTAAATAGTACATTCATAGGAAGCCCTAGTGACCACCCGGCAGAAAGCGTCCAACACTCCCAAGCTGATCCAACAGACCTCATACACAAACAAGGAGTCTTGTCCAGGAAGAGTTTTCAAGAAAAAAGGTAGGTCATTGATCTAGCGAAGAAGAAGATAGTATAGCAGAGTGGTAGGACAGATCGGGAATGGGAAAGAGCAAATGAGGAAGACAGCGACAGTGGGAATTTAAAGCACTAAATTTCCAGAAAGTGGGGATACTATTTATACTGAAACCCCCGGCACTCCAACGGGGGGAACTGTTGCCGCAGTTAATTTGTCATGCCTACAAAGGCAAGACAGGTTTTCAACTGGGGCTTTCACTGTACCCTTTATAGGTTAGAACAATCTACAGTGGCAAGATTGCTCATGACCCCAAGGGGTATTAAAATTAGAAATAAAAATAAAATAAAACTGTATTCTATTAGATAAATTAAACTAAAACAAAACACATGAAGTTAAAAGAAAAATACTTTAAAATATCCTGATTTGTTCAAGTAGTTACTGACAGTGACTTGCATGTTTGCAATTGCCACACTTTGAGCTCCGGAGGAAAAGAATGTGTAAAATACCACTATTATTATTATTATTTTGTTATTATTATTATTATTATTATTATTATTTTGTTATTATTATTATTATTATTATTATTATTATTATTATTATTATTATTATTATTATTATTATTAATATTTGGTATTACTGCAGCACTATCAATCAGTATCTTCAAAGTTTTATAGTCTTTGACTTGTCTCAAGTCTGTTGGGTAAAGTTCCATGGAGAAAACCTTTCTCCGATTTTTATTCAATAAATGCAATAGCCATACTTTTATACTGGACAGAGTCCATATTCAGGAAGGGCATTACCTGCTGTTAATTTACCATTAGGGGGGTAAAATCTTTACCTTCCGCTCGTTCGGACTTGTCTGCTATTCAGAGAAGTGGAAACTGCCCTGCCACTTGGTCAAACTGCTAATAATTTTACTGACGTTACCCCCCCTCTGGTATCTCGTACCCAAGCCGAAGTAAAAATGGCGAATCCAATTGTTTTCATAATGATTTTGTATCAGAGATGAAGGAACAGTGTCTTTTGGGGCAGATGAAATCATAGAGATATACTTGATAATGTAGATTGTAGAATATTACAGGAAATTCACATTTTGAAGAATCTACATCATGCGAATGGTGGAGGAAGTAGGAGAGGAGTTGCAACATGCGAGCCAGCATTGTTACTCCTTCCTTCACTGCAACTTCGTGTTCAGCACTATGTCTCCCGTTCTATTTATGCTTGTGGCAATAAAACTGCCATAAAATACTTTCTTTTTGATGGTAGACTAATGACTGAGACAAACTATGAAAGTAAAATGTGTTTGGTTTCGTCTTTCAATTATAATTAAGCTAAAAAAATGTATGTGAAAAGTTGCTTTTTTCTTTTGTGTGATCCATTGTCTGCCATGGAAGCTGTTGTGTTGTTGTCATTGAAGAGCGTATGCATAAGATAGGGGTATTTCCAGGAATGTCAAATTTAGCAAGAGTTAGGGCCCAAGCATCAGGTAGGCCTTTTTGAATACTTCGGTTACCGGCAGTTTTTTCCAACCCTAAGAAAAGAGAAAAATGACTGCAAGGTCTATGTCTTGAGATAAACAATCTATCAAGGGTTTGCAAGCGGGTCTTTCTGAGTACGGGCCATGGTGAATGTCATGAATCTTGCCTATCTGTTTCAGTTACAACCATAAAGATGCCTTTTAGGCTCCATTGGTGCTTCTCATCGGAATAGTATCGGTATGGAATCTTTTTGTAATGACGAGTAACTGAACAGCAAGCTTTTTCCTTATCAAGCATGATGCAACATTGGGGGGTCTTATATATTTATATACCGCTATTATCAACTATGATAACTTGTTCGGTGCTTCAAAAAGCCAACTAATTGTTATAAATGAATTCCAAGTTATGACCATGATTTAACAGCACATGAAATCGCCCTGTACTTACATGCGAACAGTAAAGATGAATCATGTAGAAGAAATAATATGCATGAGCAGTTGTGCTTCAAAGTGTCAACATTGAGTAGCATCCCTTGATTAGAATAAACATTTGCTTTGTTCTTCCTTAAAAATTATTACAACTTATTTTGATCTTCATAATATAACAATGAACAAGATGACAATGTACAAACTAAATAAAACAAAGGTAGACAACTTTTTGCACTACAAAAGAATGACTCCCCCTCCCCCTGCCCCTCCCCAACAACTACTTCTTCTCACCAACCCCCACCTACTTCCACTCCTTCCCCATTCATTACATTACATTACATCATTATTGCTTTAGGTCCAGCGGACTCTTCCGAGCCAAATCAGGACCGGACAACCCCTGATCCGCATAAAAGATCTGCTGAAACAACCCTAGTGGTCAAACTGAAAGCTCTCCACCAGCCAGTGAACCCCTGATCTGCATAAAAGATCTGCTGAAACAACCCTAGTGGTCAAACTGAAAGCTCTCTACCAGCCAGTCACTTTACAATAAAGACATCCCACGCAGGGGACGCTGAGGCTGTACTCTAATTTATCGAAGCCCAGTTTACAAAAACAAAATAGAATACAAACATCATTTTAACTTAACAAAACACATACATATAAAATGCCTACATTGCTAAATAATAACATCATAGGAAGCCCTAGTGACCACCTGGCAGAAAGCGTCCAATATTCCCAAGCTGATCCAACAGACCTCATACACAAATAAGGAGTCTTGTCCCGGAAGAGTTTTAAAGAAAAAAGGTAGATGACTGGTCTAGCGAAGAAGAAGATAGTATGGCAGATTGATAGAACAGAGCAGGAATGAGAAAGAGCAAATGAGAAAGACAGCGACAGTGGGAATTTAAAGCACTAAATTTCCAGAAAGTTGGGATACTATTTATACTGAAACCCCCGGCACTCCAGCGGGGGTGTTCCCCATTCAATTCCTGAACATTTCTCTAACTCTTGAAAACAAAAAGGTAACTGAACATACACACTCAACAGTTAATATCAATATATAAAACATCCAAGTTCAATGTTAAAAGACACTACCATTTTGTACAGCCTACTTACCACTATTGAAATGAATTCCAAAACACACAAAAACACATGAAAAGTAAGAGGTAGAACGTTTATTGAACCAAATGTAAAAACTCCAACTAAAAACTAGCAACACGCCAGCTCAATGCCTATGTGAGCAGCACTGTTTAGTGCCTCCACATTTTGCTGGCTGCGGGCTATTTATAGCTTGCCTGCACCCTCCCTTCCAGGGAAAGGAAAGGAAAAGTAGCATCGGCGAAGCTATTTATAGCTAGCCTGGCTAACCTAACCTCAAAACTAAAAAGCTTTGGTTGAGTCGGTGTGGCAAACAACCTAAAATTGGCTTCTTTTATTTTTAAAAAAGATAATTAAAAAATAGAACAGATTAAGAATACATAAATAAACTATTTCTACCTCCTAAAAAATGGAACAAAAACATAATCTGATAAGTATTATATCAATAAGATCGTGAATACAAACTAAATATGAAAGGACCCATAAGGACATATTTTACAGGAAATATATACATAATAAGGTAAAAACTATCCAGAAACAACAAAATGAACAGTAGCTGCTTAGTAAAACTCAATCTACTCAATCTAAAGCAAGGAACAGAAAGTGATGCAGAAATATTGCCTAGGGGCACATTTCACAATTTTTACAAGAGACACACACGCACACAAAACCATTTTATTTCAACCAGGTCATCACTACTTTTGCAGTTTATCGAAAAAAGCAGATCGTCTGCAATTCTAGCTGTCGAAAAAAACACGTCTATGACACTTACAATCAAATGTAACGATAAAATGGTTAAAATAAAACAAGTCTTTAGGGGAAAGAAAGGTGGGCGTGCCTCTTGTAAAGTTTGTTAAAATATGACTTGAACAATGTTCCACTTCATGCCACCAATAATTCTTGCAAGCAACCTAAGTAAATTAAATAGAAAGAAGTAAACAATAACTCTGGGTAACAAACCTGTTTTAACAAAGCTAAGAAAGACAACCACACACAAAATATTTCTCAGCCACCTCTAAAGGTTGAAGTTCAAGAAAGGAAAGAAAGATGACGTCAAAGTAATGAAAGCAAGAGAGAACCGACTCACGTTTTTGAAAATATCACTAGTAATGTTAACTGAGCAAATTTAATAATACTCGTAAACCAAGGTAACAGCAAAATGTCTGGAAAAGAAATCCCCCTGCCTTTGTTCCATATGCAGGTAAAGTCAAACATGACAACTAATATAAAATCGACGTGAAAATTTGTGCAATAAAATGCCGGCAAATGATCACAACTTCTGAAAATTTATTCAAGAAAAAAATTCTCCAATGGTGTGGTATTAAAAAAAACATGCAAAAGAACAAAAACAGCCGAATAAACACAAGGTAAAAAATTTAAAAAAACATCAAAGCTATTCAACATGCAATATTACATGTATGTCATTAATAGTATTATTTACAATTATACAGCTTTAGTTTCTTTAAAAAAAAAAAAAATCTGTAAATTATGCAAAATAGAAGAAAAAACCACTGACTGCCTAAAACTGAATTAGAAGAATGTCACTAGATAATATGCTATCCAAATATGCTAATGTATTCACATTTTTTATAAAGCAAAACTGCAACTGAGATAATAATGACATATACATGCATGTAAATTAAAAGTAAAGAAAAAACATGGAGTGAATGCAAAACAAAAAGTATTTGTCTTTAAGAAGAATATTTCAAAGCTATAAGAAATGTCAAGTCTACCCTAATATCTCTGAGGGCAAAATGATGAGAGAAAATGAAGCAGTCACAAAATCAAATGATAAGGCCGCAAGTGATCAGAATGAGCATAAGGCAAATAATACAACAAAGGGGATTTCTTTTTCAAATATGGCAATTAAAATGTCAACCAGAACAGTCATTCATTGCCTGAAAGGCAGGGCTTCGTGAAGTGCTCGTACATAAAGAATTCTAGCTTCGCGAGTTAAAATGGCAGTTTGCCCACTAAGGCATAGCTTCACATTACATTCGAAGCTATGCCCCAAATGGGAGCTGCCATATCTGCTACATAGTGACTACGCTTCCTCACCTGAAGACCTAATGAGCTCAAACCTTGCCCAGGCAATGACCGTCTGCTAACATTATAAATCTTCCTTTGTCCCCTAACAAAATAAAAAATCCCCAAATGACTGAAATCAAATCTACTCCGGAGTTAGCAAAAATGCCTATTCATTTCACAATAACATCTGCAAAGCACAGCCACATTAATACTTAAACTACATGAAGGAAAAAGAAAAAAAAGTCAATTTGATTATACACACTGAGTCATGGTTTGATAATAAGATAACTGAAATATTCCTCTGGTCCAACTTAACCTTATAGCCAGAACAAAAAATCCTTATTAACATAAAGAAACACCCATGACATCATAAAACAAAGTTATGGCACTGACTATAGGAAACAAAGTTAAACATACTACATGATGAAAAGTGTCAATGTACACTACAACGACGACGTTATATGTGACTGAAACTATGTACACATTGCGACATAAAATATGGTTTGTCCCATGTATACAGTTGATTCATCTCAGTATTGGAGAAAAACTGCATGTTCATCATACACTTGCTAAAATTGCACGATACCAACACTGGACAAATACACAATGTGCAAGATTTGAAAGTAAAATGAAAAAAAAAAAGAGTACACCGTGTCAACCACGCAAAAAAAAAAAAACACTTGAAATTAGTTGTCAATCCATGAAAAGTCTTCATGTAGAATCATACGACATTGGGCCAAGCAGCATGCAAGATTAAAGAGATATTTGATTGGCTTTGTTGAACAGTTATGTTAAAATGGTAGCAAGAGTCAGCGAAGCCGTACATAGTACAGTACGGGAAGAGAAGTTGTCCATGAAATAAAAAGTCCGAATAAGAACTACATTGTAGCAAAATAGGTTGATGGTGAGGAAAATATGGAGTGCTGTCTCTCTCTACTTCCTCTGCTGCATCTTCAGTGACTGAAACGGAAAAGAAAACAAATTATTACAGTATTTATACATTCCCAATACACTTATTTTCAGTGACTTAAAGAAGACATTAATATCTATTTTCAAAAGGCAGAATTTTTATGACCAAAACATCACTACAAGGCATCAGAGTTGCTTAAGAAACAAAATGCGTTAAAAAAAGAAATATTGTAACTACCCTATTTTGTGAGTATTATGTAATAATAGTAGTACCAATTACACAAGCTGCAACTCCCCCTCCCCATGCTCCCTCACTCATCACTCTTCCACACCTCCCCATAAATAATTGCAGGCAGAAGACCACAGCACAGGCCACAGAAGATTAAAATCTAATCTAAACCAAACAGCAGCTAATAGTGATAAAAATACCAATAACAAATCAGAAAAATACCCACAGAGGTGCCAACCCCCTAATCTTCTTGTCAGTATTTTCGGACCCGTTTGTCAGTATTTTTTAACACTTGTCAGTATTTTCTTTCTCGCGAAACCCAGCCTATGACACTATAAAGTAACGACAGGCTAATTACTTCTGAAACAGCAGGCTATTTTCAGTCCTCTGAAATCACCATGAAAATCAGCTTGTTGAACACTACATTTGTTTTACTTAAAATGAATGATACTGATAGTCTTTCCAATAAAAGCAATGTCAGAAACAAAACAGTTCTATTGTTTCAAGGACTTAGCAGTTGCCTTTTTGCACTTTTTTTTGGAAGTGTTGGAGAGTTTTGTTTTGTAGCAGTCAGTATTTGAGTTTCTTGATTTCAACTGCAGCATGGCATTCACTGTCTTACTTCCCATAGTCCCTCTAATGTGAGTTTTATTTTTTCTAATCAGAGAAAAGACCCTTTCACATAAACAGTTGGATACAGGGATCAGGAGAATCCTCAGTATGATCTTGGACAGTAAGTAAGCTTTGTGTCTAGCAGATGCAACATGCCTGGCAACATCGTCAAAGCCACCAGGACTTATAAAAAAATCGAAGCCACAGACAGTATGGCGTGCGTACTTTGTTGACAGTTTTGACGCAATGATGCATGGATGTGCTTCTGTGTATGAATGCAGAAAATCTTGCACCCAGCATGCACCTTGGCTGCGCACGCCAAAAGTTGTGGAATCATTTTCCTCGAATACGGGGTATCCACAGTATTACGAAGAAGAAGAAGAAGAAGGTCTATTTTTAGACTAGGGTTAGGGTAGGGTAGGGTAGGACGAGTGTATTCATTGGACAAATGGATCACGTGCTTGATTCGGGTCTAGCGGTTGGGTAAAAACCACGCGCGTGCTTGATTTGGCTTTCATCACGTGATTGATTAGGGTACCGTCATGAATCGAAAAGCGTGTTGGAAAATACCGCAGGCACGCAGCGACGTTCAGTGAGTGCAGTAGTACTATTCTGAGACCAGAAGCCGGTACAGAAGCACCGCTGGCAAAAATAAACGATCGGCAACTTCTTCTCCGTATTTTTATAAAAGCTACCGTATTTCCATATTTAATTCACTTCAGCGGAATTAAATACGGTCAATCCATACTGGTTGGCACCTCTGTACCCATAAAACTAACATTAAGGCTTATGAGCTCATGATAGGCTTGTAGACAAGAGAAAATGTTCACTGAACAGTTCAATCCATCATTATTCCTTTTCTGTGATCATTAATGGTCCTGAAAATCATTGTATTTTTCTTCTTCTTATTATTATTATATTTACCTTGGTGATGTTGATGCCAGTGAGGCTTTCCACAACCATGGGCAGTTTCTCCATGATAGACATGACCTCATTGGTCAGCTTAGAAGCGCCCACATCACCCTTGCCGTTGGACACCATGGTGATCTTCTTGGCACTGGACAGGGGCTGGGCAATCTCTGCCGCAATCTGTGGACACAGGCAAAATGCATACATCAGGAGCCTGTTGCCATTGAAAGTGAGTTTTCTAGTTTTTGAGCTCCATTTGTGTGTTTGTTTGTGCGTGTGTGTGTGTGTGTGTGTGTGTGTGTGCGTGCGTGCGTGCATGTGTGTGCACATGTTTGTGGGGGTGTGTACATGTATGTGGGTGTCTGCACATGTGCGTGTGTGTGTGTGTGTGTTTTCTATTGAACTAATAACTTACCCCAAATGCATGCTGACAAGTAGGGAGAGGATTTTACCAAGTACACCAGCAAGAATAGTGTAATTCGGGTGCAATTCAATCTATCTTATATCCTATCCCGTTACTCGAAAGTCATTGGAGCATCATAGATGATTGTTTAACCAGCTTACTCCACCTTTCTCCATCCTCGGCAACCCTGATGGCTTCCCTCAGTGTCAAGCCAGTCCATTCTCGAATGTTGTCCTCCCACATCTTTTTCTGTCTTTCTCTTCTTCTGTCTACCTTGCAGGATGGTCTTTGCAAGACCTGATGCTCTGGTGGTGTGGCCATACTATCGGAGTTTCCGCTTCTTCACCACTGTGAGCATGTCATCGTGTTGTTCAAAGGCTAGTGTGATGGTCTATCGGACTTCGTCGTTGGTGATGTGTTGGGTATAGGAAATGCCCAGAAGTCATTTGCAGCACCTCATCTCCATGCTTTGTATTCTTCGTTGTAGGTCTGCTGTGAGGGTCCATGTTTCACAAGATATTCAAGGTTTATAGGGTCCAGTGGACTGCCAAGAGCCGAATCAGGACCACAAGAGTATAAGAAGATGGAGATGACAATTAAAAAACAAAACAATACAAGTCTATGATGTGACAATACCTTGTGTTGTTTTCTTCTTCCTGTCAGTCTACAGCTTTTGTTACCTGGTTTCCAAATAACTGTGCCAACAGCAGAAGAATGCGGGTAACCAGGTCAATTTATCATGACTAGTGTTGCAGTGTTGAAGTAAATAACAATGGAACACTTAGATCTGTGAGTGAAACTACCTTGGGCAGAGTCTCCAGCACCATGTCGATCATGGCGGCATCCTGGTAGTCCTTCCAGGCATCAGCCTTCTTGGCCATTTGTTCGGCCTCAGCGCGGGCACGGGCTTCAATGGCAAAGGCTTCAGCCTCACCCTTCACTGTCACCGCCTCAGCCTCGGCCTCAGCCTCCATCACCACACGTTGTCTGAAAAAGTAAAGAAGAAGATAAGCTTATAATTGTTGTATATAGGATCCTGTCATGCCCGCAATAATGCTAGCTGTAGTCAGGCTTGGGTAGTGTGATTTCATACTTACAGCAGCCAATGCCAGAACCTATCTGAGGAAAGAATGGTACTAAGGCCGTCAAACCAGGGTTTCTTCAATCACCCTTTTGGCAATGGGCCTATCCTTTCTTTTGTTGTTGTTGTATCAAATTTTATTCATCAGATTAACATAAGTTGTACTGATGTAACATAAACAAATTACAAAATCTACCATGCGCACAGCATAGATATTTTCCACATTATCAAACCATAAACATTATTATACTACTGACATACACATACATTTGTAACAACATACATTTCCTTATAACAATTAGTTAACATTAAGAAACTTTTTTTTTTAAATAAATAAATAAACAGTGGAACCGTTCAAACTATCCATGGCTTAGACAATAAAAAGGAAAAAGAGGAAACTGTGAATTTAGTTAAATGACTCAGTCAAGGGTATTTGCAGAAGCAATAAGATGACGATTATCCAGAATAAAAACACTGGTCATTGAAAAATAACAAATCAATCAAGCCACAAATATATGCACCGCTTATGTTTGTGCTTGATTTGCTATATTCAAGAGAAAAAGATGTTTTAATCATCCTTTTATTGTTTGCTTATTTCATTTGCCGTTAACTTGAAAAAGTAAATAACTAATATAAGAACACAACGATATGTTGTTGTATTGTTTTTCTATCAAAGCAAACTAAATGTCAGAAGAGCTACAAACATTTACAGCGCTAGTCTGCCTTCCTAACACAACATAACAAATTGCACCTCTAAGACATTTTGCATCATCAGCACTCACATTCATTCTAACTTACTTGTTGGCCTCAGCCAGCTTCTCCAAGCGGAACTTCTCAGCCTCAGCAGGCTTGCGGACCTGAGCGTCGAGCTCTCTCTCACGGCGCACAATCTCCTGTTCCTGCACCTGGATGGCCTGGCCACGCTCAATGACCGTCACCTGCATCTGCTCCTCCCTGATGCGCTGCTTTGTCTTCGCTGCCTGGGAAAGTTGCAAAAACCTTGTTCACCTACTTGTTCACACCACTATTTTCATCTCTATTTATCAGATCTGACTTCCTGTTTACACCTAGATCAACCCACTTCACGACAAACGTTTTGATTAATTCAAATTCAGAGGGGAAAAAACAACAACACGTAAACCTTTTCTACTGAATTAAAATGTATTTTTCTTCTTAAAAATCATCTCTGCATGCACGGTTGGCAACAACATTTTTCCTGTTTTATCTGGAGTAAAGATTTGTTGATTTGATGATGAGATGTGACTTGACTTCGATCCTACTTCCACTGTATACCCCTATTTGTGTCAAACCTGATTATCTAACTACACCTAGATAAGCTCTTCTTCAAACCTGGCCCCCTCTACAACAACAACAAAAAACATGTGTCTTCAACACTTTAGTATTTTTCACATTGACAAAAGTATCTATTTCCTGCATGTAACTATCTTTAGCACAGTTTGAAAGAGTTTTAATAACGTCATAAGCCTGGTTGGGTTTTTTACCTGCAGGTCGTAGGCCAGATCAGCCTGAGCCTTGGTGGTCATGACTTCCATGTCGTAGGCGGCCTTCTTCAGCTCAAAGTCTCTCTGGGACTTGGCAATCTCAATGTCGTTGAGGAAGCGAGCCTGCATTCTCTTCTCCTCTGCGAGAGCTTCCTATGATCAGCACCATAATAAACATTGTTAACATTTGATACAGTAACTATTATCACAAGTACTCCTCAGAATACAATATTAATAGTAACAGTAAAGAAACTGACACTTTGCATCAAAATTTAGTTTAATGTGTACAAACAATAATACAGTTTACTGAATAAATTGAATTACTTGAACAAAGTAAATGATTTTCAGCAGAAATTAATGGTCTATTTCAGTAGTGTCATGCCATCTTCAACACTACTGTGTAACAGTGTTGAAACATGCCATCCCATCAAAGTAATCAACTCTTCAGAATCCCAGTCATGAATTTCCTACTCTCACATGTCTATGCCAGAGTCTAGAAAACCTATATTCTACCATGTTATGTGTTCTAGAAAAACCTTTCTAAACAGTGATTGTTCCAAAAATGAAAGAGCAAAAAATATTACAGAAGGTTGTGTCATGCTTTATCTGAATTTCAAAATGTGTTGGTTTATTTTACTACCTTGATACCAGCATCCCTTCTGGCCTCTGCTTCACCAATGCGGGCATCACGCTTCACTTGAGCCGTACGCGCCATGCCCAAAGATTTCAGGTAGCCCTACAGGTAGTACAGAGTAGAAAAAAAAAGGGAAAGTGTAGTCAAACAGTCAAAAAACCTTGATTATTAGGGATCACATGCAGTTGCTGTGAGAGGTCCAACAAACAATGCTGTTATTCATACTGCGTATTCAACGCTTTTCTAAGAGAAACTCAATGGAGAAGGGTGGAGTTAATAAGGGGGCAACGAGAATTTTAGTGATAACAAATCCAAATCAAAGTGTTCAGGACAGCTTCAAAACATTACCATTGTACTCACAGCATAAAATGCCAATATTCAAATAAAAACAACATGCACACATATGAGCCTTCTCTCCACAAACGGATAAAAGTGCACAAACTACGACCAGCTACAAGAGTAGCATTATGGTTATAGGACTGTGCTTTGAAGTGTAGATGATGTCCTTTATCTTTCCACCTTTATGCCAGTCTCTCTCTGCACCTCCACCTCTCCCATTTTACCGTCCCTTTTCACCCCTGCTGTACGCTTCATACCTAAAGCTAGCAAACAGCCCTCAAAACATTCTCAGTCAAACAATGCATCATAAATACACCCCCTACACACACAAAAAAAGAAGACATCTTTCGACAAACTCTCCAAGGTCAGTCGTAAAGATTTCCTCTGGCACGTGCTTTAAAATTTTGCAAATGCAAAACGCTCCAATGCACATACACCCAGAGAATCAGAGAGACAAAAACAGAGAAACAGACAGATTGACACACACCATGGTAACACTCACACATGCACACAGAAACAGACAGACAGAAAGACAGACCTATAACACTAACACGCACAGTTTTCAATTCTTAAAACCAAAGTCATAGGAGAGAGAGCCAAGGACTACTCAATACTGTATTGAGTGAAAAAAGTCCAGATGAATAAAATGCAAAAACAAATATTTCCAAATACTGCAACCTAAAACAACACAAGATTTTACATTCAGTAACAAATTTTAAAACATGCATGCAAAATATCAACACCATTTAACACACTTATCAAATGTCTAAATTTCTATGTCTCGGCCAAATATAGCGCAGTTCTGTTTATATTTTTGCCTTATTTAAAATGAATGCCTCATTTTACCGTATTATTTATTTCTTCATCATTTCTTCTCCGATAGTATCCCCTTTTCTTCTGCCCTTCCTTAATGACTTTCTTCTCCAGACAACTGCACTGAATATTAATTACCCACAACTTGGCTGGACATAAGATACATGTCATATGTTAGGGAATCATTTTTTTGTGACCTATTCATTGCATACCTCTTCATCACGCAGATCCTTGATGGTGTAGCTGACAACGTAGATGCCCATGTTGACCAGATCCGATGAAGCCACTTCAAACACTGCCTTGGAGAACTTCTTGCGGTCTTTGTAGATTTCCTAAAGACGTGGTAAATCGTCACTATAAGTATAATCAGAGTTTAAACTATAACACAAATATAAAGTGCCAGGTCTATACAGAGAAGTAGCAAGCTCCCCAAATACACAAAAAAGTAACACAGAAGACATATAGCACTACCAACTCAAACACTTGTGAAAAATTTTGTAAAGCAACAAACATATGAATAATACTTTGCATTATACATACACTGTAGATATCACTGAGCATTCTATTTCATAGAAGCACTTAATAAAGACATTTACTATCACTGATTTTTCCACCTTGACAGTACAAAGTCTCTCCCTGACCGTAATGCTGCCATCATATATGGAAGTAATTTTAAAAGTTGAGCGTGAAGTTCAACGTCATTGAGCAAGAAGGAAAAATGCACTACTCTACATTAGCTATGACTGGACCTACTGGCAGTAAACAGTTTAACTCTTAGCGTCCTATAGCGCGGTAATGCGCGCCTCGCCCATAATCCTGAAGCGCGGTAAACCACGCCTCGTTAGTGCACCTTTTAGTCAGTAAATCACAGGAAATAGGAACTCTCCTGTGCGTGAGAGAAGGTTTAGTCAGCTTCCGGAAAGGTTCCCGTGTGTTTTCCGCTATCGTTTTCGCAAGTTTGACGTGGTTTTGTGAACTTTTTTAACGATTTTGTTTGAGGTTTGAGTTTGCGAAATTTTCGGCCATGATGGCAGGGGATAGCTCCGACAGTAATAGTGAGTTTTGTAACCTTATTGATGAGCTTATTGCTGAAAGAGCACAAGGACTTGGTGTAGACAACCAGAGTGAGTTTTCTTGTCTGTGTTGACTGACTGTGCACACATTCACATGCAATCCACACTGTCTTGTTGTTGTTTTATTAACATAGTCCGTAAAATACCTGTAATTATGAATTAATTACAAGATTCCAACAGGTAAAAATAGTACTAAAGTCAAAATGGTTCTTTGGGTACATAGAATAACCATTTTGTAAACATATCCTAAAATATGAAGTTAATGTGACAATAAATAAATTTTTTGCAATTTTTTCAAATTCATAACCCAATTTATTGCAATAAACTTGAAATCCTTACAGGATATAGGCGCAAATGTACAGAAAACCTTATAGGACGCTAAGAGTTAATAAATATACAAAAATGTAATTGAAAAGTCTCACCTCGACAGTCATGTTGCCCATGATGGCACGTTGATGACCTTCCAGCGTTTCCTGGGCCACCGATTTGATCTCTCGCTCTGACTTGCCCAGGAACAGCTCGCAAGCAGATTGCAGCATGTCCTCATTGCTGCCTTGAATTTTCACCTGCATTCACAAAATAAATCAATATTGCGTCCTCAGTTCAGAAAAAAACGTCAGCTGGAGAGATAGCCCTCTCCTCGTGTTTTAATTTTTTTTTTTAAATCATAATTAACATTTGTACAGCGCCCTTCCTCACTAGAGCTCAAAGCGCTTAACTGAAAGAAAAAAAAAAGTGTAAACCAATGTTTGTGTTTTCCAACACCATAAGTAGCTCTTTGAGCTGGACAAGTGCTATATATGAACAATTCATCTATCATCATCCCTTCATCCAGCTTTTCCTCATCGCAGAGTAACCTTTGTTCACACAATTCTCAATGCTACCTTTGTTCATAAAATTCATTAAAATCCATTTTCTTCTTTCTTTCCTTTCTGTCCAAACTTGGGTAAATGATTAGAGTTATATAAAAGGTAAATAATACATTATTGATCCCTGAACTTTTGAAGTAGGAAAATGCATTTGACTGCATCAATGAATGTGCACAGTTTTGAAGTCACTTTGCAAAGAGCTGATCATGACTGATAATACTAAGATTTTCTTAATTCACATCTCTCTCTCTCTCTCTCTCTCTCTCTCTCTCTCTCTCTCTCTCTCTCTCTCTCTCTCTCTCTCTCTCTCTCTCTCTCCTTTTTTTTATATTTTTATTTATTTTTTATTACCCTAGTGCAAAATAAAAAGAAAGGAAAATGGTTTGCAATATATAGTTACTGGTGGATTTATATAACAAACAACAGTCAATCATCCCAAAGTCCATATATAAAAAAGTATTACAGTCTCATGCATGAGGAGAAATGCATAATAGAAAACATGCATTATGTTTTTAATAATATTTGTAAAAGGTAACAAGATCTCATTTCCACAAGAACAGTTTCATACCCCTATCATATTATTATACCCTTATCTTTTTATTTGTTTCAATAAGCTAAAGGTTATATAAAGATAAAAACTAACTTAGTTTTCATAATTCAGTAATTGTACAATAATACAGTTAATGTTCAAGGATAAGCAAAAATAATAATTAAATTATGAACTTTTTTTTCATAGCACCTTACATCATATTTCCAAAACAGGAAACTATTGTTATAAAAAAAGAATATAAAAATAAACAAAGAAAAGGTCAATTTTTAGTAAATAGAATGTTTACAACACTGAAGAACGGCACAATTACTGAATAATTGTTTCCTAATTACTACCACACAAATCCAATATCTACCCATCCCAAAACCAACACAGACCATTTAACACAGAATTTTTTTAACATTTAACTTTTTCTTACTGTATAACTGAATTGTTCCTAAAAACACAACAAAAGACCAGACCATAGAACTACCACTAATTTCTACAAAAAGCACTGCAACATTCAATAAACTATAAAGCTTTTATAATTTTTTATTATTAAAGCTGTCCTAGTACTATACAATATAAATTTTGATATGTAAAAAAATATATTTTCCTTGTACGTTAATGTGCACTTTTATTCATATAGACGTTTCTTGTGGTCTCTTTGATGTACAGTGTGGACCAATAAAATGTAACCGAAGAAGATATTTCAGCATGTACATGGTGTAAATACAAGCTATATTTCTGATATATTATTATTAATGGCCTGGAAAATCGTGACCTATTCCGGGAAACAAAATGTGTTCCTAAAACTCACTTTTTGGGGTAGGCATGTCAAAAAAATTACATTCCTTTAAAACTAGTACTTTGCAAAATGATGTCGTTTCCAAAAAAAAACCAAAAACACAGAAAGCATGAGCGTCTTTCTACAGGCATCTGAATGACATCAACATTTCTGCAAACAAGAATATGTTTTTGTCATTACAACGAATGTACGTCATTTGTGATGTTTTCGTGGTAGGATTTTGTTATAACCGTCGAAATTTGATGTCAGGGATAAGACAATTTTATATATTCAGTGTAAATGAACTGTGTTGTAACCGTGTTCGCTGTAGCCATACCTTTTTAAGTAATAAATAGGAACAACTCTGGCAGGGAAATTGTTTTCTTTGTTAAAAATGTTGATAATTGAAAGAGTGTTCGTAGTAGGCTGTATAATAGTGGTGCTGACTGGTTGATGGCACAAGAACAATTAGTGATATAAGGTAGCAATTATTTACGTAAGAGGAATAGCAGCAGCGGTCACAATAAAATCACAGCAATGTTAATCAATACTAGCAGTAAGTTAGCGGCATTGCTGATCCCTGTCTTAGAGCTAACTTTTACTTCACAACCTCATATTATTAATTAAATAATTCCTAGGGGAAATATTTTCTCTCACCTGTGCAATGCCTGTTACTGAAACGGCTACCCCTACCTGCGTGTAGACATTGTTACTCTCTATCGTCAGTGTGATCGTATTTAAACTTAACCTGCAAAACACAAAAAACACCTAACACTCAAACCTCTAACACAGGCAGAATAAATAAACAACAACAAATAATAATAATAATAATAATAATAATAATAATAATAATAATAATAATAATAATAATAATAATAATAATAATAAGTGATAATTAAATTAAATTAAAATAACAAAAAAGGAAGAATAGAAAAGAAAGAAGAACAGAACCAAAATTCAGCCCACAAAAGTCGATACTGAGAATAAAGAACTTTACATCGACCAGCGAAACTTGTTTCGTAGTGATCCCCTTTAGTTCCTGGTCATGCAATCGGAAAATCCTTACAAACTCAGCGGTTCTAAAGAGGCAGCGCTTTTAGTTGAAGATGAAATGTTCGTCTTTATCCAGAGGAGTTTATACCATCATAACTCTCTAATTTGTGGAGGTTGTTCTCCTAAAAAATGCATGAGTTTTTAGATTTGGTTCATCGCGGGCTAAAACCGACACTTTTCCCAGCGAAGGTTTAGTTGAAGTTTAGGATACAGCATTGGTAATTTTTTCTTCTCCTTTATAAAAAACATATTTCAGAGCTTCTATAGCCCCAACTTGTGTTCACTGCCTACGCGACTAGCCTACTTAGGCCTACGAATCTAGTATAGGGCTCTCCTAAACCTAGACATAATGCAAAACTTATGTTAAAAATCTCAATTGGAACCACAAACTTCGCCATTTTACATCTGAAAGCAAAAGCAGCGCAAAAACAGCACCCTTTTTTCGGAGCAAAGTACGTCTATTTTAAAGAATCAATAACAACAAATGGTGACAGAATACAGTCAAAGCATTTATTCAAGCTTATGTTTATAGCAATTGACTACATGAGAATCACGATTCGTCAAAATGATAAAAATGCAGACCTACAACGAAGAATACGAAGTATGGAGATGAGGTGCTACAGAAGACTTCTGGGCATTTCCTATACCTTGCACATCACCAACGACGAAACCCGACAGACCGTCACACAAGCCATTGGACAACACGATGACATGCTCACAGTAGTGAAGAAACAGAAACTCCAATGGTATGGCTATGTCACCAGAGCTTCAGGCTTGCAAGGCACAGTGCAAGGAGGCAGAAGAAGAGGAAGAGAGAAAAAGAGGTGGAAGGACAACATGCGAGAATGGACTTGCTTGACACTGAGCAAAGCCATGAGAGTTGCTGAGGACAGAAAACGATGGAGTACAGGACAGAGAAAGATGGAGTACACTGGTTAAACAAACATCTGTGGTTCCCCAACGACTTTCGAGTTACGGGATAGGATAAGATAGGATAGGATAGGAAATTTTCCGTGTAATGCAAATGAGGAGTTCATGACCTTTCGGAAGCGCCAAGTTATGACATAGAGTTGGGGTTTTCCTACAAAAAGAACTACGAACCAAGTTTCTGTGCTCCCTAAACCTCTGCATGTCAGCAGCAAAACAAAAAGACTTAAGAAAACAAAATGAAATAATAAAAAACAAAAAATGAGGAAAATAAAATAAAGGAAAACAAAAATGCGAAATATATGCATCCAAAATATTTTTTACAAAACACATGTAGCATGCAACATTTCACTCTAAGTAACAAAAGAATGGACTCACAAAACTTACATTCTGGATACACCATTATTATCAAGAACAATAGACAATGTAAGTTGCAAAATAAAGGAATAAAAAGCATGCTACCCCCACTCATAAAGAAGTTGTCTTGTATTGAGGTTTCCATGTTTATTTCTACTCATGGACAAATGTAACCATACACTCACAATTTGCATGTCCAACAGATCTCTGAAAATGTATGCTAATGGTTTGCACAAAGATGGAACGTTGATGGAGGCTGAAGATGGGGGTGGTGAAGATAAGAGAGAATAGGTGGGAAGGTGCATGAGAGATGGGGTAGAAGCTAAGAGGTAGATGCATCGAATTTGTATATATATATATATTGACATTATTTTAATAACAGTTAGAGAAGAGATTGCAGCCTGGTAGAAAAGGGTCATCAGGAATGGTCGTTACACCAGTTAGCCATTATACAAATTACAAGTTACCGTTTCTGGTCATTGTTCGCAGTCCCATGTACCCTCAATCCAGGTAATTAATATTTTTCCAACCAAAACAAAGCACATGCAGACAAAAAAAAAACTATTAACAAAAGTGACAAATGATTATTCATAAGGCACACAACATCAACACCACAACTATTGTGACACAGATCTTTCAAACTCCACAGCATGGACTGGAGGTCTTAACACACTTACTTGTGCAATGCCCGTCACTGATATGGACACACCTTGCTTAGTGTACACTTGGGGGCTTTCGATTGTCAGAGTCATGGTGTTCAATGTCATTCTTTATGATTTAGCAGCCATAAAGGACAAATGGATGCACAAAACAAAACAGCTTTAGTTTTCGCAATGTAAATGTTCTTATTACATTTTGACAACAACTGTACACACACACACAAATCATATTCTCTGATAAAGAACAGACAATGACGCAGGTGTAACATAAGAACAGATAATGACACAGGTGTAACATTAACAGTGTACTACATTCCCAATAGTAGCAATAATGGAATGACTGCTCAGATAAAATTTAAACTAAAAGGGCAAAACCCATATGACCCACATTGTCCTTATGAAACTCACAATATTTAACTTGAAAATTAGTGCCCAGAAAAAAAAACAAAATGAAATGATGGCATTAAAATGCAAAGTAGTACCGACTTTTATTTTCTATATTCTTGACCTTGAGCTCCATCTCCAAATACACTCATGTACTTTTATATAAACTACAGCAAAAGTTGTATTATGCCAAAAATAAGGTAACCTTGGGATGACCTTGATTTTCAGTGATCTTAACCTTGAGATGACCTTGACCCTCATGTGACCCCTCATGCATGTCTGATCAAATAACTCAATGTTGTTGCATACAATGGGTTTAAAACAACCACTGTACTATTACCCATTTTATGTATGTTTTTGCAAGGCCTAAAATAACATTGACCTTCTAGATGAACGCAAAAGGAGAACATATATGAAAGATCAATCTATCATCTCTAAAAACACCAAGTTTGGACTTTAAATCATAGTTTAGGATCATAGTCACTTCAAAGAACCTATACTAACCAGCTTTGGACAACTCTAGTGACCTTGACCTTGGAGTGAAGTTGACTGAATTTGTAAAGTATGTGTGTCTCATTCATATCTATCATGCATCAATAAATCATAAGTTTAATATTGATAACCTGGGAAAAAATGTAGCAGAGTGGAGTATTTGACTCCCGCCTCTCGGCCACCATCTTGAGAATACATGTACTGCCCAATTCAAACCTTATTTTTCATTATCCCTCATAAGAGAGACCTAAAAAAATTGTTGACTTGCAAGGCGGGGAAGCGTGTTGATAGTAAACCGGTCTGCCGGCTACTAGTGCCACAACACTCTCTACAAGTCACTGCCACTGACTTGAATAAAATGCCTGCCGACAATGTTGTCCTGCTCACCACCAAAAGCAGAAGAAGAATGGTCAGCCTGGGGGAACACCTGTCGTTTCGCCTTGTCCTGAATAACCCAATTGCCACACCAAAAGATTCTGCACAGCAAGAACCACCCAAAGCTAGACTAACCAACAAATGGAAGGTATACAACCCCTCCCAAGCATGAACCAGTTGCCTCCCATTTCACAACAAATCCCACAGCTCAAATCGAACATGTCATCATGGTTTCCCAGTTCGAAACAGGCATGTCTGGAACAGCCACTGACTACACCCAGTAGTCTACATTCACTGACTTAACAGTGAAAAACTGCTTCAACAGTTATCTTGGTCCAGCATCACCCTGTTCCCGGGCATTTGCACCAATTGTAGCCAAGCGGAGTTTTTTGACTCCTGACCACCTTGAGAACACAGCCTCACCTGAACTGTAATTTTTATTTATCCCTCATAAGAGAGACATACAAATTATTGCCCTGCAAGGCAGGGAAGCGTGTGGATAGTAAACCAGTTTGTCGGTTCCACAACACTCTCTACAAGTCACTGCCACTGACCTGCATAAAATGCCTGCCAACAATGTAGTCCTGCTCACCACCAAAATCAGAAGACGAATGGTCAGCCTGGGAGAACATCAGTCGTTTCACCTTGTCTTGCTTAACCCAATTGCCACACCACAGGATTCTGCACATCAGGAATCACCCAATGCTAAGGTAACCAACTAATGGAAGGTAGACAGCCCCTTCCCAAGCGTGAACTAGTCGCCTCCCATTTCGCAACAAATCCCACAGCTCAAATCGAACCATGTCCTCATGGTTTCCCAGTTCAAAACAGGTATGTCTGGAACCGCCACTGACTACGCCCAGTCAGTCTCCATTCACTGATTTGCACAGCACGGTAAGCGTTGCCTTGCTTAGTCAGTGCAACACAGTTGTAGCTTGACGCCCGCACAGTTAGTGACTTCATCGCAGCGTACAGTATAGAGCTTTGATTTTACATCCAATCAGATTTTCCAGCCAATGAGAACACAGCTAGAGTAGGTAGAACCAGTTCTGGCTGATTCAAGCAGAGAGGTAGTAGAGTCAGACTAGATTCAAACGCCGAGCAGTACACAGTTACACTCTAGCAGAAATCTCTCTCCTGAGCAGACTTAGGAAGCAGAACTTGTTGAAATTCAAATTCAATCAAGTTAGCCACGGCCTGACATTGTCAAAGAGGTAAATGAACATACTTGTTTCATCGTCATGTATTTATATTATTGTTGAATTATGTGTGTGAAATTTGCTATGCTTAGAATTGTTAGTCCAACGTTGCGTGTCCACGTGGCGAACACGACTGGCTGACGCCATGTTGTATCAGTGATGGAGAAAGTTTTTAAGCTAGGGGTATTTATACCCTCAAGCAAAACATGTGGGAGTTTTCATACCCTCATTGCAAACATAAAGGGGTTTTTAATTTTATACCCCCTTTCAGTTTTTTAGGGGGTACAACAACATACGTAATAAACACTTTGCGTGGAAAGTCTTTTCATCAGTTTGAGTTTCTTCAGCCGGGCCCGGTTGCGGCTCACCTTTTTCTTCTCTTACCGAGCACTCAAAGCCAAAGGCTGACAAAAAAGTTTTTTTTTTCTTTTCTTTCATCTTGTTTTAATTTTTTTGAGCAATTAGTTTTGTCTGCTTTATTTTTCCATTTCTTCGGCTTCCCCTCAGATCGCTGCTTGTCGGCCATGTTTAATGTTGGGTTGTTGTCAGTCTTATATAGCCAATCAAAAGCGTCGAGAAAAAACAGTGAATATTATCGTGCATATTATTGGCTGTTTCTCGGAGAGCGACAGAATGAATAGGAGGGGGAGAGAGGGTGGTAGGCGGTCGCGCAGAACACACAGGCACACGATCCAAATCGAGCAAAAGCTGTACGCACGACCGAAATAGTTGTACCTGATGATACCTCCCAGCAACTTAATTTTACGTTTTCATACCCCAGTGGCACTGACTTTGTGCGTGTTTATACCCTTTCATTACATTTTCGTTACGTGATTTCCCAACTCAGTACGTGAAACACGTACGATTGTACGTGATCTCCATCACTGTTGTATTATGTACGGATCCATTGTTGTTTAACCAAGATGTATGCCTGCAGACCAGTGGCTGTACCAGAGAATGTGTATAATATTCTTTCTCTATGTGTATAGTTAGCAAAGATTTATATTTATATGTATAGGAGTGGAGATTCCAGTGGACCACGGACGTAGCAGAATGTTCATAGCTTATATATATATAGAAATGTGGAGCTAATCACTGAGGGCTACTTCGGCCTTCAGTGAGACGCTCTGAACACACCTATTATACAGGGTTGTGCAGAATTTCGTCTCATATGTTACAGACGAGCAGGCATTGTATCATGAGCCCAACAAGGCGACAGACAAGTCGTCGCTGAACGTTGGCTGCCGAGGCATCGAAAGCACTGCGCGAAGATAGCCCACCAATCTAGCCACATGGAGAAGACTCCACGACAACACAGCTTGTCACGGAATCAACCACAGCACAGTGCTTCAACCACACAGTTAAGTGCCCCTTGAAACAGTGCACTAAAACTGTAACAAAGGACCACAGTAGTCGACTCTTCAAGAACTCTGACCATTAGGGCAGAAAGTATCTAGTGCCCTATGATGAGAAAGTAGCTGCCTAGACCTATCAGCGAGCGAACCATTCACATTGACAATTGAACTTTTAAGTTAGTTTCGTACTTCGAAGATCGTGTATAGAGTAGAGGAAATAAATGTGTGATTTTTACTGTTATCAAGTGGCTGGACTACATATGTTTCATAGCCGTGTGAAAGCTAGTGTGACAGTGATCTTTTACCATTTTTCTATCTATCTCTGTACCCCAGCCTAACCACAGACCGAGCTAAACAAATAAATGTATTAAGTTAAGTCACAGCGAGATTCACTAGCGATCCCCATAGACTAAGACGAGTGGGTAATAGCAGTCCATTATGCAGAGCCCAGCAACAATAAAACCCCACGTCACAGCTTAAACAGTGAAAAACTGCCTTCAAGTTCAACAGTTACCACGGTCCAGTATCATCCTGTTCCCGGTCGTTGCACCACTTGGAGTATTTGACTCCCACCTCTCCAGTCTGCCCACCACCTTGAGAACACTGTCCAACTCGAACTGAAATTTTTATTATCCCTCATAAGAGGGACATAAAAATATTTGCCCTGCAAGGCGGAGAAGCGTGCTGATAGTGATAGTAAACCGGTTTGCCAGCTACTAGTGCCACGACATTCTCTGCAAGTCACTGCCACTGACTTGCACAAAATGCTGCCTGCCAATGTTGTCGCCACCAAAAGCAGAAGACGAATGGTCAGGCGGGGAGAACAAATGTCTTGTCGCCTTGTCCTGCATAACCCAATGGCCACACCACAGGATTCTGCACAGCATGAACCACCCAAGTGTAGACTAACCTACCAATAAATGGAAGGTAGACAACCTCTCCCAAGAATGAAGCAGTCGCCTCCCATCTCACAAAAAGAAAGTGAAATTTTGTGAAAAATTGTTATTTGTTGACTAACATTTATTGACCTTGTGACCTTGATCTTGAAGTGAAGTCATTCATTCACTGATCATTTATGAGGTCTCAAGGGTATACACCACCTTACCAACTTGGGCTGTGATAATTGAAATTTTAATTAGCTGAAATATATTATTTCACTTGCAAGTTTTGCACAGACAGACGGTGGACGGCAGACAGACAGACAAATGGAAGGACACATTTTCTGTTTAATGTCATTTTTACATTATTTAGGACTTATCTCTCACAGGTTTGCAAAAATCTGGAAAATGTGTTTATGGGGTGAGTGCATAGACTCACATTGATAAGCATAGGAGTCAAAAATTAATTATCCTATCCCGTAACTCAAAAGTGGTTGGGGCACCACAGATGATTGTTTAATCAGAGTACTCATCTTTCTCTTTCCTCAGCAACCCTCATGGCTTCGCTCAGTGTCAAGCCAGTCCATTCTCGAATGTGGTCCTCCCACCTCTTTTTCTGTCTCCTTCTTTTCAGGCATGGGAATTGCCAAAAGGGCTAGGGTCGTACTGGTGGTAGCGTATGTCAAACGGATGAGGGATTGGGGTGCAAAATGTATATTTTATTATATATACATTTTGCACCCCAATATATATATAGTGTGTGTGTGTATACATAAAATATATCAACAATTTTTCAAAATATTCTACTGCTGTGGTCTTCCTTGCAGCGAGAGATGTTTTCACTGTTTGCATAGCAGCATAGCTTTCTATGTCTGTCTGTGCCATCTTTTCATTCAGTAATTCCCCCATGACACTGAAAGACGATTCAACTATAGGACCATGAAAGCAACTGAGAATTCCTTTGGCAGCCTTGGTCAGCAGTGGGTAGGTTTCAGAAGATACTGAAGCCCACCACTCGTCAATTGGGACTGCAGAGTTTGAGGCGTTGAGATTCCTGTCCACATTGTACTTGCGAACTTCCAGCTCAAAGCTTTCCATCTTACATTGTGGAACAAGGCGACATTTTTACACTAATCACTTTGTCTAACCAATGCCAGTTCCATTTCTAACGTGAATCGCCATCATCAAATTTCTCTCCACGCTGAACAATATCCATACGTAGCGCCATTTTTTTTACCTCTACGAAATGCGCATGTGCGAGTCGAAATTCCGGGAGAAGTCATTGTTCAATTTGTTTTCTCGTACTCCGATAATTACTAAATTACTACTCTCTCAGTCTACTGCAATTTTTTTTTTACCGATATTTTCGAAGGGTCGTACTCAATATCGCGAGGGTCGTAAAGGTGGGGTCTATGGGTCGTAAATACGAACTAAGGTCGTAGAATTCCCACCCCTGCTTTTTCAGCCTCCTTGCACCATGCCTTGCAGGACGGTCTTTGCAAGGCCTGATGCTCTGCTGATGTGGCCATACCATCAGTTTCCGTTTCTTCACCACTGTGAGCATGTGATCATGTTGTCCAATGGCTTGTGTGATGGTCTGTCGGACTTCATCGTTGGTGATGGCAAATGCCCAGAAGTCTTCTGGAGCACCTCATCTCCTATTCTTCGTTGTTTCGCAAGCATATGGTAAGATGGAGATGACAAGGGAGATAGATAGATATTTAGTGTTTATAGGGTCTAACAGACTGCCAAGAGCCGAATCGGGACCACTATGAGAGCAGCAGCCTTACTTTGGAGTGTAGACTGGTGGTCCTATCTTTCCAAATGGGTTTCAACCTTGTCAGTGCAGCAGTTGCAGTGTTCCCTCCACACACACAAAAATGAGAGTCCTTGGGACTCCCAGGTATAAAATTTTAAGAGTCCTTGTGCAAATTTTAGGAGTCCCCAAATCGGAAAAAGATTTTATTTAAAAACAAGTCCAAGCCTCACTTTTTTTTGTTTTGGTTTTTTCACTCTGTTCAAGCATCACATTAGTTATCATAATCATATAAAACCAAAAAATTAAAACATGTATTAAATGTTTATTTAAGCCTGAGTCGCTTGGTTGCTGCAAACTCCTTCAGAGCACCCTGCACAACAGCTTCTGGGTTCTTGTCTGCCAAAATCATTTTATTGTTCAGGGTTTGAAGAGACATTCTGTTCCTTTTCTTGTCCATGACACTGTTCTGAACTGAAAAGGCTCTTTTACAATGCGATTTTTAAGGGCGACAACTCCCGACACAATCTGTAATCGTCTGCAATGGCAGTCTCAGTTGGGTTCTGATTCTGATTATGCCGTGAATTAGTTCGCCACTCGTTGGTCATATTTTTTACTTCAGCGATTAGAAAAAAATGTGTGCGGCCACAGGATGCACACATGCACATTTTTCTGCACCATTTTTCATATTTTGTGCGTAATTGACGCACTACTGTGCGTAATCAGGAACACTGAGTTGTTTGTGGGTTCCTGTTACTTCCTGTAAAGACCCATTGTCTGATAAAATGGCTCTTAAATATTTAAATGTATGCACTGTGTTGAGGGATTGGCCTTGGACTTTGAGGTCCGTGTTGATGCCATTGGTGGTGTTGGTTATCATTTTGGTCTTCTATGCACTTATTCCCATCAAAGGTTCTGGAGGCAGTGTCAAGCCTCCGTACAAGCTGTTCCAAGTTCTTGTTCCTCTCCAGCCAATCCATCAATGTCAACCACAAAATGGAGGTTGGAGATTGTTCTACCTTCTATGCTGACTGTGCCTTCGGGATCTGCAAGGGCATCTGACATGATGCGCTCTAGGAAGATGTTGAAGAGTGTTGGATAGAGTAGGCATCCTTGACTCATGCCGATTGTTGTTCTGAACCAGTTCCCGATGGCACTGTTGTGTAGGACTGCACTGGTAGCACTGGCAAACAGGCTTTTGATGACTTCAATAATTTTAGGGCTGATGTTGTACACTTTCATGGTTGCCCACAGAGCTGCATGCCAGACTGGGTCAAACGCTTTCTTGAAATCTATAAAAACATGATATAGATGTTGTTGGTGCTGAAGGTATTTCTCATAGATTATTCTGAGGTTGAAAATCTGTTCAGTGGTACTTCACCCTGCCCTGAATCCTTCTTGTTCTTCAGGTATTATCTGTTCAGCTTGGGGTTTCAACCTGTTGAGTATTATTTTCTGGAGGACTTTGCTAGAATGGCTGATGAGGCTGATGGTGCGGTTATTTTCACACTCCTGAAGGTTACCTTTTTTGGTTAGAGTGATGACAAGCGAATGGGTCCATGGTGTAGGTCACTCCCCACTCTGCCAGATCTTGTTATAGATCGTTTGTCCTCCTGGTTGAAGCAATTCTGCGGGTATGTTGTCCACTCCTTCTGACTTCTCCCTCTTCAGCGATTGCACTGCTGCCTCAACTTCTTCTCAGAGAATTAGGAGGATTTCTTCTTCTTCTCTGTTCTGGGGACATACTAGAACTTATGGGTTTCCGTTTGGTGTGTGGTTGTAAAGGTCAGAGCAGTACCATCCAAGACTTCTTGTTTTTCGGTAAGGTATGTGCCAGACTTGCTTTGGATCGTGGAGACCTGGGGGCTTGGGCTGTTTAACGTTTGTCAGCTGCTTCGCCATCTGGCAGGCATTCTTGCTGTTGTTCTTGTTCAGACTGTTCTCTATTTCCTGGTATTGATCTTCTATCCAGTTCTCCTTTGCTGGGCACATGCATTTTCAGATGTAATTGTTGATTTTTCGGAAGGAATCAGCTCCCTAAAAAATTTATTATTTGCATCCAACTTGCAAGCTGTAGCACTAAAAAAAAAATTTTGCATGCAAGGTTCTTCAGACCTTGCCAAATAGGACTGGTTGCATGAAACATTTCTCGGACCACTGATTTTCAATTTTAATTTTTATACAAAAGGTCGTAACTTTATTCCTTAGACTAAGAGGGGTGATGTAACAGAATAAATATTCTGATCAATGTCCTGATAATTGCACAATTCAAATAAAAGCAGCAATGGTTTGCATGTAATATTCTTCAGGTCTTTGCCAGACAAGTTTTGTCTCAATTAAAAAATGTTATGTGGATAATGTATTAATAATGTTTTTCATTCAGATTTTTTCTTTCTGATTTATTTTATTTTCTTCAACATTTCATTTAACTTAAAGGTGAGCGGAAGAAGAGGGTTGTCATACATTATCTAAGACAAACTACATGCATAACCCCAGGCCCTACACACAAAAATCTTGTGTTTGGGGTAATAAAATGTAATGGAACAAATGGATGAAACTCAACAGTTGTTCCACTCAACAGCATTATGGATATTTTGTTAAAAAAAGCAAGGAAAACAAAATTTTAAATGAATAAAACATATTAATGAAATTGAAAACTGATATTGCCGCCTATTAGAATACTGCCATTTGTCTATTATTAGTATTACTTAATCAGTTAATGTAAATATCTCATAATTACTCAGTGATGTCCCGAGGCCTCGGACATCGGTCATGGTCCGATTCGTTTGGAAAACGACCGAATGCAAACACCTTTGTCCCGTCAAATGTCCGATTCTATTGCGAAATTAGCGATCATTGTCCGATAGTATTATGACTAGAGCGGTCACTGCAAGAAACATCTGTACAAACTGGAGTGTCAAAGCCGTTAAAACGAGTTTGAATAGTGGACAATGCTAGACTATTATCACTCTTTAGTACATTCCGTCGAACAACAAAAGGGCCGCAACTCTCGACACTTTTGAAAGGGAAATAACCGACACCATACTTCCTCTGCAACGATCTTACTACGCTCAAAATGCCGCCGAAGAAAAAGCTTTGTGTTGCTAAAGGGCAGTCTGTTTTGAGCTCGTTTTTGAAGAAAAAGGAAGAGACAACTGTCTGTGACAAGTCTGCTGATATTCAGCTTGCAGGGCCCTCGGCTTCGTCAGGGAATCAGGCTGAAGGCGAAGGTGAGAAAAACGAAAGAAGGCGATGAAACGAAAGTAGGGGCTAGTACTAGTAGTAGAAAGTTAGTTCAGAGCTATGTCCTATTGCTTTTATGTAGTCAGGACATGATGTCCGATTAGTTTTATGATTTAGGACATTTTGTCCTATTGCCCTCTAATCCTAGGAACACCACTGATTACTATAGTAAGATAAAGCAGTATCATTCAAGACAGCAATATAAATATTATCACATGTACAAATATGTTAATGAATATAGTATTAACATTTTAATTACAATTATGAATTAACAAACATTCTGCACAAATGAAACTTCCATAAATGAATAAATGTTTACTACATAGTACCCTAATCTACAAAGTACAGCATACCTCTGTAGTTTCTGGATTCCTGGCCACACAAATATGCGGCCACCAGGGATAAAGCGTGATCTGCCCAAGCAGCATCCTGTAATAAAATTAAAATTTTAATAATACTAATAATAAAAATAATACTAATATAACTTAAAGCACATATTTAATTAAAATATTTATGGGTTTTATATTTTATTTCTTAATTATTTTTTGTAAGACAGAGAGACTCAGAGAGAGAGAGAGAGAGAGAGAGAGAGAGAGAGAGAGAGAGAGAGAGAGAGAGATTTTCTATTAAACAAAAGGACTGGTTGTAAGTCATGCCAAATAAATGAAATCATTTCCAAATAGTGTAATACGGTTAATTTACAAAATATTTTAATTCCTTGTTTAATGTTATAATCTTAATATGTATGTCGGTGTAACAACCTGTGACAAATAAATAAAACAATAATTCTTATTATAAACCATTTTAGATTGCTCATGCGACTATATTTATATAATAATAATAATAATAATAATAATAATAATAATAATAATATATATACACACACACATTACGTCATTAGGCTGTAATGATATGTGGCAGTGACCTATTGTACATCGATACTGCACAACGCAAATAACAAAATTGCGCAAGTAGACAGCTAGAGCTCATATGCCCCAAGGGAACAATCACAGGTTATAAAAATCCTGTTTCATGTAATAAGGAAACAAACACATTATTTTACAAAATACTTTCTTCTTCTACTGCATTGTTCAGATGTGCTCTTTATTACACTCGCCAACATAATGTATACACGCCACTCTGACAAGCCCCGCACAGCTCCAGCTCCAGTATTATTTGCATGCCATCATTTGGATTCCATTGGCATTGACCACTGCAAGACTTGTGACAAGCCTCCCGACTACTGAGCCCATCTCATGGATTCTCTTCCACGAAGAACTGCAAAAAGGCATCCTATCCTATCCTATCCTGTCCCGTAACCCGAAGGTCGTAGGGGCACCACAGATGATCGTTTAACCAGCATACTCCATCTTTCTCTGTCCTCAGCAGCCCTGATGGCTTCGCTCAGTGTCAAACCAGTCCATTCTCGAATGTTGTCCTCCCACCTCTTTTTCGGTCTCCCTTTTCTTCTACCTCCTTGCACTGTGCCTTGCAGAATAGTCTTTGCAAGGCCTGATGATCTGGTGACGTGGCCATACCACCGAAGTTTCCGTTTCTTCACCACTGTTAGCAGGTCATCATGTTGTCCAATAGCTTGTGTGATGGTCTGTCGGACTTCGTCGTTGGTGATGTGTTGGGTATAGGAAATGCCCAGAAGTCTTCTGTAGCACCTCATCTCCATGCTTTGTATTCTTCGTTGGAGATCTGCTGTGAGGGTCCATGCTTCGCAAGCATATAGGAAGATGGAGATGACCAGAGAGCGCAGCAGTCTTACTTTGGAATGTAGACTGATGGTTCTGTCTTTCCAAATGGGCTTCAACCTTGTCAGGGCAGCAGTTGTTTGTGCGATCCTGGAGAGGACTTCCTGTCGGGACCCATTGTCTGATACAATGGCTCCTAAATATTTGAAGCTATGCACTGTGTCGAGGGATTGGCCTTGGACTTTGATGTCCGTATTGATGCCATTGGTGTTGTTGGTCATCATTTTGGTCTTCTCTGCACTTATTTCCATTCCATAGGCTTTGGAGGTGGTGTCAAGCCTCTGTACCAGCTGTTCAAGTTCTTGTTCCTCTCCAGCCAATCCATCAATGTCATCTGCAAAACGAAGATTGGAGATTGCTCTACCCCCTATGCTGACTGTGCCTTCATGGTCTGCAAGAGCATCCGACATGATGCGCTCTAGGAAGATGTTGAAGAGTGTTGGAGAGAGTAGGCATCCTTGACGCACACCGATTGTTGTTCTGAACCAATTCCCGATGGCTCTGTTGTGGAGGACTGCACTGGTAGCCTTGTCATACAGGCTTTTGATGACTTCAATAATTTTTGGGCTGATGTTGTACACTTTCATTGTTGCCCATAGAGCTGCATGCCAGACTCGGTCAAACGCCTTCTTGAAGTCTATGAACACATGATATAGATGTTGTTGGTGCTGTAGGTATTTCTCACAGATTATTCTGAGGTTGAAAATCTGCTCAGTGGTACTTCGCCCTGCCCTGAATCCTGCTTGTTCTTCAGCTATGATTTGTTCAGCTTGGGGTTTCAACCTGTTGAGTATTATTTTCAGGAGGACCTTGCTGGGATGGCTGATGAGGCTGATGGTGCGGTAATTTTCACACTCCTGAAGGTTACCTTTTTTGGGAAGAGTGATGACAAGCGACTGGGTCCATGGTATAGGCCACTCCCCACTCTGCCAGATCTTGTTACAGATAATGGTGAGGGCATCAATCATCGCTTCTCCTCCTGCTTGTAGCAGTTCCGCGGGTATGTTGTCCACTCCTGCTGACTTCCCTTTCTTTAGCGCTTGCACTGCTGCCTCAACTTCTTCCCGGAGAATTGGGAGGATTTCTTCTTCTTCTCTGTTCTCTGGACATGCTAGAACTGATGGGTCTCCATTTGGTGTATGGTTGTAAAGGTCAGAGCAGTACTCTGTCCATCTATCCAAGACTTCTTGTTCTTCTGTAAGGCATAAGCCAGACTTGCTTTGGATAGTGGAGACTTTGGGCTGTTTGACACTTGTCAGTCGCTTCACAGTCTGGTAGGCCTTCTTGCTGTTGTTCTTGTTCAGACTGTTCTCTATTTCCTGGCATTGATCTTCTATCCAGTTCTCCTTTGCTGTGAGCATGCCTTTTCGGATGTCATTGTTGATTTTTCGGTAGACATCAGCTCCCTGTGAGGTGTTCTTTTTCTTTTTCATCTCTCTTCGTTTATCACACAGATCCAAAAGTTCAGGTGTGATCCACAGCTTCTTCTTTGGTCGGTGCTTGCCAAGGATCTCAGTGGCGGCATCTGTCACAGCTGAGTTGAAGGTGGTGGTCATGGTGTTGACATCTACTTCACCAGCCCCCAAAATGAGCAGTGGTGCAAATTTCCCTCCAATTGTGGCCTGAAATAGTTCTGCCACCTCCGGGTCTTGCAGTTTGTCCAGGTCGAACTTCAGTCTAGTGCACTTTGCTGTATTTACTCTCTTCAAGTGGAGCCGGAAAGACATCATCACGAGATCGTGGTCACTTCCGATGTCTGCTCCTGGAAAAGTACGTGTCCTGCCAATGTTGATGCTTGATCTGAAGCGTTTCTTGACCATGATGTAGTCTATTTGGTTGTGATGCTCCCCGCCAGGACTGTGCCATGTCAGCTCAAAACAGACTGCCAAAAAGGCATGCAACGATCAAAATAAAGCATTGCTTACCTGATACAACCATGACCTCATTAGGTCCACACACCTCGAAACCCATCGTTAAGGATGGGATGAAGGCGAAATAATCCGAAAAAGATGCAGCAACCTACTTTAGATTACCACCCAGAGCCACAACTACCCCACTTGTTTATTCGGCCTTGACAAAATGTAATGGGCAAAATAAAAACGCGAAATTTCATTGGGTAAAACCGGGTTTGTCTAACCAGAACGAGGCTCCGTGTGGCGAAATACTTCCTACAAACGCGTATTTTGCAATCTGTGTGTTTCGTCTCATGCAAACAGAGATCTCGATAGAATAGCGTAATTTCCCTCAATTTATTATTATCAGCAACGTTTTGGTATTGCTCAAAACAGATAAGCAGGACGAAATTGAACGGATCGTGATCGACAAGGGAAACAATCACAAGGGAGTGGAGGGGGGGGGGGAGTGATAAGATCATTAGAAGAAATGGATTACTTCCCATCTGCCCTTGATTCATTAATAATAATTTATTACATTGTGTTACCAAAGACTATGAACATCATTTGTAAATAATATTCTCGGTCTCTGAAGTTAATTTCATAATTTAGTCGTTAACTCAATAACTTCTTGGTCTAACTGGGGAGCCTGTTGCCCTGTAAAAAGGATTTTTGCTTTTGAAGTTTCCAATTAAATCTCTGTTTCAGTTCACTTTGAAAAACATAATAAATTTTTAAAAAGTAATACTTTGATTCATTCGTTGTTCAAGGAGTGCCAAAGTGCTGAAGCATAATGTGGTAGCCTATCCTATCCTATCCTGTCCCGTAACCCGAAGGTCGTAGGGGCACCACAGATGATCGTTTAACCAGCATACTCCATCTTTCTCTGTCCTCAGCAGCCCTGATGGCTTCGCTCAGTGTCAAACCAGTCCATTCTCGAATGTTGTCCTCCCACCTCTTTTTCGGTCTCCCTCTTCTTCTACCTCCTTGCACTGTGCCTTGCAGAATAGTCTTTGCAAGGCCTGATGATCTGGTGACGTGGCCATACCATCGGAGTTTCCGTTTCTTCACCACTGTTAGCAGGTCATCGTGTTGTCCAATGGCTTGTGTGATGGTCTGTCGGACTTCGTTGTTGGTGATGTGTTGGGTATAGGAAATGCCCAGAAGTCTTCTGTAGCACCTCATCTCCATGCTTTGTATTCTTCGTTGGAGATCTGCTGTGAGGGTCCATGCTTCGCAAGCATATAGGAAGATGGAGATGACAAGGGAGCGCAGCAGTCTTACTTTGGAATGTAGACTGATGGTCCTGTCTATGGTCCTGTTTATAACAATTATGGTGCTGAGGATGAGTGTGCTGATGAGGACGATAATGATGAATACGATGATGATGATGACAATGATGGTGGTGGTGGTGGTAATGATTATGATGGCAATGGTGATGAAGAATATACCGAAGACGACCTATATTGAACCCCCGTTTACAAAAACAAAATAGAATATAAACATTATTATAAAATATTAACAAAACGCAAACCTATAAAATGCGGTAGCAGGAACCAAAAAAATGTCAAATAAATGTAAATATGTAAATTTTAAAAACAAGTCTAAATGTGCACTTCTGAATTTTAACAAAAATTCTTCATACAGAAAATTAAAAAAGACAAAGAGATAGTTAGTTAGTCATTGTTTATAGTGTCCAGAGGACTGCAAAGAGCCGAATCAGGACCACAATTTGATTGAAAGAGGACTCTCTCCCGATCCGTATAAAAGATCTGCTGAAACAACCTTAACGGTAACACTAAAGGTACTCCACCAGCCAGTCATTTTACAATAAAGGCATCCCATGTATGGGACACTGAGGCTATATTGAACCCCCGTTTACAAAAACAAAATAGAATATAAACATTATTATAAAATATTAACAAAACGCAAACCTATAAAATGCCTACATTGCTAAATAATAATACCATAGAAAGCACTAATTATCGACCATTTGGCAGAAAGCGTCAAATATCCCCAAGCTGACCCAACAGACCCCTTACACAGACAAGGAGTTTTGGGAGAGTTTAGATAAAAAATGTAGGTATCTAATCTAGCGAATAAGATAGATTGACAGAACAGATTAGGTACGAGAAAGAACACATGAGAATGACAGAAACAGTGGTAATTTAAAGCACTAAATTTCCACAAAGTGGGGATACTATTTATACAGAAAACCCCGGAACCCAATGGGGGACAAGACAAAGAGAGCAAATACAGTTTTTGCATGACACACACATACACACACAGACGCGCGCGTGAGCTCACACATGCAGAAGACAAACACACACAATCCACATAAAAGGTTGTAACTGTAGTTTATGTAGTTAATTTAATTCACTCTCTGATTTCATTAGTTAACCATCACATTGCAATCGCATGATTCAACTGGTTATGTTTTAAATGCAGCTTTCTCAAGTAAACTTTTACAATACATATAGTGTAAAAACAAAAGCAAAAAATTCATGTAAGCTGTACATATTAATAAATAATATTTTACAAGGTATAATTATGTATTAAGAGCTGATACAATCATATTACACAATTAATTGTATACATGTTTGTATTAATTTATCTCAAACAATGAAATTTAAAATCAACAACTGACAAATTCACAACAAGATTTAAAACTCAAGAGCTATTAATTATTTGTTAATGTTTTGTACAATTATAACAATTATGGTGCTGAGGATGAGTGTGCTGATGAGGACGATAATGATGAATACGATGATGATGATGACAATGATGGTGGTGGTGGTGGTGGTGGTAATTATTATGATGGCAATGGTGATGAAGAATATACCGAAGACGACCTCTTGAACAAAATATAATGAAAATTGAAATTAAAGTGAACTGCATTGAAACACAAAAGGAAACAATAAACTACATTACATTACATTACATGATTATTGCTTTAGTTCCAGCAGACTCTTCCGAGCCAAATCAAAACCTATATAGCCCAATCAGGACCACAAAATCAAGACCACAACTTCGTTGAAAGAGGACTCGCCCCTGATCCGCATTAAAGATCTGCCGAAACAACCCTAGTGGTAACACTGAAGGCAATCCACCAGCCAGTCACTTTACAATAAAGACATCCAACGCAGGGGACGCTGAGGCTATAGTCTTTTTATCGAACCCTGTTTACAAAAACAAAATAGAATATAAACATCATTATAAAATATTAACAAAACACATAAATATAAAATGCCTACATTGCCAAATAATAACGTCATAGGAAGCCCCAGTGACCACCTGGCAGAAAGCTTCCAATATTTCCATGCTGATCCAACAGACCTCACACACAAATGAGAAGTTTTGTCCCGGAAGAGTTTTCAAGAAAAAAGGTAGGTGACTGGTCTAGCGAAGAAGAAGATAGTATAGTAGATTGATAGAACAGAGTAGGAATGAGAAAGAACAAAGGAGAAAGACAGCGACAGTGAGAATTTAAAGCACTAAATTTCCAGAATAGTGGGGATACTATTTATACTGAAACCCCTGGCACCCCCACGGGGGTAGGGTGGGAGTAGGGGGAGGGGGGAGGAGAGAGGGGGGGGGGAGGGTGTGAACAATAAACTACACCCAAATACATAAACGAAATTAAACAAAACAAACTTTTTGCATATTTACTTACTTACAGAAAATATTAATACTGAAATTAGCAGTTCCTACAATTTATTCCTTGACTTAATTAGTTAGTTAGTTATTGCTTACAGGGTCCAGCAGACTGCAAACAGCCGAATCAGGACCACAAAATCAAGACCACAACTTTGCTGAAAGAGGACTCGCCCCTAATCCGCATAAAAGATCTGCCAAAACAACCCTAGTGGTGACACTGAAGGCAATCCACCAGCCGTTCACTTTACAATAAAGACATCCCACGCAGGGGACGCTGAGGCAATACTCATCAAACCCCCGTTTACAAAAACAAAATAGAATACAAACATCATTATACAATATCAACAAAACACATACATATAAAATGCCTACATTGCCAAATAATAACATCATAGGAAGCTCCAGCAGGCATGCCTACCTTCAAATTGAAGTTTCAGTATTAGCTTTTTCAAATTTCAGTATTACTATTACGATTTCCGTATTTACTTTTACTACCTATTGTTTTTGCACTCCTTTTTGATATTATGCGAAGAATCCAGTGATAGATTGATTTGCTGCCACAATCTTCTTTTTCTTCTCCAAAGCCTCGTAATTCTTGATATGCTGTGGGCCTTCCATGTGCCGCTTGATGTCGTTCATACCACTGGCGGAGATGCCAAACTGGTTAGCACAAATCATACTTTTCAGTCAGTGCTGCCGCGAATAACGAAAGGACACTTTTCCGAATATGAGGCAATATATATGTCTGTCTCTTGCGCCATTTTTTTGAAGATTCAGATTCACAATCACTTTGCTTAGCCATTCGTTTGGACGCCATGTTTTGAATTCTGTCTCACGAGCATCAATCTTCACTGCGACTGCGCAAAAACTGGTTCAGCAAACTTTGGTGCCTCTACCGGAAACTTCTATGCCACATGTCTCTACTACGACTGCGCATTGCGGCATTAAACCGAGTTCGGCTGTCTTCAGAAAAAACATCATGCGGTTCGGCTGTCTTCAGAAAAAACGTCATGCGGTGCATTACCACAGGCCCCAATGTTTTCCCAATGTCGTTTTTATTTATTTCCGGACTGTAAACAAGTATCCCTATTTTCCGTAGCGCTTGCCGAGTTTTTCAAATTTCCGGAAAAATACAAACATTTTGTACGGGTAGGCCTGCACCAGTGACCATTTGGCAGAAAGCATCCAATATTCCCAAGTTGATCCAACAGACCTCACACACAAATAAGGAGTTTTGTCCCGGAAGAGTTTTCAAGAAAAAAGGTAGGTGACTGGTCTAGCGAAGAAGAAGATATGTAGTAGATTTATAGAACAGAGTAGGAATGAGAAAGAACAAAGGAGAAAGACAGCAACAGTGGGAAATTAAAGCACTAAATTTCCAGAAAATGGGGATATTATTTGTACTGAAACCCGCAGCACCCCCAGGTGGGGCGGTGGGGGGGGGGGGGGGGGGGGGGGGGGGGGGGGGGGGGAGTATTCCTTGATTTAAGTTAAACCCTTGCCTTGATATGATTACCTAACATTCATTAAGGAAAAAATGGTTCTCTGTTCAATTATTTGAAAACTATGCAGAATGGTCTTTAAAAAGTTAAAATCCATGCTTAAGTGTTAATTTCAAACCAACCAACCAAGCTAAAGTCAATTCTCAAATAAAATCATACTAAAAAAAATAACAAAATAACAAAATCAATACTCAGCAGGCAGTTCTGCTATCCCAAAGTAAATATCTATGCACAACGCATGAACACTGAGTTAAGTCTTCTTGCATGGAAAATGACACTATACAAGACTTGATAAGTAGAACTTAAATCTAAAAAATAAAACTAAACACAACCAATACACCACTGCACCATCCTGGTTAACACACTTTCACACTAACAAAGCACTTGTATTGCCCTTTAGGAAACAAATCTGAGATTCATTCCAGTGGCACACATTATCAGCCAGGCAATAAAACCCAACAAGACCACTTCTCCCAGCCAGCAGCAGATTTACTGGCTAGATGCATGCAAGGTGTTAACTTACTGTAGAACCTTTCTAGAAACAGAATACATGGGTCAGTCAAAAGACCTAACGACCAGTGGGCCAAACATGTGAGTGGTTAATACCTTGGTCTCAACCGAATACTGACTCACTCCAGGATCACAGGAACATTAAATCCTTGTTGTCAGTTAACATCACCAACAAAAGTTATGAAAATTTAAACCGGACAAAGTTTTGAAGCTGTGACTACTTAAAATGTGGAACGTTAAACAAACAAGACTGGGTACATTTAAGTCCACTGTTACTAAAATTATTCTGGCCATGGTCTCTGCAGTTCTTTCTCTTTGTCTTAAAAAAAAGCCAATATTCAATTGGTAGATTTTATACTATCAAAATTGGGCCCCAGTCCCTCTTGCTGCAAATAAGTCCAAGTTTTAATTCACCCAAAAGAAGCTTGCTTGCTGATATGCAGACATTTAAGGATAACTTAAAATGCTGCTGGGTCTTTGCCAAACTTGCATTGCAACAAAACAAAATAAAAACAACCACCAAAACAACAAAAGACATTTTAGTACAAGTTGCTTTGATGTGGTTGGAAAGTGAATTTGGCTGAACTACTGATAACAACAGTCACAATATATCACATAGGTGTTGTACGTTCTAATATGGATAGTACAAGTTATCACTCAAGATTTACTTAAATCCCTCATTCACTCACTCAAATGGTCTGTGCTCCTGTTTAGTTCAGTAATGTTTTGCAGGGTTCATGTCAACGCTTGACAGCCAAGACAATTTTAATTCAAGCCTGAAGGCCTAGGAAAAATACTGCATCGTCTGTCATAAACCTAAATGTCCATGAACAACAGACTTCATATTTTCCAAGTAGTGCAACCCCCAAAAAAAGGTCACACAATGCCATCCTCTGTCAAATATTCCTCGGTCATGAACCTCTCAAAATGGAATCGTGACAGGTCTATGGTCTTATATTGTCCATCAATGATAAGTTCTGTGATGGCGTTACCCACAGCGATGGAGTGCTGCAAGCCATGGCCACTCAAGCCGTTGGCGAAGAAGAAGTTGCGGTGGTAGGGGTGGTTGCCAATAATCAGGTTCTGGTCGATATAATTGTAGTCGTAATAGCCTGCCCACGCACTCTTTACCTGCAAACACACAGCAACAAAATAATAATAATAATAATACAGGATGCTATACGCGCCTTTCCCCAAATCATTCAGGCTCAAAGCGCTGCGATCTATACCTACATACATGCTCACCTGTCTCATCCACCCTCACACACACACAACACATACACATCCATCACTCAAACAGGTGGTGTAAAGGCAAGGAGATTGCTATTAAAAGACGGAAAGAAAATCGAATTTTTATTTTTGAAATTTGTATATTGACTGCGTCCTGTACCATTATTGAAGGGAGGGAGGAAGCTGGAGTGCCCGGAGAAAACCCTCGGTGACCTCAATAGTCTCGTACCTAAGTCACATACATTTGCCCCTTGCGGGATGGCAAAAAACTGTAACACTAGAAGAACTGACCCCAGCAACAGCAGTTGAAAAAAAATAATAACCTTGTAGGGGAAACTTCTCAAATCACTTAAGCTAAAAGTCTTCATATACTGATAAAGTTAAGTCATTTCTTGTACAAGCTAAAAGTCTTCATATACTGATAAAGTTAAGTCACTTCTTGTACAAGATAAAAGTCTTCATATATTGATAAAGTTAAGTCATTTCTTGTACAAGATAAAAGTCTTCATATACTGATAAAGTTAAGTCATTTCTTGTACAAGATAAGTCTTCATATACTGATAAAGTTAAGTCATTTCTTGTACAAGATAAAAGTCTTCATATACTGATAAAGTTAAGTCATTTCTTGTACAAGATAAAAGTCTTCATATACTGATAAAGTTAAGTCATTTCTTGTACAAGATAAAAGTCTTCATATACTGATAAAGTTAAGTCATTTCTTGTACAAGATAAGTCTTCATATACTGATAAAGTTAAGTCACTTCTTGTACAAGCTAAAAGTCTTCATATACTGATAAAGTTAAGTCATTTCTTGTACAAGATAAGTCTTCATATACTGATAAAGTTAAGTAATTTCTTGTACAAGATAAAAGTCTTCATATATTGATAGAGTAAGTCATTTCTGTACAAGATAAAAGAACAAAATATCACGAGCTAAAAATATTCCTACATTACAGGATCCAAAGTCAGAAAAGCCTTTGCGGAAAGTAAACATTCTAAGCTAAAACTACCTGTGTCTATGCATTTCATTCACAAGAAGTCCAGCATGCACCATTCTCCATATGAAAGTAAAATGAATTTATTTATAGTATTTTATTTCTATAACGATTCCACTGTGCAAAGGAAATATAAACACAGAGGCTCTACCAAAGCTTTTCAAATTTTGAGATCTAGTCAGCCATGATAGCTATAAATAGCTTTTTAGATGCTTCTTTTCTCTGGACGTGGGGTGCCGGCAAGCTATTAATAGCCTGCTGCATGAGAAACGTGTAGGCACTGAACATTCCTGCTCACATAGAATTGAGCTGGTGTGTACATGTAAATAATGAGCCACTAAATAATAATATTATTGGGTATCTGAATAAGAGTTTTCTATAAATATTTTACCTTCAAGCACTCAAAAGAAGGCACTCTGTTACTCAGCACGGGCCATATGGTTTCTTGAAAGAAGTTGTAGTCAACGTCCAAATTCTCAATGCTTGGTTCTTTGTCCTAGAAGTACACATTATTCATAACCACATATAACTCTGTCCTGAAAGTACACATTATTCATAACAACATCTGACTGACATTCTACTTGTAGCAAGCCTCTGCTGGACTTTTAAGCAGGACGTGACTTCAAGTTCTTTACTGGTAACCAGTTCATGACATATTTAATGACAAGAATCTCAGCTAGGCTTTCTAGTACATCAATGAGTGCCACATCCTCTCTTTGTGAACAAATTCCCCTCTACCAGCCTTCACCTACCCTACACTCCTCCAGTCCATTTCAAGTTGCAATATCTACTGTGCAAACTGCCAAAAAATATCACCAAAAACATACTTAAAAAGAGTTTGGGCTTCTGCCAACATTTATACAACATCCCATCTATGGAACTCACTACCAACTATTATTTAAAAGGTTCTCAGTGTAGAGGTTTCTCAAAGTTTGCGAGAAGACTCCACGGTTTACGTTCCTTAAATTAGTTTGGAGGTCAGCCTGTGAACTTTAAAGCAGATGTGCACCACCAAATTGTGGAGTAGTTGCTCTGTAAAAGATTAGCACTGGAAACTTAAGAAGTAGTCGTTCGGACAGAGAGAATACTCTCCAGAGTGCTGAAAAGGAAGATCTCCACCAACCTGCTGTGGAGGTGCACCACACAAATAATGGCCGGAGAAACCTTCACGGCGGAAATAAACATTAGTAGGATCAATGGTCATGGGACAGTTCAAGCCAGGTCCGTTTGGGCAGTGCACAACATAGACATAGCGTTTCCTGCAACAGTACAGATAAATATATACATATATACAGACGAGGTCACAACAATGCAATTCTAAATTTTCCACAAAAGGGATAGGCTGGTTTGGTAGACAGATAAAACTTGACTGCTGGTTCTGATAGCTGGTTTGTGTGCTGCTTTCAAAACTTGACTGCTGGTTTTGATAGCTGGTTTGTGTGCTGCTTTCAAAACTTGACTGCTGGTTTTGATAGCTGGTTTGTGTGCTGCTTTCAAAACTTGACTGCTGGTTCTGATAGCTGGTTTGTGTGCTGCTTTCAAAACAATAACACATATTTACATTAAAAGTAAGACGAAACTTAAGAAAGAAAGAAAGAAACAAAACAAAGATAGAAACAAAATAAAAAAAACAAACACAGAAAAAAAGAAAGAAAGAAACAAAGAAATTTATATAACCTTTTCCCTGCCCACAAAAATGTGTCGATTTGGTATCTTTAACTCATAAACAAGATTAATTCATTACCAGCTTAACAGACACCTTAATTATGCCTTCCTGTACGATAACAGTGATCTCTCAGCACGACTTGTCTCGGGCGACATGGGTTCGAATCTTGACTTCAGCAAACTATTGTGTGATTGTTGGATAGTAGTGGCCAGCGCTTTGAGAAGCTCTCTGAGCTTGCAAGTGCGCTATATAAGAGCAATCTCTTTTCAGCTATCATAAGCTGGTTGTTTCAAGAGCTCTTGATTAATATTTTGATGTCACAAAGCAACAGGAGCAATTCACTACTGATATCCTGGAGCAGTTCATTACTCCAGGATATCAGTAGGCAAGAAACAGGTTAAAAATAAACAAATGCCCTACCTGGGCTCAACTGGGAGTGGAGTGGCCAACTCAAACTGGTCGCTGGCACCGATCATTGCCTTGCGGGCAACTTCTGCTGCCCAAGCCCCAGCACAGTTCACCACCATCGCAAACCTACAACCTCGCAACAGTCCATCCCTCGTACGGATCTAAAAACAAAATAAGGATATACTGAGCAAATACACCCAGCACGCACTAGGTCCTTCTCCCCATCTCCGGTCGCACATTGTGTTCAGTCATCTGGGCATCAGACTAAGCACCCAAAGGTTTGCAAGTAGGCGCCTAGGCCAGTTTGAGTTAGGTCCTGTATTGGCCAGCAACTTGTGCAACTCTTGAGCTGGAAAAGCGCTATAAAAACGATTACATTAATTACATTAATTTTTTTAAAGAAACAAATTTGCAACCCTTTAACAGCTCATCTCTCATTGTATCAATCTGAAAACAAAAATAAATTTACACCAACAAGAATAAGGTCGAGAAAGAAAAAGAAATGGTAATTAAGTAAAACTGGAAGGCAGAATGAAGAAAATCAAGAATGGATGATGAATAAAGCAAGAGACAATTACGGAAAAAATGATCCAGTGAACAAACAAACAAATGAATCCGGAAATTAGCTGGAAAGAATCAATGACGACTGAAGTTCTTGCTTCAAATCTTCATTCTATCTTCCACTAATTTAAATTTTTCGTAGATTTTATTCTTCACCGATTTTGTTTCAAGAAAAGTGTACCAGACATTGAAAACTTACATTGGCACTGACAAGTTCCCGATGAGTGTCAGGAGTGACAAAATCTTCTCCAGTGGAGAACTCAAAGCTGTCCAACTCTCCTGTGACATACCTGACACCAAAGCTGATGTTCTTTTGCTTCAGTGCCTTCACCAGCAGCCAAGGGTCAAACCAACCCTCCCCCTCAACACCTGACAAAAATAAAATAATTTGCTATACTTGACAAAATAGTTTGGATGACTTGCACAAAGCTAAGTTTTAAGTAGCTAGCCTACATACATTTTTTGAGGTAAGCTTCTTAGTCCTTACCCTGGGGTCATTACATAACATATTAGAAAGAGAAGGTTCGTTGTTCCGTTATTTGTACAATGCATAATGATCTTGCACACTTATATTGTTCTTAAATAGTGCTTTTCCAGTTCAAGAGTGCTGGCCGAAACAGGATCTAACTTGAGCCGCCTTAGGCACCCTCTTGCACTCTCTGACTTTCCACACAGCTGAGCATAATCCTGGGTGACTGGGGAGGCGGCAAAAGCGACCTAGAGTTTGCTGCGTGCATTTATGTAACTGGTACTCTCCCGTCTAGGACATGAGCGTCAGGATCTTTAAAAGTGCATGCGATTAAATGGAAATCTAAATTTAGGTGGTTTTTTAATTTCTCACGGGTAAAAATGAGTTACAGGTTTCATTTCTAATGCTGTTCTCCAGCATCTTAAATAAGGACATTCTCAGCACATCTTACCATAGGACCCGACTTCAATGCCAGTGGTGTTTAGCCATGGGAACTTGGCTGCCAGTTCCTCTTTGGACATCAGATCTATCTTGGCACCCAGTTTTCTGTTTTTAAAAAAAAAAGTGAAACAGCCTTATGAATATCTCTTAGGTGCATTATGGCACAAAATCTAATAATTTTTGACAGGTAAGTTCAGCACTATGATGCATAGTTGGAGACAATAACAAGTCCAGGAGGAAAATAACTGTTTACAATGCGCTTTGAGTTGGGACAACTGTTATTGTCATAGATCTACTAATTAGGACCACTCCATGGAGCAGACCGATGGATATTATTAGCATCTTTTACTGAACATTCAATGGCAAGACAGACCTATGAACCTAACCAATACAGCAATACGCATGTGGAGTTTTTGGCAGTGCACAAGCTGCTTTCAGCAGAATACAACATTATCAGATGAAAAGTATATAGATCTATGTACATTTTAGCCAAGGTATTGTCCTTTTTCCTTCTTCACGAAGATCTTCAAAGTGGAAGACACACTATAAAATGGTAACTCATCCTTTTGCCCAAGTTGCATTGTCACGTATAAAATGACAATGTAAATATATAATGTACCAAAGTCTGGAAAATAAATTATACTGATACAATATACATGTGTTTGTTTGCTTTGAGTTTCACCAATGAAGAGAATAATTCTGCTAGGATGGTAATTGTAGAGTATGGCCTAGCATGGCTGCTTAGGATATGGGTTTTTATCCGTGTAGTCCGTGCAGAGTGTGTGTTTTGAAGAGAGGTCAGCGATAGTATCCGCAAGCGCAATGTGACGACACCAGTGTTGGCGCATGCTAAATAAATGCTGTGTCGGAGTGTACATAATGTATAGTTTCATATCTCTAAGAGTGCAATGTGCAAAGTTTGAATCAGCATTTTGTATTGCATGGGGTATGACAGGAATTTAGGTTTTCACGTGTTTTACGCATAGCTCGATGGGTATTAGGGGCTGAACGGAGCTCTGCGCCTTGAATTGTGGACTGGGAGAAAGGGTTAGGCCTCAGAGTCAAGTGGGTAGCGCTTACGATCAGACGGCTATTTTGGATGAAGTGTGACTACCACTATCATAGGATAGAGTTAGAGTCCTTACATAAGGGTTGTGTTTTTGTACTAAAACCACCTGAGGTCTTGCTCTTTCGTAAGGGCAGGAGTACTGTCAATATCGCTATAGAGAAGGAATTTAATAGCAGTAGTGGGAGGAATATGACTGCCACCATTTCTGTGTGATTAGGTGTAGGGTCTGTTCCTAAGGGTGTGTACTCTTTTCTTAGGGACCGCCCAAGGCCCAGCTACCTCGTCGGTGCTGGGATGACCTGGGATAGTTTAGCGCACTGAACGAACCATCTACTCTCTACAGATTGTGTTGTGTTGTGTTGCGTTATGGTGTTGGTGTATCTGTACTTCACAGGCCGGGTAACTGAAGGTGAGTGGGTGAAAAGTGTCTTAATTCTTTTAGTGGCTATACACTCTGTGCATGCGTATGTGGATGAATGATGTTGGATGAGGCGAAAAGGGGTATTTTGATAAATAGCATATTTTATTATTTTCTTGATGAAGATGTAAAAAGGAATAATTTTGTTGATGTTGTTGCCAAAATGAGGTCAAGGGTGGGTGACGATGAAGTATACTGATAAAATGAGAGAGAGAGGGGTTATGAATATGAGAGATGGTTGACGATGTATAATAGTATGCTAGAGGGATGATGAATATAAGAGAGAGGATGAATCAAGATTGTTGACTAGAAATGAAATTATAATATGCATTTGTATTTGTTTAAATAGTCATGTTCATGGGATGTTAATATAAACTATAGAAGGATTACAAATTGTTGTAATGCATGAATAAACAGGTCAAGATGGCGGACGACGGAAGGAGTTATTTCCCATGTATTGTTTACATGTTGAGGTAGCTTAGTAAGACGTTTTATTTGTTGACCAGGTTGGGCCTATTTCTGCTACTACTACTACCATTGTCTACTACTATTGTCTTCCACATATCTGTTCCTACATGTTTCTCCGCCACCTCTACGTGCTTCTACTGCTGCTGTTGGGTTTTGGATGCTGTGGCTCTACCCGCTGGTGTCTTTGGTGCCGGGCTGAGACGGTGCAAGACCTTTTGCCGCCTGGGCGCTACAAGACCCTTGCCACTGGGAGGACTACTGCCTGGTTCCTCTATTCAGGATCGTGCACATTCACAAGCATACATACAACTTTACACGCACATAAACATATATATAAACCTGTGACTATTTGCTAAGATCTGTGATAGATGCAAAAGCCTTAGTGCAACTTTAGACAGATTAAATCAGTTCGGATTGAAGAGAGTTCTGTTTCACGGTGTATAAAGTTTGACAATAATTAAATACTTTTCTTCAAGTCTTGGTGACTGAACACTTAACCCTTTGAACCCTGGATGCCCCACCAATTCTGAGCCCATTCCCCTGGGCTCCCCGGAGAAAAATGGCATTTTTAGCATGCTTTTAGTAAAACAACCAAAACTTATCAACCAAAGTGTTAGACAACCCAAAGTACTTCAAATGTCATCTCTTCATCTTCATTATCATCCCACAATTGATCGATTACTTCCTGAGTTGTGTACAGTCGCTTAGCGACGCTTCCTTGATTTGTAGACCTTCGTTTCATGACGCAAAATTGAGAAAAAAACGTCACAAAAACACGCACTGTGCTCGCACTAGAGCGCAGACATTTTGCTTTACCTTATTCCCAATAACCCTCAATAACCCTATTCCAAACAGTAAGTACTAGAAAGAACAGTAAGCTTTGTACGGACCGCAAGACTAAGGTCAGGTTACGAGACCGGTTTATCGGTCTATCGGGGCACAGCTGTTTAAGGGCTAGACCGATATATCGGTCTTTCGGGTTCAACGAGTTAGGCCATCAGTGGTATCGCTGATCCCGCTCGGGTGAGGTGACACGCACTAAGAATTGTCACTTCTTTGCCATCTACTAGAGTAGAAGGATGTAGCAATACGTTGGTGGTTTTCGCTAGGGTAGTGAACTTCTATCATCTATGTCTGTGAATTCTTGTAAAATAAGCTCGTTGTTTAGGCATAAATAACGGAGTGTCAGTGCTGTGGAAGTGTTAATGTAACTATTTCTGTGGCAGAAACAGCTTAAGGCATACAGTTTTCAAATGTCAAAGCAAAGTGTTTGTAACCCTGTGGACAGTTATTTATTATATTATGCACTATGAGAAGACAGTCGTTTTGTGCGTGAGCTTTACAAAATAAATCATCATCACCATCATCATCATTATCATCATCATCATCATCATCATCATCATCATCATCATCATCATCATCATCATCATCATCATCATCATTAAAGTTACAAAGTATAGCAGAAAATTGTGTTCTGTACCTCTGAAGCTGAACGTTCTTTTCCAGCAAAGGAGCATTTCGAGAAGTAGCCAAGAACAAGTAGCCTTGGTGGTTGAACTGAACGTCTGGAGTATTACTGTCATCTGAATTCAAAACAAGTAAGCCATACACATATTTCAATTCTGCAAAGAAATAGTATAACAATCATCACTTTATGTATAACAATCAACACTCACAGATGGATTAACTGACTCAAGACTAAAAATGCTATTCCAAATCACTCGGAAATAATGCAATCTGCAGAATACTTCATACTGCTTTGTTGTGCCATAATGCTCTTGACTGAAAAAATTAATTTACTCCACTAAACTGAACAATAACATAAACCCGATCATGCGGAACTGAAGTTTTTATAATTGTTTTGATAAAAATGTTTGGCCAGATTATTTTGCTCACTGCACATGTACATTTCAGAATTGAAATATTAGCCAACGTCTGCAAGGCCGTTCTGTAATTAGCTGCTGCGAATCTATGACTATACTATAAGGTAAACATAAATAAAACACACAGAACATGGGAACTATGTATTGCAACAACAACAACAAAAAGAAATTAACATACCTAGAACACTAAGATGCTCTTTTATATTCTTCAAGAAGTCTGTGGTAAACATGGAAAGTCGTATATTTTCTTCAAGCGAGAACTGGTGGCGTAGTCCTCCCACAGACAGCATTGTTGAGGCTTGTGTATACTGTAAACAAACAACAACAGCAAAATAAAAATTAAAATTAAAAAAAACAACATTATGTTTAGGTTTAATGAATTTATTTGGCATCTCTACAAAAACAAACAAAAAAATGTGGCGTTTGGATAGCAAAAAAATACCAGTAGATAACAAATTTGCTTAAAAGTGCAGAAAACTGATTTTATTTTGCACACTAGTGCATGCACTCACAAATCTAAACTTTTAGTGATATGAACCTTTTGTTTTCAGATAAAACAATGTACAGAGAAATGGAGCAGGGTGGTCAAACTCTCCATGGCGTAAACTCATGTCTCCTTTACTTATATATTGTTCTAACACCTGATTCTATGGCATATGCCATGCATTACCACGTTTGAAATGAATACATTTGTTGCACCTTTGCACAATACATTATGTTAAAACTTACATAGGTTGTTGATATTTATTACTTTGGTATAATTTTAATTTGGCATCACCGATTCACTGCAACATTTAACAAATTCATAAATGTATCATTTTAAAGAATAAGACCATTATTTAGTATTTCTATAAATTAAAAACAAAAATTTTAATTTAAAAGATAGACCCTGCATAAACATCAAACCAAATAAACACACATAAAACGACCCACCACAAAAATGTGAGGGTTTCCAATAAACTCCAGCATTTGTTATGCCATTGAATACTGGCAGAACACAAATTATACTGGATCCTAAATGCCAGCAAGAATCACCTGCAATACTTTCCATATCAACATCAAATCAAGTCACTGAATGATTGTTGTAACAATTTGCATGCAAGTCAATCTCAGAAAAACCTATTTGTACTGTTTCAATTATCTTTCTCTTTTTGTTTCTAGGAAATATGCTACAGCTGAACAAAGAACAGAATGTAAACAAAATTAGTTAACATTTGTCCATATTTGATATACCTTCACTGTCTGATGCTTTCCAGCCTTTAGAACATTCTGAAGTTTAGAAAAAACAGTATGACAAAAATTATAATACAGATCATTTGGAGTCATACAATAGATTACACAGAGTCTGAAAAGGATCAAATAATGTACTTTCACTCTTTGGTTTTCAGTGTCAGGATTTTGAGAATAAACAATGCATGACAGGCAAACCAGATGGAGTAACTTCAGTAAGGGAAGGACAGCTCTAGAGGCATTGAAATGACTTACAAAAGCACAGAAAAGTTACATTATGAAAACTTACACAGGGATCACGCTCAACCACAGTGACGTTCATGCCTTTAGGGTTGCGCTCCTTGAGCCAGTACGCCACCGAAGACCCCACCGCTCCACCACCGATCACCAAAACATCGGTCTCCCTTGGTACAGGTACACTGTCCTCTAAGTTCTGCCCTGCTGCAATACCCTAAAAAGGGAAAAAAAAAAAAAGGTAAAACTGAAAAATATTCAAATTTTCAATGAAAATGACTGCTCAACCTATCCTATCTATCCTATCCTGTCCCGTAACTCGGAGGTCGTAAGGGCACCACAGATGATCGTTTAACCAGCATACTCCATCTTTCTCTGTCCTCAGCAGCCCTGATGGCTTCGCTCAGTGTCAAACCAGTCCATTCTCGAATGTTGTCCTCCCATCTCTTTTTCGGTCTCCCTCTTCTTCGACCTCCTTGCACTGTGCCTTGCAGAATGGTCTTTGCAAGGACTGCTCAACCACTTTACTTTTATTTCATCTTATTTTATATAGCTCTCTTCCAGCTCAAGAGCTGCTCAAGGAGCTGGCCTATACAAGATCTAACTCAAGCCACCTGAGTCGCCCACTTGGGAGTCTTTGGGCACAAAGTCTGATGCCCAGTCGACTGAGCACAATGCTGGGCGACCGGCTATGGGGTGAAGGGACTTAGTGCGTGCTGGGTGTATATGTGTAGCTGGCACTCACCCATCTAGGACATGAGCATCAGGATCTTTAAAGTCTGCGTGATAGAATGCATGCGTACACAGACTAGACCTCGATTTATACTCTAATCCAAAAGAGTAAGAGCGCAATGTCTCATTTTTTTGTTTCATTGTTATTATTATTACTATTATTATTATTATTATTATTATTATTATTATTATTATTATTATTATTACTATTTTTATTATTTGATTAATATTTTTATTTTTGTACTCCAGGCTGTTAACAAGCTTTGAGCCCTGCCTTAACACCATGAAATAGGCTTTCTTGTCATTATAAATAGTTCCACAAAAGTTCAAACGGCTCAAAATCTAGTGGTAGCTCTGGTAAGGTATCTTTAGCTCCAGCTGACCATACCTGGGAAAAAACAGTGCTGAGGGTTATTCGTGTACATTAACCAGTTACACCAAGACTATATCTACTTTACAACTGGAAAGTCAAAGAAAAACTCTGATTACCTTGAATTCATCCTTCAGTATAGCCCATGGCGATCTGTACCTGCCAGCAGGCGGGGTTCCTTCCTGATCATCACGCTTTCCAGCCACTGGACTAGTCAATATCCATCGCCTGGACACTAAACCGTTAGAGCATCCAGTTCTGCATATTGGTTGCCTATTAGTAGCACGCCTTACCCAAACACTCCCACCACAATTTCTGCCGACGCTATAAAATCTTCTAAAGTTTGTCACTGTTGCCAGCTTGATAAAAGGTTGATGTTGCAACGAAGCTGAGAGCACACTGTAAGAAGGTCTGTGAATGCTGAAATGTGCTGAACTGAGAGTATCATGAAGACACCACTTTGATCCTATGCTAAATGCTCGCTGTCTTGAAAACTGAGCCATTTTGTAGACAAATTGTCAGTACAGGTCCTTGTTGACTGTCCTTGTCTAATACTCTTCAAACAGTGGCAGGTCCCTTATAGCTGTCAGTTGTAGGTCAAAGAATTAATATCAATGACGCTTCAAGTTCCAGTAGTATCCCACAAACGTGTGATCAGAAGTTATTCTCTGTCGCTTCCCTGTCTCTTTTCTTCTTGATATCTGTTGTTTCTGTCACAGGTCTGCTGCCTTGTTATCACCTGAAACTGGTTGAAACAGGAATATAAATATATGCACCGTCATTACACTGAAATGGGTAAAAGATCATCAGCAAACTATCTAGGAAAACAAGTTAAAATTACATTTCTGCTATAACAGCCAAATTGGCAATTATACTTGTCTTTCCTTTCCATGGGCACATACGATTATACTTGTCAGGGAAGGTGAAAGAACTTGTCCGATTGCACAATTACAATACCAGTAAAACTTCGTGCAGATGATCTAAAAATCTGCAGTTTATGCACATGACAGGTATAATTCTTTTCACTGCTTACCTTACTTTCCACTTATATTTGATTCTGTAAAACAGTTTCTAATATATATTTTTAGCAAGCTAACTTCTTATTTCCTACTTCAGCGACCCTAGTTCATGGTCACAAATTCATTTAATAATTATAGACTGGACAATTGAGGTTCCCCAACCACGAGTGTGGGGATCCCCTTACCTAAAGAGTGTGCTTTCTAAAATGCACCAATCAGATGGCAAAAGTGAAAAGGCTGACAGTCTAAGGTACCATCTCTACTATACAGCTCAAGTAACACACTAACACTGCATACAGCCATGACCAATATAATAAAATGTAACAACTACACTGAGTATCAGAGCTGGCAACATGCCTCCAAGATCTGTACTGAATACACATAGTATACAGATACAGAATACACGGTATGTGCAGTGCAAGGGCCAACTGAAGTTCATGGTTGGGAAATCCAAAGTCGACATGCACGAACATTAATTTCAAAGACAAGGAAATGGAACAAAGAATTCAGTGTTATATTGCCAACAAATAAAGTATGCAGAATATATATAGGCCTACATAGTGGCGGTGATAATAATGTCTGAAATCTTGCTGATTTCAAGGAAGGTCAGAAACACGAGTTGTCCTGGAAAAGACACACAAGGGGAATTACTCCGTGTTCACTTCCAGAACCGGTGCTCACGAACCTAACCATTGGTACACTTGATGCCTGTACTTGTCAACCTGTGCTGTCACAACCACAGACGTGTTGTTCTATTTGAGATAGGGAGAAGGCTTCGACAAGTCTCAGCCACGCTGAAATGGTGCTAGCACACACAACAAGTCAAGTCAACACATCTTTATTCAATACAATACAATAATAATGATAATAATAATAATAATAATAATAATAATAATAATAATAATAATAATAATAATAATAATAATAATAATAATAATAATAATAATAATAATAATAATAATAATAATAATAATGGATGCTATAGGCCTACGCGCCTTACTCCTAAATCAGACGATGATGATGGTGGTGAGGGTGTGATTGATAAGGCTGGTGGTGGTGATGAGTGTGATGATGATGTTATTAATAGAAACTCCGAAGATGCTTTTGCTAATGCCTTTGATGATAAAGATGATGATGATGATGATGATGATGATGATGATGATGATGATGATGATGATGATGATGATGATGGTGATGATGATGATGGTGCTGATAGTGGTGATTGTGTGATTGATGAGGCTGGTGGTGGTGATGAGCGTGATGATGATGTTATTAATAGAAACTCCGAAGATGCTAATGACGATTGTGATTATGAAACTACTTATGCTGGTAATTCATTTGATGATGTTCGTGATGACACTGTGTTTCATGTTGACGGTGCTGGCACTGATGGTAATGATGGTGTGACTGATGAGGCTGGTGGTGGCATAGATAAATTTGAACCTAAAAACTTCCTATCTTTTCTAGCCTTAAACGTTTGTGGTGTTCGAAGTAAGTTGCTGTCCCCCGATTTTGTGCAGCTTGTTGCAGGTTATGATATTGTGCTTTTATCTGAAACAAAACTTGACGACGCTGATCATATCTGCATCCCTGGGTATACAATATTTTACAAAAACAGAAGTAAATTCAAGAGGAAGTCTGGGGGCCTAGTTCTCTGTGTAAAAGACAACATTTCTCAGTATGTTAGCGTGATTGAATCTAGTAATAGACAGGATAAAGTAGATACGTCAGTATTATCTTATTATAAATTTGTTGACTATGAATTGAGTCACGATGTTTTATTTTTCCAGCTAGATAAGTGTTTTATAGGATCACACCTATTATTTGGTGGTGTCTATTTTCCTCCTGAGAACTCTGGTTATTTTGATCGTTGTGCTTTTACAAATCTTGAAAACTCAATCGCTTGCTTAAATGCAGACAGATTTTGTTTACTTGGGGATTTTAATGCTAGGACAGGTTGTTTATTTGATTTTGATGTGTGCTGCGTGAGTGTTAAAGCTGATAAAAATAATGTAGTCCATCATGGTAATGATGATAGCGATGTTGATGGTAATGATCATGACAATGATGATTTTGATGTTGACGAGTTAAGCCAGATGAATGAGCTCATTTTTGATGCCAGTAATATTGTCTTGCCAGAACGTCTCTCTGATGATAAATTTGAAAACGTAATGGGTCATAATTTAATTAACTTTTGCAAAATCATGAATGCCTGTATAGTTAATGGCCGAATAGGCCTACCCGATAATAGTAAACAGTTCACTTGTAAAGATGCCAGTGTTGTAGATTATTGTATTATCTCAAATAACTTGTTTAAACGCATCTCAGACTTTTATATTCACGATTTCTGTTAACTGTATTCAGATGTACACAAAGCAATAACATTAAAACTCTGGATTAAAAATGTCAATGACGAACTGGCCGAAGAAACAAATAACAGCAGATCTAACTGTAAAACTGAAGCTATTAATAAACCAAAATGGTACCCAGATAGCAAACAAAAGTTTGTCAAAAACCTTAACATGGCGGAAGTTACCTTACTAAATTCTTCACTTGACAATATCTTAAATAATAATTTTGTTGTCCTTCATCAAAGTGATATTGATGATATTTGCAATAAAATATGTAACATCATGAGGCAAGCAGCGGACATGATAGGTTTATTTAAAATAAAGAAAAAAACGCAGAAAACGAATCGAACAAATGAAAACCTTCCGTGGTTTGATAGTGAATGTGAAAAGAGTAGGAAAGAATTTCTTAAATCTAAAAATGCTTGTAGGAAAAATACAAACTCATTTCTTAAGGAAATTAAGCACAAAGCAAGCAATAATTATAAAAGACAGTTAAGAATATCATTTAAAAAATATCAATCAAATTTAATTAAGAAAATTAGAACATTGAAAAGTAATGATCCAAAATGCTTTTGGAAGCTTCTAAATGGTACACGCACTGAAAAAAGGGACACATATGGTAAAATAACATGTGAAACGTTTTTTGAACATTTTAAGAAAATTTCTGATTCCGATGTTGAGAATGACACTCTTGACCAGAATACAAGCATGCACGACACCAAAACACATTTTCTCCTTGATCAACCCTTCAATGAGGAGGAGGTTAAAGAAGCTATACGTACTTTAAAAAATAACAAAGCTTGTGGTATAGATTATATAACTAATGAATTTTTGAAGTCAGTCCCTTATGAAGTCATTAAGTTGATAACTAAATACTATAATATTGTACTACAATCTGGTAAAGTGCCCGAGGATTGGACTATAGGGATTATTAAGCCTCTTTATAAGCAGAAGGGGGACAAAGACAATGCAAATAATTATCGTGGAATATCTATCTTGAGGCTGTTTTGGTAAATTGTTTACAAGCTTAATTAACAAAAGACTAGGTTCTTTCTTGGAGTCTAATAATGTGCTGGGTGAAGAACAGGCTGGATTTAGGGGTGGATACTCTGTTTCTGATCATATATTCACTTTACACTCTCTTGTAGAATTCTTCCTATCAAAGAAAAAGCGTTTGTACTGTGTTTTTATTGATTATGAAAAGGCATTTGATTTTGTTAATCGTTCTTTGTTATGGCAGAAATTACTAAATTCTAATGTAAACGGAAATATACTCCGTATAATAAAAGACTTGTATAATAAAGCAAAATCACAGGTACAGTGGAATGATACTCTTTCTGATTATTTTTCTTGTAAAACAGGTGTCAGACAAGGTGAAAATCTGTCTCCGTTATTGTTTGCTGTATTTTTGAATGATTTAAAAAGTTTTCTTGGTGAAAAACTAATTGGTCTAAGAACTGTTAAGCTTGCAGCATCGGATATTTTTCTTGATGATGACTATATTGAGACTCTGTATAAAATGTTTATTTTGCTTTATGCCGATGACACCGTAATTTTTTGTGAATCTTCTGCTGAATTACAGTCTTCTTTAGATGCCATGCATCAATATTGCACTAAATACAAATTAAAAGTCAATGCTGCTAAAACTAAGGTCGTTGTTTTTTCAAAAGGCAAAGTGAGAAATCTACCTAATGTATTTTACAATGTTGTTAAATTGGACGTGGTATATGATTTTCAGTATCTCGGAATTAAAATTAACTATAATGGTAGCTTTAAACCAGCCCAGAAAAATTTATATGATCGTGCCTCCAAAGCTATGTTTTCTCTTTTAAGAAAAATTAGAAAGCTTATGTTACCACTAGAAATTCAAATTGACCTGTTTGAGAAAACTATAGTTCCTATTCTGTTATATGGTTCAGAGATATGGTGTCCTCAAATGAGTGACCTTGCCACTAAACTGCAACTGCGTTTTTATAAACTAATTTTAAAGCTGGGCAAGTCTACTCCTTCTCAAATGATTTTAGGTGAATTAGGGCAAGTTCCTCTGGAGTTACAGGCAAAGCAAAGAATGTTAAATTTTTGGTATAAGCTTGTTCACCCTGATAACAGTAATAAATTGTCCAGCGTTATGTACACTTTTTTGTTTCACATTGATTTGCATAAAGGTTATAAATCTTCATTCCTCGATTCAGTGCGGAAAGAGTTAAATAATCTAGGACTTGGTAATTTTTGGTTAAATCAGGGGCTAACCAATGTTATGCCTTCTGCTTCAGTTTTTAAGTGTACAATTAAACAACGCCTACATGATCAGTTTATTCAAGGCTGGTTCGAGGAAATAAACAATAATGAATTTTACTATAATTATCGAATGTTTAAGCTACATTTTGAATTTGAAAAATATTTGCATGTTCTACCAACAAATCTTGCAATATCTGTTCTAAAGTTTAGGACACTTAACCACAGAATGCCAGTGCAGAGAGGCCGATATTTTAACATTCCTAGACACGAACGTGTATGTCAAAAATGTAATAGTGGCGATCTTGGTGATGAGTTTCATTATTTATTTTTGTGTTCACATTTTTGTAACTCGAGAAGAGATTTATTAAAATCATATTATTATAGATATCCCAATGCCATCAAATTTCAAGAATTATTGTCATCTAACAAAAAGTCAGAATTATTAAAGCTTGTAAGTCTAATGAAATTAATAATTAAACAAATGTAACGTTTTTATCCCATTTCAAAAATTAATATAGTTCTGATGTTGACAGGTTATGTGTAATAAAAATTATTTCAATAGTTTGTCATTGATGTGTTTAGGTTGAATTGTATTGTTAGTTATGATTCATAGTTGTTGTCCCCAATCAAGTTCTTTTTTTTTCTTTCCCCCACTCCATACCTCCCCCTGCCACCTCCCCCCACTCCACGCTATCCCGCTGTATAAATAAATAGTTTAAAATTTTTATTTTATTTTTTAATCTAAAATGTTAATTAATTATTTAGCATTTTTGTGTATATTATTTTAACCATGTCCATGTGCCCTTAATGGGTTTTTCTGGAATAAAATTTGCCTTGCCTTGCCTTGCCTTGCCTTGCCTTGACTCAAAGCGTGGCGGTATGCAACACGCCACATAACATGGGGCCGGGTAGCTCAGTTGGTAAGAGCGTCTTGCTAGTAACCGAAAGGTCGCTGGTTCGAATCCCGGATTGGTCAACGTGTGATCATATTATTTTCCCCCTTTACCAACAACTGGCCCGCTGGTGTCAGTATAAATCGGTCCAGTAGTCACCTATATGCGAACGCTAATGCGTCCGGGGACGTTAATCTACTCAACAACAACAACTATATGCGAAAGTGTCGTGTGACTATAATCTACAAACAACACGCCACATGTTACAGACACTCCTAATTGCTTAGTGGATTAATACCTCAGAACTTATTTCAACTATCACAACCAAACTTGGTAAGATGGTATATACCCCTAAGACCTCATAAATGATCAATGAATGAATGACTTCATTTCAAGGTCAAGATCACAGCGTCAACAAATGTTAGTAAAAAAACAATACAATTTTTCACCAAATTTTACTTCTTTTTTTCTAGGTTATTAAATATATTGAGCTTATATGATTCGGTGATGCACACAAGTATATCAACTAAGTAGCTGATATACTTGTGGTGATGCATGATAGATATATGAATGAAACACACATATTATACCAATTTGGTCAACCTCGCTCCAAGGTCAAGGTAACTGGAGCTCTTCTTTCGTTTGTCCCCTATACGCAATGTGTCCGGGGACGTTAATCTACCCAAACAAACAAACAAACAAGCTCTTCTTCTTCTTCTCTGTCCAATTAAGTCGGTTAGCATAGGTACTTTGAAGTGACCTTGACCATATGCTTTGAGAAATATAAAGTTCAAACTTGTTGAGACGATAGATTGATCTTTCATATATGTTCGATCCGTTTTTGCGTTGATCTTAAAGGTCAAGGTCATTTTAGGATTTTTTTTTAATAGGTCATCGTACAGTGGAATGGCTGTTCATTTAAATATAGTATGCAACAACATTGGGTTATTTGATCAGACATGCATGAGAGGTCATGTGAGGGTCAAAGTCATCCCAAGGTAACAGTTTGGCATAATACAACTTTTGCTGTAGTTTATTCCATAATACATGATTGTATTTGGCGCCGGAGGTCAATGTTATCTCAAGGTCAAGAGCATAGAAAGATCAAAGTCGGTATTACTTTGCATTTTAACGCTACCGTTTCATTTTGGTTTTTTCTGGGCACTCATTTCATGTTAAATATTGCGAGGTCCATACGGAGAATGTGCGTCATATGGGCTTTGCCCTTCTAGTTTAAGTTTTAGTTATGGTTCAGCCAAAGTTTGCAGTCATAACATAACCTAACCTAATCCTGCCCTAATAACAATAAATAAATAAATAAGTGCTAGACCCTAATAGTGACACAGTTTCCTCGCGTGCTCTCTCTCTCTCTCTCTCTCTCTCTCTCTCTCTCTCTCTCTCTCTCTCTCTCTCTCTCTTCTCTCTCTCTCTCTCTCTGCTGAAGATCATACTAAACATGATTACTCTCTTCTTACACAATAATTTTGTAATCGTAGACTAAAGTCAGACGATCAATGTGTCATACCTGAAATTACAGTGCATGAAGTTGGGATGATGTCTTTCCGGCTCCACTTGAAGAGAGTAAATACAGCAAAGTGCACTAGACTGAAGTTCGACCTGGACAAACTGCAAGACCCGGAGGTGGCAGAACTATTTCAGGCCACAATTGGAGGGAAATTTGCACCACTGCTCATTTGGGGGGCTGGTGAAGTAGATGTCAACACCATGACCACCACCTTCAACTCAGCTGTGACAGATACCGCCACTGAGATCCTTGGCAAGCACCGACCAAAGAAGAAGCCGTGGATCACACCTGAACTTTTGGATCTGTGTGATAAACGAAGAGAGATGAAAAAGAACACCTCACAGGGAGCTGATGTCTACCGAAAAATCAACAATGACATCCGAAAAGGCATGCGCACAGCAAAGGAGAACTGGATAGAAGATCAATGCCAGGAAATAGAGAACAGTCTGAACAAGAACAACAGCAAGAAGGCCTACCAGACTGTGAAGCGGCTGACAAGTGTCAAACAGCCCAAAGTCTCCACGATCCAAAGCAAGTCTGGCATATGCCTTACAGAAGAACAAGAAGTCTTGGACAGATGGACAGAGTACTGCTCTGACCTTTACAACCATACACCAAATGGAGAACCATCAGTTTTAGCATGTCCCGAGAACAGAGAAGAAGAAGAAATCCTCCCAATTCTCCGGGAAGAAGTTGAGGCAGCAGTGCAAGCGCTAAAGAAAGGGAAGTCAGCGGGAGTGGACAACATACCCGCGGAACTGCTACAAGCAGGAGGAGAAGCGATGATTGATGCCCTCACCATTATCTGTAACAAGATCTGGCAGAGTGGGGAGTGGCCTATACCATGGACCCAGTCGCTTGTCATCACTCTTCCCAAAAAAGGTAACCTTCAGGAGTGTGAAAATTACCGCACCATCAGCCTCATCAGCCATCCCAGCAAGGTCCTCCTGAAAATAATACTCAACAGGTGGAAACCCCAAGCTGAACAAATCATAGCTGAAGAACAAGCAGGATTCAGGGCATGGCGAAGTACCACTGAGCAGATTTTCAACCTCAGAATAATCTGTGAGAAATACCTACAGCACCAACAACATCTATATCATGTGTTCATAGACTTCAAGAAGGCGTTTGACCGAGTCTGGCATGCAGCTCTATGGGCAACAATGAAAGTGTACAACATCAGCCCTAAAATTATTTAAGTCATCAAAAGCCTGTATGACAAGGCTACCAGTGCAGTCCTCCACAATAGCCCCATCGGGAACTGGTTCAGAACAACAATCGGTGTGCGTCAAGGATGCCTACTCTCTCCAACACTCTTCAACATCTTCCTAGAGCGCATCATGTCAGATGCTCTTGCAGACCATGAAGGCACAGTCAGCATTGGAGGTAGAGCAATCTCCAATCTTCGTTTTGCAGATGACATTGATGGATTGGCTGGAGAGGAACAAGAACTTGAACAGCTGGTACAGAGGCTTGACACCACCTCCAGAGCCTATGGACTGGAAATAAGTGCAGAGAAGACCAAAATGATGACCAACAACACCAATGGCATCAATACGGACATCAAAGTCCAAGGCCAATCCCTCAACACAGTGCATAGCTTCAAATATTTAGGAGCCATTGTATCAGACAATGGGTCCCGACAGGAAGTCCTCTCCAGGATCGCACAAACAACTGCTGCCCTGACAAGGTTGAAGCCCATTTGGAAAGACAGGACCATCAGTCTACATTCCAAAGTAAGACTGCTGCGCTCCCTTGTCATCTCCATCTTCCTATATGCTTGCGAAGCATGGACCCTCACAGCAGATCTCCAACGAAGAATACAAAGCATGGAGATGAGGTGCTACAGAAGACTTCTGGGCATTTCCTATACCCAACACATCACCAACGACGAAGTCCGACAGACCATCACACAAGCCATTGGACAACACGATGACTTGCTAACAGTGGTAAAGAAACGGAAACTCCGATGGTATGGCCACGTCACCAGATCATCAGGCCTTGCAAAGACTATTCTGCAAGGCACAGTGCAAGGAGGTAGAAGAAGAGGGAGACCGAAAAAGAGGTGGGAGGACAACATTCGAGAATGGACTGGTTTGACACTGAGCGAAGCCATCAGGGCTGCTGAGGACAGAGAAAGATTGAGTATGCTGGTTAAACGATCATCTGTGGTGCCCCTACGACCTTCGGGTTACGGGACAGGATAGGATAGGAAGTTGGGAAATATATCTCATCGTTAAAAAAACAAAAAGTCCACGGGTCTCGATAATGTCACTACTCTTTGTTTGTCAAACATTCTCTTCCATACATAATTGATTCGTTAAATTACGTATATAACACAAGTATTAGGTCAGGCGTTTTTCCAGATATCTGAAAATCTGCAAAAGCGATTCCTTAACCAAAAAGGGAAAGATCTTTGTAACATCAACGACTTCCGCCCAGTATCCATGTTGTCGGTACTGTCTAAACCCTTTGAAAAATATATTCATATTAACGTTGTCCAGTTTATTGGACAACATAAATTGTTTCCTTTTCAGTCTGGATTTTGTAAATTTCACTCGTACCACACTGCCCTCACGTTTATATATGATTCATGGATATCGTCTATTAACCAATCCCAAATCGTGGGTGCTGTTTTTCTTGATCTCAGAAAGGCATTTGACAAAGTTAATCATATAATCCTTGTAGATAAACTTATATTGTACACTCAAAACGATCGTACATTCAACCTTCTTAAGTAGTTTCTGACTGATAGGAAACAACGAGTACACTTGACTGGGACTTACTCTTGCTTAGATAGTGTCACAACTAGTGTACCCCAAGGATCTGTCCTAGGTCCGTTACTATTTTGCCTGTTTATAAATGACGTGCCCCTTCACATATCTGCAAGCTCTGTATCCTGTGATCTCATTGCTGATGACAGCTCTATCTACACGTCTTCTAATGACATAAACAAAATTCAATCAGATCTTCAGTATGCAATTAATAACGTTGCATTATGGTGCAATAATAACAAAATGTTTCTACATCCAAATAATACTAAGAGTATGGTCATAACGTGCTGAAAAAAAAAAACATCAAAGAACGCCGTACTGCTTTGACCTCATTGTTGGGACCAATATTGTTGAACAAGTTCAAACTCGCCGAGTGCTTGGAGTTATTATTGATCATAAACTTAGATGTAGAATACGTTTGCAAACTTGTCTCCAAAAATCTGTACCTCTTAGGTAAATTAAAAAATTGTGTCGGCCCTGATGCGAGAATAACTTTGTTCACGTCCCATTGCCTTTCACATCACAGTTGTGCGTCATCAGTATGGTGTGGTGCAGGAAAAGTGCATATCAATAAAATAAACTACTTGCACCCCAGAGCAGGGAAGATTATTATTGATGATCCCTGTCTTTCATCATCTGAGTATTTTTTTTCTGAAAATTTTAAACGCAGCAAACCTAATGTCTTTAAGCCACCAATTTTCATTCAACATTGTGACCCTCTTGTTTAAAGTGCAACATGGTCTTACACCGTCTCATATAAGCAATATATTAATTGCTACGACAGAACGTTACGGGTCCAACAAATATATCCAGCCTTGAACACGAATTGACCTGTTTAATAATAGTTTTGCATTCTCTGGAACTCTCTTCTTTTAAATATTAGATCGTGTACCGCCCTTCCTTAATTGAAACATATATTAAGGCAACATTACCTGAATATGACGTAACTACTGATTGTTAAAAATTTATATATTTTTAAAACTGTTTGCAATGGCCTACTTGATTATTTTATCTGCATTTGATGCCTCTTAAAATGTATGCGTAATTGTACCACCTGATTATTTCATATACACTGAGTTGTTTGTTAGGTATTGTGTAATTGCAAGACCAGTATTGATTGTCATATAGCTTTTTTGTACGCTGCATAATAGTTCTTATAGTTATTTGTTTTGTCGTGTGATTACTGTTATTTGTCTTGTCGTTGGCATATTTGACTGGCAATCGCAGAATGTGAGTGTGAATGAAACGAAGAATGATTGTAAGATTAGGATCCCGCCTAAAATCTGTAGATCTATCCTTGTTGTGAATTAAAAAAAAATGTCTGAATCTGAGTCTCTCTCACTCACACACACACACACACACACACCCACACACACACACACACACACATACACACACACACACATACACACACACACACACACGCAAAACACACACACACACACACACACACACACACACTAACTAAATACTAAGTTTCAAAGAAATCCGTCCATTAGTTTCAGAGAAAAGTTCGCAAAATAAATAACTAAATAAAAATTAAAATATTACCTCACCACAATGACATCACTCGATATACCCAAGTTTTGACCAAGGCATCTGTACACTCTAATTATATAGGCTTACAAAGTTTAAAGGAAATGAAAAAAAAATTAAATAACGTCATCATAATTACGTTACTCGATTTGCATAGTTTTGATTTTACGTTGGAGGTAAAGTCTAAGTATTTACCAAACTTGGACCAAATCTCTCCAATAATTTGGGATAAAATAGGATAAGCGAAAACAATTTATGACGTCACCATGATGACTACACACGATGACGTCACTCAATGAAACCGTTAGTTTGGTTTAAGGCTCAAGGCATCTGTACACTCTAATTATATACAAAGTGTTGTTTTTTTAAATTAATAAAATTTTATTTGAAAAAAAAATGACGCCACGTTGATTACATCACTCGATTTGCATGAATGGCTTTGCCTTGGAGGCACACGTAAATTTCAAGTTCATACCAAACTTAAACCAAATCCTTTCAGAAGTTTGGTAGAAAATATTAATAGAATTAGAAAGGAAAAAAAAAAAAAACAAACAAATTATGACACCACCATGATAACGAACCCAACATGCACAATATTTTGTCATCTGGTTGGGTTCACTATTTCCAAAAAAAACAAAACACCAAGTTTCAAAGAAAGCCGTTCATAAATGTCACCTCCGGACGCCGGACGGAGGGACGTACGCCTGACGCCCAAAGCCAAAAGCAGTAGTTTCCGAGCTTCACAGTTCGGGAACTAATTACTGTGATTGCTAGATAGTAGTGGCCAGCGCTTTGAGAAGCTCTCTGACCTTATAAGCGCGCTATATAAGAGTAATCTCTTTTTTTTTCTTTTAGGCTTCACATTCTGCGTCTATTGGCTTTTAAAAACTGAACAAACGTTTATTAGGTCTACAGTCACTTTTGCATTTTGCTAATTCAAGCCTAAACATTGTCGGTCAATTTTCCTAAGCCATCCTGAACACAACTTAAAAGTTACAATCTAATAAAATGGAATGAAAGAGTGCATGGAGGCTGATATAAGATTACGTCATGAGAGAGGAAAAGATCAAATAGCAAGTCTACATCACTCGTCAATAGGCTAACTGGGTAACTAAACTACACTAAGCTTGTGAGAATCCAACTTAATATAGAATTTATTGAATATGATGTCATTGAACGTATACAAATGTGCAAGGGACAGAACCCTTACATCCTGCAGTTTTACCGCCTTCTTGTTCAAAACATGAGAACTCAGTCCAATAAAACATTGACCAAGAGGGTATATGCCATAATGGCATTGGAGATTTGAGGGGGAGGGGGAGAGGAGAGGGAGAAAAACCTGTGCATGTCGTTGCTGTCGTGTGAGTGTGCGTGTGTGTATGTGTGTGTGTGTTTATTTTTTGTTTGTTTGTTTTTTGGCCGAGGAGCGGGGATGAGGGAGGAGGGGGTTGGGGGGGACGTGTTCCGTGCTCCATGGGACCGCCTATAATCCGCCCGTGCAAAACAACACAACGCAGCACACCACACCACTGTGACGGTGGGTCTATTGTTACTGGGCTCTTCACAATGCAATGCTATTATTCACTCGTCTTTGTCTGCGGGGATCGGCTAGTTTAATCACCCTATGACTAATCTTAATACATTTATATGTTTAGCCCGGTCTGTGTGCGGATAGGGTTATAGAGATAGGGAGAAAATGGTAAAAGATTCACTGACACACTAGCTCTCACACGGCTATGAAACATAGGTAGTCCAGCCACTTGTTAACAGTAAATATCACACATTTATTTCCTCTACTCTATACATAATCATCTAAATACTATATTAACTTAAATGTCCAAATTCACTTCGAATAGTTCGCTCCTTGATCGGTCTATGCTGCTACTGTTCTTGATATTTGCTACTGTCTCATCATTGGGCTATTTGTTCTGGTTGGTCTAATGTTTGTTTTCAGGAGAGTGGACTACCGCACAGTCCTTCTAGATCATTGTTAGTGCGTTTCTTCTTGCACTTAGCTGATTCGTTGAGGTGTGGTGATGGTGTCTTTTTCTTTGTTGTTGACTATTGGGCGATCGGAGCTCAGTGCTCGATGTTCCCCTGCAGGCCGAATGTCAGGGTTGACTCTTAGTGGTCTATTTCCTGCATCGGACCAACAAGCCTGCTCGTCTGCAAAACATAAGACGAGTTTCTCCAACGCCTTGATTAAAACGGGTGTGCAGAGCGCCTCACTGATGGCAGAAACAGCCCTCAGTGATCGCTCCACTTATACAAACAAGGGGCGAACCTTCTTCTAAGTTCATGGTCCACTGGAATCTTCAACATAATTCCTATACATATACATACATCATGGCTAAACTAAACACATGGAAAAGTAATTAACAATATACACATTCTCCGGTACAGCCACTGGTCTGCAATAATACACATAGGAGAAACAACGGTGATAGTAGGGTATACCTCATGGTGTAGAAACCGTTCGCGTGTCAGCCACGTGGTCAAGCTAAGTTTTACAAACATTCACAATCATAAAACATGGCATGACTTCACACGCATAATCCAATAATATTATCAATAAATCGCGATGAAACAAAAAGATTGATCATTTACCTTTTTGACAATGTCAGGCTGTGGCTATACTACGATGAATGAATGTCACCCGTCACCTGCTTAGTCTTCAGCTAGAGAGATCTTTCAGCGTGCGTCCTTCTCTGTTGAGATTTAGACAAAGAATGACTACATAGCCTTGTGGTCAGCCAAAAGCCGGCGAAAATCTTGTGAGACCTGAGCATCTCCTACCGGTGTGTGTGTGTGGCTATACATCAGCAGGATGAGGTCACTGCCTACCTGAGCGAGAGTTAGATTACACATGCTTAACACAGTCCTTTACTTCTGTCATCTTCTAGGTATCGACTGTAATTTACAAAGGCTACAGCAGGCTGAACTATTTAAGGCGTGAAACCGTAGTGCAGGGTCTAAATAGCCTATTGTGACAACCACAACACAACACACCACAACACGACATAACACAACATAACATAACAAATAATATAATATAATATAATATAATATAATATAATATAATATAATATAATATAATATAATATAATATAATATAATATAATATAATATAATATAATATAATATAATATAACTTGTCATTGACTTTCGTAAAAACAACGCTCTCATTCCAGACCTTGTCATTGATGTGGAAGATGCAGTCTTGTATGTGTTGAATAAAATATATGCACACCTAGACAATGCTAATACTTGCATACGATTGATGTTTTTTTGATTTTAGCTCTGCTTTTAACACCATGCAATGTCATCTACTTTTAGAGAAATTGATTAGAATGAACGTGGATTTCCATACTGCTTCTTGGATTTTAGATTATTTAACTAACAGACCACAATTTGTGCGCCTTGCCTCTGTATGTAATAGAACTTCTTTTTCTCGTGCAATATATTCTAGTGTTCTCTCTACAAACACAGGCGCTCCCCAAGGAACAGTATTATCACCTTTTCTTTTTAGTCTATATACTTCTGATTGTAGGCATACTCAGGTGACATGCCCCATTGTGAAATTTGTAGACGACACTGGCATGACAGGACTGATTACGGATGACGACGACACGACATACAGACAAGAGATTGACAGTTTTGTTTCTTTCTGTGATAAAAATTTTCTTGAATTAAATGTCGGAAAAACCAAAGAAATTATAATTGACTTTAGGCGCAAGAATGTTGTTTTTGATGAAATTTTGATTAAAGGTCAACCAGTAGAAAGGGTTAAAAGTTACAAATACTTAGGAATAGTTTTAGATGAAAAATTGACATGGAACGACAACTTAGATCATATTGTCAACAAAACACACAGCCGTATCTATTGCCTGCGCAAATTAAGATCTTTCGAAATATCACATAAAATACTGCAAATGTTTTTCACATCTGTTGTCAGCAGTGTCATGACCTTTGGCATGTCTTGCTGGGGTGGGAATGTGACAAAGAGAGACAAAGACAGACTGGACAAAATCATCAAGAAAGCAGGTGGGGTGGTCGGGAGTAAGCAAGACGACATACAGACTATTCACAAGAGACAGGTAGTGAAGAAAACGACAGCAATTCTGGCAGACAGCGATCATCCTCTGTACATGGAATTTGCCAGTAGGTTGATAGAGAGAAGTGGTAGATATAGGGCAGTAAAGACGAAAACGACGAGGCACAAACATTCATTTATTCCGACAGCCATTCAGATGTACAACGAGCAATTAGATAGGGCAAACACAAAACACACGACTAACTAACATACTGACTAGCTGCATTCCCACCTGGGAGGGACTCACTACCGCACTATAGAATTAACGTGCAGTATGCTCTTTTTAATGCTAAACTACACTTTTATGTTTTTATGTGTATAAATTCTTAAATAATAGTCTTTTATACCCTTTTTATGATTGTAGTTTACTTTTGCTTACTTTTTGACTCCCATTGCTATAAAAAAAAAGTATAATGCATGCCTAAAGATAAGTGTATGTGGTGTTTCTCTTTTGCCTGATTGTTAGCATGCCGTCTTTAATGTTGCATATTACATGTATGTTTTTATCATATTTATAATTGTGCTGAGTGAAGGATTTCCTTGACGACATTGTAATTTCCATTTTATGGATTATTAAAGATTATGACTTATGACTTATGACTTATTGATGGTATTACAGTCGAGAGAGTCACTCAATACAAATACCTGAGAACCATCATTGACGAGAAACTGAAGTTCACTGCAAACACCAAGGCCATCCACAAAAAATGTCAGTCTAGAATTTACTGCCTTCAAAAACTTCGAAATCTCCAAGTCAATAGCCGCATCCTTCAGTTAGTTTAGTTTAGTTTTATAGATTAACGTCCCCGGACACATAAGCATATAGGGGACGATTCCTAAGCATCCTTCAGACTTTGTACTCTTCTTTTATTGAGTCCGTTCTTACCTTTTCTTTTATCTGCTGGTATGGAAGTTTGTGTGTAAAAAACAAAGGTGTGCTGGATCGAGTGGTGAAAGTCTGTGGGAAGGTTGTGGGAGTGAAACAAGAGAGTCTGCAGGTGTTGTATGAAAGACGTGTTGTGCGGAAAGCCAGTTGCTTTGTGCTGGATAGCACTCATGTGCTTGCGTACCACTTCCAGCTCCTGCCTTCTGGAAGACGCTACCAAACACCAAGGGTCAGAACTCTCAAAACGAAAAACAGTTTTATGCCAAAGGCTGTCTCATCACTTAATAAATGACATGTGTGGGTGTGTGAGTGTGTGTGTTTGCCCAAAATAATTTCATTTAACATTTGCTGTCGTTTAATGTTAGCATGCATAAGTGTAATTATATTCGTGTGTGACTGTGCAGTTTTATCCTCATTGTCATTATGATTGTTGTTATTATTAATGTGATGTTTATTCCTTGTTGATTGTAATTGTACACCACAATGTAATTTCTTGTAAAAGATAATAAAGATGTCTTATCTTATCTTATCTATAATATAATGTCATGTAATATAATGTAATATAATGTAATGTAATGTAATATAATATAATATAATATAATATAATATAATATAATATAATATAATATAATATAATATAATATAATATAATATAATATAATGTAATGTAATGTAATGTAATATAATATAATAAATATAATATAATGTAATGTAATATAATATAATATAATATAATATAATATAATGTAATGTAATGTAATGTAATGTAATGTAATATAATATAATATATTGTAATGTAATGTAATATAATATAATATAATATAATAAATATAATATAATATAATGTAATGTAATATAATATAATAAATATAATATAATGTAATGTAATGTAATGTAATATAATATAATATAATATAATATAATATAATATAATATAATATAATATAATATAATATAATATAATATAATATAATATAATATAATATAATATAATATAATATAATGTGGCGGAATGGAAGGCGACTGGTTCACGCTTGGGAGGGATTGTCTACCTTCTAATTGTTGGTTAGTCTAGCTTTGGGTGGCTCCTGCTGTGCAGAAACCTCTGGTGTAGCCATTGGGTTATGCCAAAGAAGGCGACGCGACATATGTTTTCCCCGCCTGACCATTCGTCTTCTGATTTTGGTGGTGAGCAGGACTACGTTGTTGGCAGGCATTTTATGCAGGTCAGTGGCAGTGTCTTGTAGAGAGTGTCGTGGCACTAGTAGCGGGCAAACCGGTTTACTATCAATACGCTTCCCCGCCTTGCAGGGGAAATATTTATGTCTCTTTTACGAGGGATAAATTAAAATAAAAGTTCAGGTGGGACCGTGTTCTCAAGGGCGTGGCCTAGAGGCGGGAGTCAAATATAATATGTGTGTGTGTGTGTGTGTGTGTGTGTGTTTTGTTTGCCCAAAATAATCTCATTTCACATTTTTTTAATGTTAGCATGCATAAGTGTAATTCTATTCATATGTGACTGTGCATTTTTATCCTCATTGTCATTATGATTGTTGTTATTATTATTGTGATGTTTATTCCTTGTTGATTGTAATTGTACACCACAATGTAATTTCTTATAAAAGATAATAAAGTTGTCTTATCTTATCTTATACTCCGCTCGGCTACAAATATAATATATAGGCCAATATATAACAGCAGCATAGACGACACAGGCACTCGCGCTCGCGCATAAATACACACACACGCGTGCACACACACACACACACCCACACAATGCCCCTATACACAGGTAAACAAAGCATACTAAGCCTATATAGACCTGCACCAAGTCATAAGCTCAATGATAATTTGCATGCGACATAGAATGTATAGCAGGCAACGTAACCCACATTTACAGGTGGGCATTTACAAACAACGACGACTATGAAATGTGCATGTCTATGATATTCTACCCAAAGAAATGGTATTACGGTAAGCCTCTGCTATTCTCAGCAACGATTTGTTGTGCTGCAGTTTACAAGTTTAGATGGACAGACTGTGCGAGTGTATTTGTGTGTGTGCACGTGTGTGTGTGTGTGTGTGTGTGTGTGTGTGTGTGTGACAGACAGACAGAGAGACTGAGAGAGAGACAGACAGACAGACAGAAAGATCGAGAAGATGGAGGAGAGAAAGACACAAACACGTAATAGCAATGTGCAAAGTATTATTACGGACAGAGAAAGAGCGACAGAGACAGACTAATAGACAGACAAACATATAGACCAACAGAAAGAGAAATAGGGAGAAGCACACACACACACACACACACACACACACCCTCACACACACACGTAGGCTGCAGAGACAGAAAAATAGACAAAGAGAGACAGACTTTAAAACCTGCACAAAAGTTTTATAATCTGCGATTTTCAATATCACATCCATTCTTCTTACATTTCATTTTTAGCCACGAACAATCATTATTCAGTTTTTGTTTCTAAGTATCCAATAAAACATTTATTTCACACTCTGATAACGGATACTCGTACGTTCATACTTTGCGGATGCTTGGATAATAAATAATAAAAGAAAAATTACAATAAGAAGTTTTGCAAACGGACACTATAATATAGTGTGTGTTGATTGTGGGAATAGTTACTCTATGAATATTCATATATATATTTTATATATGAATATTCGTAGAGTAACTATTCCCACAATCAAAATATTTAGTTAGTTATTCATTGCTTACAGGGTCCAGCGGACTGCAAAGAGCCGAATCAGGACCACAAAAACAAGACCACAACTTGGCTGAAAGATGACTCACCCCTGATCCGCATAAAAGATCTGCCGAAACAACTCCAGTGGTAACACTGAAGGCACTCCACCAGCCGGTCACTTTACAATAAAGGCATCCCACGCAGGGGACGCTGAGGCTATATTCTAATTTATCGAACCCCCGTTTACAAAAACAAAATAGAATACAAACATCATTATAAAATATTAACAAAACACATACATATAAAATGCCTACATTGCTAAATAATAATATCATAGGAAGCCATAGTGACCATTTGGCAAAAAGCGTCCAATATTCCCAAGCTGACCTCACGCATAAATGAGGAGTTTTGTCCCGGAAGAGTTTTCAAGAAAAAAGGTAGATGATTGGTCTAGCGAAGAAGAAGATAGTATAGCAGATTGATAGAACATAGTAGGAATGAGAAAGAACAAATGAGAAAGACAGCGACAGTGGGAATTTAAAGCACTACATTTCCAGAAAGTGGGGATATACTATTTATACAGAGACCCCCGGCACTCCAAAGGGGGATCAAAATGTTTGGTAAATAAACATGGGGGGGGGGGGGTGAATCATAAAGGAATAGTCTAAATACATTTGAAAATCAAGCTACGGGCACAACAAAATAATCTAATTTTTAAAAGTATTAAGTAAAATAAAGTTAAACGAAATGTAAGTATTTAATAATAATAATAATAATAATAATAATAATAATAATAATAATAATAATAATAATAATAATAATAATGGAACTTAATTTTTGCCATCTAATGAGTTCGTTCACTATTAAAATAACCAGACTGAAACATTAGTAATAATTATATAAAAACTATAATTATATTGACTATATGTAAAATATGCGATCTTATCCATCTTTTTTTTTCAGAGTTGTCTTTCTTCCTTTTCTCACTCACACTTTCTATCCCCCACACTTTCACACCCCACACGCACACATCCCACAACCCTGTCTCCACATTTATTTTGAGCAAATAGTTCTTTCCGTATTTCTTTCTTTCTTGGGATTTTGTTAAGGGTTGTTATAATAATTCAGTGCCTTTGCCAGCTTCCAAGAGCTTCAAATTCGTTGGCGGTCACCTAGTCAGAAAGTCCTTCGCAGTTGTCTTTTTATTGCTCTCATCAAACAGTCGATTGGTCTATTAAAAATTGGATTACTTTTTGTTTTGTTTTAAATAAAAAATGCAAAATGTCTTCTATGTATGTAATTTTAATTTCTTCTTTCAGTGATACCTTTAGTGTGAATATGATTATGTAGTTTAAAGTTCTCATTGCTTTAGTAAAGACTTGGTCTGTACGTTTTAAATTTGGGTAGGTTCCAGAAATATAAATTCTACCATTGCTCGCTTTTCATTACCATATCCTCTATTTAAAGGGCATGTAGCCGATGAGCTGTTTCATACATATTTGGCCAGTCTTTGTGTTCTCTTTCTTGTTAAATATAGTCTATATGTTTTCATGGGATATATGTTTCTTTTGTATTTCTTTAGCAGGTAGACTACAAGCAACATTAAAGAAAGTTCCCGTCTTCTTAATTTTTTTCCCCACAGTCTTTTTGCTTGTTGTTAAATAGTCTCACAAAGTACATGTAAATTGTGATTTTTGTTCTTTACCAATGCGCACGCGCGAGCGGAAGCGATACGCACAGGCAGACAAACGAACAAACGCACAGACAAGCATGCACCCAGGCACTCAAACGCGTGTTCAGGCAAACACACACACACACACACATATACATTTTTAATCTACCCGTATTTGAGATCAAGTACAATACAACCTATCACATACTTAAAATGTAAACGCATATAACCATCTGAGATTTCATACTAGAATACATTCTGCATTTTTTAAAATGGTTATCAACTTTTTCATCCAGAATGCGTCAATTTTACTTTGCAAACGGCACATTCAATCAAGCAATAAATTCAGTGTGTTCAAGTTTTTCCTAAATCATGCAGATCATACACCGTTTTAATAATATTATGTTATAGTTATTATTTCAAACTTATTTTTTAAATGTCAAAAGTTCGTTCTTATGACTGTCTTGTTTGAAGTCACTTTCTTACGAAAAACGACAGTATAACCCAAATGAGTGGAATGGAATTCATTTAAAATAAACTGAATAAACCAACTGCATAAACTAACTGAAAGATCGATTCTGTAAAGAACTGGCCAATAGCAATATTAGCCTATCAAAAAATACAAATTACATCCACATCACATAACGGTCGAACGCAAACTGAGTATTCGTGTGGTTGACAATTATATAGGTCTACTCTGCGCTACTTGCGCTCTACACATAATTATACATGATATATTTGCAATTGCATAGTTTACAATGGCGAATTGGGGTAGTAAATACAATCAGTGGTTTCTGGAAACAAAGACTTGAGCCACCTACCGTATTGTTGCTGCTATTGATGATGATGAGGAGAAGGAAGTGGAGTAGGATATTAAAAAAAGGATGTTGACGATGATGATGATGATGACGATGATGATGATGATGACGATGATGATGATGATGATGATGATGATGATGATGATGATGATGATGAAGTCGTGATTGCTGCAGTACTTGTTTTACAGCGCAATCAACTTCTCGTTAACTATTTTTTGTGTTGATGCTGTACATCACTTTGACTATGCGCTGCTGACGACATTCTTTTGAACATAATAGTTATGCTGCTGGTATTAGTGATGATGGTTTGATTATGAAACTGATAAATATGACGACAGCAACTCAACAAGTCTTGAACTTTCATGATTAAATACCGCTGTAAAAAAAAGTACATTATGGAAAATAAACAGCGCAGCTGCAGTCATTAATCGGCTTAAATTCCCCTTAATTCTCCTATAGACGTTCTGCTGCTGCAAAAGCGCGAACTCCAGGCTAAGCAATTTCTTTTAGTTGAGTAGCATGGATAGGGAACATCAGTGGGACAATGAATTTATAAACAGGACAACGACCACGACAAAATGATTATGATGAGGCTGTTGCTGTTCCTGCTGCTGCAGCTGCTGCTGCTGCTGCTGTTGATGATGATGATGATGATGATGATGATGATGATGATGATGATGATGATGATGATGATGATGATGATGATGATGATGACGACGACGACGGTGCTGTGATGACGACAATTTTCATGATGATTGTACTCTTGCTGCTGCTGCTGCAGGTGATAGCGATGCCAGTGACGTGGTTCTGATGATGATTATGATGATGACAGCACAAATTTCAGCTTCGTGACCTTTCCAATAGGTCATATACACATTCTCTCACATTACGCCCTCGCCCCTACCATTGAAACATGCACACACACCGTCCTTTCTTTTCATCAACTTCTGTCAACAGTCAATCCATGGAATCTGTTCCAGGTCGTCCTGAAGTTGTTGCTGGTATTGATTTTGTAAATTTTGCTGATTTTGATGCTGTTGAAGATGCGGTTGCAGAAGATGTGGGTGTTGCCGATGAGGATGCGCCGGCGGCGGCTGCTGCTGCTGCTGCTGCGGATGAGTTGAGTGAGGGTGTGGAGGGCGTGAAGAATGAGGGTGTTGCTGGTAAGAGTTAGTGACCGCGCCGGGCTGGCTGATAGGATTGTAACCGTACTGGCTGCCAAGGGGTTGGTACTGACTGCAGGGTGGCTGGTATTGTCCTGCAGGTTGAGGTCCTTCAAAGGCCTTGTACTGGGCCTGCCCCGTGCTAGACGTAGACACTGGCACTGCCGCGGGGAACCCCCGTCGTCTGTCACACACCTCGCCATCTTTAATGTCACTGGGGTCAAGGTTCACGTTGGGTGGAACATAGTCTGACCTCCACATGTCCTCCGAGAGGGGCCATTGCGGGCAAAGGGGTTTGGGAACGGAAGCCGAGGTCATGGGGAAGGGCACATCGCCGGACATGATGTCGCTACGTGAGGATGCAGGAGGCAAGCTTCCGGATGATTTGGATGACACTGCAAGAATAAGAGTTGCAACATAAAATTAAACATATAAACAAAATGCATGGGAATGGACATCGCGAGTGTTCTCTCTAGATATCGAGCTACAGCCTGGTACGTTCATGTTCATTGACAGAGCGAGACAGACTGACTGGTTCATCTGTACTGAATAATGGATTTACTTCTGAAGGAGCGGGTTAATTACTACGATGCATTTGTTAGATGGCATAAAATTCGATCAGTACGAACTATTATACCATTCACAAAATCAAGAGTGAAACGCACAAAGACAAAGAACAAACAAGATTCTTTAAAAAAAAAATATATTTACACACCGTCATTAACTATGGGAAGGGGATATCCACCTGGAGGCGCCACTGCTCTCTCCATGACTCCGGAAGCGTCTCCATAACTACAGCCAGCGCCGTAAACCGTCCCACAGTTCCTGTGTTCCTTCTGCTTCCGGTGCAGGTGAAACCACACTCGCACTCGGTTCAAATCCAGCCCGTGCTGGCTGCTGATGCTCTGCAGCGTGTCATGTGACGGGTTCGCGCACGAGCGGTGCAGTTCTTGCAGCACTTCCATTTCCTGTGGTGTGAACGCGGGTCCAGCGACGCTTCCCGATGGCGCACTGGCTACTTGTTGAGGGTCTCCTCCTGACTGATCTGGGTGGTCTGCTGAAAGCACAGGCACAAGGACAATTTTCAATTAAAATGAAGATGAAAATTATACATTTGGCTATATTACATGCACAAGGACCATTGTAAAAATAAAACGAAGAAAACAATTAATTATTAATTACGCTGTGTTGCTGAGGTGTTGATTCGGTTTTTGCGTGTTGCTGAGGTGTTGATTCGGTTTTTGCGATCATATACATTAGAAAGTAAAACCATATGGTAAAGGAAACTCATATAAATAAAATATAGCTGAATAGGAAAAAGATGATGGCAATAATTGAAAATGAAACACAGAACAAGCTGCACGAAAAACGGCTAGAAGATTAGGCAGGCAGGCAGGAAAGAAGGAAAGACAACTGTGACTTTAGCTCGGATGACTGTTCGTTATAGCGTTAAAATATCAATGCCACTTGATTTTATTTAGTGCGGTGTACAGCATGCTCGGTGCGGTGCTTTTTCTTCTTTTACCTTTTCATAGGTAGAGATTACGACCAACGAAATGAGTAATGTCTTAAGAACTATATAGTTTAGACTTGTCGGTGCTGTGAACTGTATGACGTGAAAATTGAACAGTTCGAAGTTTATTAGCGTTTTCAACAAAGAGGTTGCATCAGCCTGCTGTGGATCAGACGCCCTGATGGGATTTTCTACGGTTGCTAGACACAAAAGCGTTCCATGCTGAGTGTTTGGCACTAGCACACCGCCGCAGACAAGAAAAGAATGCCCTGAGTGGGATTCGGGGGAGTTCCCGATATTCTGTGCTAAAAATATCCAGCCACACGTCACGCTCAGCATCTGTATGTTCATTGTCAACATGACACAGTGTGCCGCCACTCTTGGTCAGAAATCACACAATCATTACAGCAACCGGACATTACACTTTCAACATCGGAGACCAGCTTTCAACAGGTCTTTCTTCAAATTTTACATTATGTGTGATTTGACGTCTTCGGTTTTGTCGCACCTTTGAAACCCTCAGTTACATTACATTACATGATTATTGCTTTAGGTCCAGCGGACTCTTCCGAGCCAAATCAGGACCGAACAACCCTCGATCCGCATAAAAGATCTGCTGAAACAACCCTAGTGGTACAACTGAAAGCTCTCCACCAGCCAGTCACTTTACAATAAAGACATCCCACGCAGGGGACGCTGAGGCTGTACGCTAATTTATCGAACCCCCGTTTACAAAAACAAAATAGAATACAAACATCATTATAAATTATCCACAAAACACATACATATAAAATGCCTACATTGCTAAATAATAACATCATAGGAAGCCCTAGTGACCACCTGGCAGAAAGCGTCCAATATTCCCAAGCTGATCCAACAGACCTCATACACAAATAAGGAGTCTTGTCCCGGAAGAGTTTTCAAGAAAAAAGGTAGGTGACTGGTCTAGCGAAGAAGAAGATAGTATAGCAGATTGATAGAACAGAGCAGGAATGAGAAAGAGCAAATGAGAAAGGCAGCGACAGTGGGAATTTAAAGGACTAAATTTCCAGAAAGTGGGGATACTATTTATACTGAAACCCCCGGCACCCCAACGGGGGTAAACCCTCAGTTGACACGCCAGCTAATTCTCGTATTTAACAATCTTCTTTCTTTTTTGCGCCTTCAATCCTCTGACACCCAACAGCAAAACCACCTTCCACAGTATCCATTCCCTACACTGACCACCCCAAAAGCCTATGTGTATGGGTAAACGGACATAAACCTACACACACACACACATTGACGGGAAGAACGCAAATTTCTTCTAAAAATTTAAGAATCCAATGCAAAATTGCCTCTTTCCGTCTTAAAAGTTGATCTAGTTCGATTCCTATAGGCGACGAAATAGGTCGAATTTTCTTCAAATTTTTCCCCAAATGTGACTGGATTTTCTCCGTCCCGGATAGAGCACTCCCTTGTACTTAAAACGCTCTCATGCACTATAACTGCACTCCCATGCACTAAAAAGCACTCCCGCGCACTTAGAAAAAAGTGTGTGGCTGGAAAAAAGTGGGTGACTAATACACAAACCCATTCTCCGCATAAAAAGCAAGGTCAGTCACCCATTTCAAGGCTTATGCGTACGCACACACACACACACACACACACACACACACACGCACATTTACATAGCTTAAAGTTCGATTATTCAAATCACTATGTGTTGTGAGATGCGTGTGCATTATACATTCGTGTATGATGATGATGATGATGATGATGATGATGATGATGATGATAGAATACAGAATCCTTTACTGTCATCATAAACATTCACAAGGAAAATTGTGTGCATTGTTCATCTGCATATAAAAATCGTTTTTTGTTTTCTTCAAAAGTACAATATTTACATTGAATTGAATTATTAAAATACACTTTTATAATACCTTAAAATCTGAAATAATGGTAATACATTAGACGGACATACAAACGCTATCACAATCAATTTTACATAGCGTAATGTTCTCGTTCTTTTTCATCTTCTTCTTCTTCTTCTTCTTCTTCTTCTTCTTCTTCTTCTTCGTCTTATTATTATTATTATTATTATCATTATTATTATCATCATCAGTTGTAGTACTTGTAGTACTAAGCTTACTAGTAGTAGTAGTAGTAGTAGTAGTAGTAGTAGTAGTAGTAGTAGTAGTAGTAGTAGTAGTAGTAGTATAGGCAATGCAGACAAAGAGTATAAGGTAGATTAGGCTAAGTAACTAATAGTCTTTAAATAAGAGTTTTACACAAAACTCAATTTTGTAAAGCTGAACGCGATTTTTGATTTTAATGCTTTAATATTTGTTTCAAGGAACTCTTTAAGAGTATTTATTATGTTTAAACTCTTAAATGGGCACTTAAAAAACACTAGAAAGACCCACACAAATAATAGTTACAAAGAGGGTGCCTCTCCCAAGACAACTGCCCATATATGAAAAAGAACAAAAATGCATTGAAAGAAGCTGGCTTAAAACTCCCGACGAAGCGTTTATACATAATCTTTTAATCTAGTGTGTTTTATCTCTTTCAACATCTATTGCTTGTCTTCCTGAATGAGTCTCCCTGGCGAGACGGATCCTATCCTATTATATCCTATCCTATCCTATACTATCCCGTAACTCGGAGGTCGTTTGGGTACCACAGCTGATCGTTTAACCAGCGTACTCCATATTTCTAATTCTCTGTCCTCAGCAACCCGGATGGCTTCGCTCCTTGTCAAGCCAGTCCATTCTCGAATGTTGTCATCCCACCTCTTTTTCGGTCTCCCTCTTCTTCTACCTCATCGCACTGTGCCTTGCAGGATGGTCTTTGCAAGGCCTGATGATCTGGTGACGTGGCCATACCATTGAAGTTTCCGTTTCTTCACCATTGTGAGCAGGTCATCGTGTTGTCCAGTGGCTTGAGTGATGGTCTGTCAGACTTCGTCGTTGGGGATGTGCTGGGTATAAGAAATGCCCAGAACAGAAGTCTTCTGTAGCACCTCATCTCCATGCTTTGTATTCTTCGTTGTAGATCTGTTGTGAGGGTCCAAGTTTCGCAAGCGTATAGGAAGATGGAGATGACAAGGGAGCGCAGCAGTCTTACTTTGGAATGTAGACTGATGGACTTGTCTTTCCAAATGGGCTTCAACCTTGTCATGGCACAAGTTGTTTGTGCGATCCTGGAGAGGACTTCCTGTCGGGACCCATTGTCTGATACAATGGCTCCTAAATATTTGAAGCTATGCACTGTGTTGAGGGATTAGCCTTGGACTTTGATGTCCGTGTTGATGCCATTTGTGTTGTTGGTCATCATTTTGGTCTTCTCTGCACTTATTTCCATTCCATAGGCTCTGGATGTGGTGTCAAGCCTCTGTACCAGCTGTTCAAGTTCTTGTTCCTCTCCAGCCAATCCATCAATGTCATCCGCAAAAGGAAGTTGGAGATTACTCTACCCCCTATGCTGACTGTGCCTGCGTGATCTGCAAGTGCATCTGACATGATGCGCTCTATGAAGATGTTGAAGACTGTGGAAAGAGTAGGCATCCTTGATGCACACCGATTGTTGTTCTGAACCAGTTCCCGATGGAGCTGTGATGGAGTACTACACTGGTAGCCGTGTCATACAGGCTTGTGATGACTTCAATAATTTTAAGGCTGATGCTGTACACTCTCATGGTTGCCCACAGAGCTGCATGTCAGACTCGGCCAAACGCCTTCTTGAAGTCTACGAATACATGATAAAGATGTTGTTGATGCTGTAGATATTCTCGCAGATTATTCTGAGGTTAAAAATCTGTTCAGTGGTACTTCACCCTGCCCTGAATCCTGCTTGTTCTTCAGCTATGATTTGTTCAGCTTGGGGTTTCAACCTGTTGAGTGTTATTTTCAGGAGGACCTTGCTGGGATGGCTGATGAGGGTTACCTTTGTTTGGAAGAGTGATGATAAGCGACTGGCGAGACGGAGCTAGCTATTAAAACTCTTTCTCACATAAATTATATGGCCGCATTTAGACTAAGTGTATTGTAGTAAATTAGCTAGTACTTTTTTCATAAAGATAAGTGCAATCTAGTGGGTGAGACGTCTCAATTAGCCCTTTTTCTCTCTCTCATTTTTTTGGGGGGTTGGGGGGGGGGCAGTGTCAAAATGACCGTTAAATCTCCCACTATACCCACCATAACTCACTTCTCGCCTTCCACCCTCTCTTAGAGAAAGAAGAGCTGGATTAACAGAGAAGCTGGAGAAAGAACGAGAACATGGAGAGGGTGTGTGTGGGTGGTTGTGGGTGGCGATACTGACGTGGGAGGGGGGGGGGGAAAGACGGCTGAAGGGTTTTATTGTTTCAATAGCATAGTTCGTGTTTCCGGTCAGCCTAACAGTGCAATAGCCTTTGTACGACAGTTGATCTGAGCTAGTTCTTCCAACAGACAAACCCTCAAGCATATTTTTGTCATATGGTTTCCGAAGAAAAGAAAACACACACACACACATCCTGCCTCTCTTCTTTTGCCCTAAATTTTATTCCTCCACCCGACCTCCTCCTCCTCTCTCTCTCTCTCTCTCTCTCTCTCTCTCTCTCTCTCTCTCTCTCTCTCTCTCTCTCTCTGTTGTTAAAGTTCATCTTCCACCTTCTCTGTACCCATGGCCCACAATGCACTGTGTCTACACATTTTCTCCCCAAATGTAGGCCTACAAATATAACAGCATAGGCCCCCTAAGGGCCCTACCTATGTCCTAACTTCTGGCCGTGGACAAACTAATACTGTGACTATTTGAAATGATCAGAGAAAGGGGTATTGGGGAAATGGATCAGCAGTGTTTCACAGGACAAATGCGGGATTAAAGAAGAATGGGAAGAGTTACGCCATCTTGCCTGCTAGCAAAGTCTGGATTAGCTCCTGAGAAACCCAATAAGGACGTTCTGCTGTCTGGCCAGACATCACGTTACCAATGGCACGGATCAAAAGGGATTTCTTTATGCTGTTTATGCGTTTGTACACGTTATTTGCTCTCCATAGAATGCACTGTGGTTTTCTGGCTAACCCAACAACAGAACCTGATTCACTGCACTGTTGCAACAGCTTTAGTAGATTTTTTTAGCAATTGTTGTGGTGAATTGGTGGAAATGGTGGTGGTGGTGATAGTGAAGGGGTTTGGAGACGGTCGTCGTGGCAATCATGGTGGTAGAGGTGTAATCATGGTGGTAGAGGTGTAATCATGGTGGTAGAGGTGTAAAAAGAATCAGCGGCGGTGGAGGTGGCTCTGACGAAATAATAGAAAAATCACATCCACAGCCCACGTTACGTATTGCTCTCCAACGTTTCACAGACCACAGGCATTTCTTCAGGGAGTCTTAGCGTGAAACTGGGTTCAAGTCTACCCGTTCAGTATGCGTGAGCCTACTTCACATTCCAATACTGAACGGCAGTGAATTCAAATGTTAAGCAAACACAGCGGAGCATTATACATTATCGAAAGCCTATTTTCTGACTGGAGTAAAGAGGAATAGTCGAGTCAAAACCTTGTCTGGAAATGTTGGATGCAGACAGGGACGCGGACTGGTGTACAGCAATCCACCTGTCTCGACTCCTGCAGAGACTCGACTGGATACCGCCGAGCGATCAGGGCCCCCTGCCTCCCGTTAAACCACCCGTTCCCGCCTCTTACAGCCCGCCGTCAAATTTGTCTGACAAATTGGCGCATGCCGTGCGACAGTCGCGGGCACGTAGAAAGAACGGTCACACAAAGTGTATAAATAATTTCTGTCTCTGATGCTCTGATGAAGCCCCCTATAATGCTCACGTGTCTGGGGACGTTAACATGCCTGCTTGCTCTGATGCGTCTCAGTAAACAACAGAAAAACGTGAAATGCAATTACTTTTTTATAAACCAAATTCTCGTTTTTAACTTTCAAAAATAAACCATTTACATACATATTTTACCTGAATCTCTAAAATGTCATTATCATTGTTTAAATAAATAAACTGTTTGTTTACTTTGCACAATATTCTGCATCTTTTTATCCAATGCGTTTCGAAATGTGAATGCTTTCAAGTATTTTCTCGCTGTCAAAACTGGGCCAAACAAATACTATACGCTAAATAAGAGAACTCTTTCTTTCTTTTTTTAAAACTATAATCAAAGAAAGATTAGTGGCAGTTGTGTGGCAATTTCTAACTGTCAGACCATTCAATCACAATGTCATGAGAGTCCAAATCTATGGCAACTGTCAGCCTGGTGAGAAATCCCTTCACATAGCAGCTGTTCCCCATGTGGTAATTCGCTGGCCAAGCCCTCGATGACCACCAACGGACGGACACGTTAACCGCAGTAACGTCATCATTACAGTTATTCCCATCTCCACTCTCCACCGATAATATGGCTAACATTTGACTGGTTTCGCTTTCTTTTTTTTACAGTTGAGAAGGTTGTGACTGAGAAAGTTAGGAATCTGAAATGCCCAGAGAGAAGTCCTTTGAACCTCTGAGGTTCTAGCACACTATGGTTTGCAGGTTGAGATGTATTTTACAGTTCTGCCTAAATAGTTTATAACTCTGTCAGATACAAAATAAAAATTACTACTACTGTATTTGAGAGCTGTTCTGTCAAAAGGTTGCAACCTTCCATGTCACACACACACACACACACACACACACATACACAGAGAGCAGGGGGTACACAATATTATCATGACTTTCCTGAAACGCCACATACGTTTTGCTAATAATGGGTCATATTTCGTCCCCATTTTTAAGTACTTTTACGTGTTCGAACCCTAACCCTAACCCAGCTCTAACCCTAACGGATCCTTGTTCTGACGTCAAAACAAGTAGGTATGTCAAAACAAGTTATGTAGATGTTCACTGATTTGTCCAGAGAACATTGTGTAAGTGTGCCCACACACGCACATACACACACACACCCACACACACCCACACACACACAAGTCCGGGCGCTCAAGCCTCTATTCAAGAGCAATTAAATAATATGTGATTCTATTTAGTTTTCAAATCCTTGAACTGTGGTATAGTATAATGTCTTTGGAAGAGACCCGTTTCTTGTATGTTTGGGGCTTTTGGTTTGCCATGGCAGGAAACTTCAAGTACGAATACTTTTAGACTGTCGCTTGCTTGTTTACGACTTTTCGGGTGGCGCCTTGGTTAGCTGAGGGTTACGTTCATTAAACACCCTCTTTTTTGTGTGCCCTTTATGTTTTCCATGTTTTTGTCTGCTTGTCTCGTGAATAATAATAAAATTCTTTTTAAACCAAATACCCTTCGCGATATCAGCAGACCATGCTACGTGACTTATCAGGATGTCAAGACATTCATTGGTTTAGCTTTGAAAATTGTTTGGAATCATATTGTACACTAGTGACATTCTGGTCGTTTTCTCGACATCAAAACAAAAGTCCGGTGGCTGCAATAGGTGGCACATGATCCATCAACCCCGGTACATTCAAACCTATTTCCGCCTCCAACGTAAATGAATGAAGAAATAAGCTGGAAAGTAGACAACTGTTGCATATTGCAATGTGAATGTGGGTGTGTTTGTGTGTGGGTGTGTGTTTGTATGTGTGAGAGTGTGTGATTGTGTGTGTGTATGTGCGTGTGTGTATGTGTATGTGTGAGAGAGGGGGTGTGTGAGAGAGGGTGGGTGTGTGTGTGTGAGTGGGTGTGTGTGCGTGAATGTGCTTGCGCGCTAAACCTAGCTTTAATGTTTCAGAATAACATGAATCAAATCCGTAAACATCTGGAACACCTAGATTGTGCTCAGTCGTCTGGGCGTCATACTACTATGCGCCAAAAGGCTGCAAGTGGGCGGTTTGAATTAGATCCTGTATCGGCCAGCGCCTTGAGTAGCTCTTGAGCTGGAAATGCGCTATATAAGAACGATTAAATAAATACAATAAAATACCCCAATTACAGCGCTCTATCAATTTTATTTTATTTCATTTTTTATTACGAAATACACTTTTTTAAAGCATATATTTTACGGAGGAGAAAGTCTGTCTGCACCACACACACACTCTGTTTGACTGTCGTGCTTGAAGCAAGCTCGAATGATCACTGTTACTCTGTGGTTCACCCCTTGCAGTCTTATGTTACAGTTTTACTGCCTTGTATGTGAACGGTGAAAATACCATCACAACACTGTAACACATTTAAGATCACAGTCACTCCCTATCCTATTTCGACGACGTACGCAGCCTGATAATTTTGACCTATTGTCAACATTTTGTTTCGTTTTACTACTTCCAATGAGAGTACAAAACCGAGATCTAGACTGTGCACGCACGCATTCCATACCATGGACTTTAAAGACCCTGACGCTCATGTCCTATACGGATGAGTGCCGGTTACACAATTACACCCTGAAAAAATAGGTCCTTACTGCTCCACTGCGAGGGTTTTGTCCGGGTACTCCGTCTTCCTCCCTTCCTTCAATAATGGTATTGTATTTAGTCAATCTAAAATTTCAAAAATATAAATGTTATTTCTATTCCGACTTCTGTAATAGTGCACACTTCAGATCGCCGCTCTTTGAGTTCGATTGAATAAAAAGCGCGTACGTGACAGCATCCTGTTGTAATACCTTGTATTATTTAGTAGTAGTAGTAGACGAAGTAGTAGTAGTAGACGAAGTAGTAGTAGTAGTAGTAGTAGACTTAGTAGTAGTAGTAGTAGTAGTAGGCTTAGTAGTAATAGTAGTAGTAGTAATACAGTGGAACCTCCGGTATACGACCGTCCAAAATCTGAGAAAAAACGGTCTTATAATAGAGGTGGTCTTATACCGGAAACAAGAGGTGTGTGTGTGTGGGGGGGGGGGGGTCAGGCTCGGAGGGGTATGTAGTCATAATTTTCACACTCACCAGCATGTATTCTCTGACAAAGAAAACTGTAAAATATGTTTCATTTTTAGCTTTGTCTTTTATTCACAACTTCAAATTAGAAAACAGTCGTGTCTTCAGACAATTTGAACAGGGAAAAACTTTCTCTCTGTCAAATTCAAAACTTTCCTCTTGCGCGACGCCATTTTGACAAGCCAGTGTAGGCGAGTAATGTCCCTTACTTGCGAACCGGAAATAGCAGACAACAGCAGGCGTACACTAACATGAGAGGAAAAAACGAAAGATATAGACAATAAATTAACTGATATCTCTTTTAAATTCCTAAGACGGTCGAATAAAGGGCTTAAGACACGGTCGCTGGTCGCATAAATGAGGTTGTCGCATATCAGAGGTCATTTATTATTGGAAGTGAATCCGTCAGAAGTTTTCAGGTCACATAACGGAGGGAGTCGTATACCAGAGAGACGGATACCGGAGGTTCCACTATAATAGTAGTAGTAGTAGTCGTAGTCGTAGTAGTAGTAGTAGTAGTAGTAGTAGTAGTAGTAGTAGTAGTAGTAGTCGTAGTCGTAGTCGTAGTCGTAGTCGTAGTAGTAGTAGTACTAGTAGTAGTAGTAGTAGTAGTAGTAGTAGTAGTAGTAGTAGTAGTAGTAGTAGTAGTAGTAGTAGTAGTAGTAGTAGTAGTAGTAGTAAATGAGCGCCTCGGGTTTGAGTTACGAATACTAATCAATTTATTGTCATCATGATACTCACAAGGGTAGGTATATATATAGATATAGATATAGATATAGATATAGATATATATCCTGTATCTGCCAGAGCCTTCAGCAGCTCTTGAGCTGGATAAGCGCTATAGATAGATAGATAGATAGACAGATAGACAGATAGACAGATAGATAGATAGATAGATAGATAGATAGATAGATAGATAGATAGATAGATAGATAGATAGATAGATAGATAGATAGATAGATAGATAGATAGATAGATAGATAGATAGATAGATAGATAGATAGATAGATAGAGCAAGGAAGCATGTATCTCGTGAATGTCTGCTGTTCTTCGCCTAACTTCCGTCGACTTAAACAAACATCTAAAAAGGCTTGCCATGAATAGATAATAGACCAGTGTCATCAGTACCAAGAGCACCTTGATGGTTCAAAAGGTTAACAGAATCAAATAGGACGAGGCATGGCCCTATCAGATGCCGACTATCATTATCAGGGCATTGCAGATGTTTATTCGTGAACACTTGCCATGTCTGCTATTGCAAGGTATGCTTTGAAGTAGTAAGCCTACATCCTCGTTTTCCAAAACAAATTAACGGCATTGTGCTACATGCTATCGGGTTGCTATTCTTCGACATGTTTCGCGTTGCTACTGTCATTGATGCATCTTCTTCTTGTGATCTTAAAAACACCTGAAATAAACAATCTTTACTCTTGCCTACTTCGGTTACGTCTCCCTTATTCAATCCAGTTCCTCCTCCTCACACACACACCACCCATCAGGAAAGTAAGTAAGCCTATTGTTCGCATAGATCGTGATTTCGAAAAATGGTTCACGACCCAAAGTCAGACCTTAACGTATGTCTGCGGTCTAGATGAACATTAAGAAGAAAACAAGTATAAAATATATAAAATGAACTATTTAAATAACTTACAATTAAAAAAAAAACACAATTAAGAAATTAACTAATGTGTTTATTTATTTATTTTTTTCAAAGATAAATCAAATTATACTACACTAACATAAATAAATATATAACTGGAACTTACCAGCGTTGTCGAGGTCAGCATTATGGAAGTCTACCTTACAGATGAGTTTGAGATCGTCACGGAGGTAAAACTCGTCCCCCGTGTTGAGAGCTACGCCGCAGATGACGCAAACGAAGCAGCGCGTGTGATAGATGTTGTCATTCGCGCGCCTCACTACGTCACTCGGTGGTATGACGTCAGCACATCCTGCGCAACTGGCACCAAACAGCCTGAGGGGACACATTGAAAAATATGAGTAACATTTCAGAAAAATTTTTTTTTTTTTTAATGGAAAGATATAAGGTTAGTTCAAGAAGAAGAAGAAGGAGAAGAAGAAGAAGAAGAAGAAGAAGAAGAAGAAGAAGAAGAAGAAGAAGAAGAAGAAGAAGAAGAAGAAGAAGAAGAAGAAGAAGAAGAAGAAGAAGAAGAAGAAAATTTTAAGACTTTAAACGTTTATTACAATTACAAAATTTTACGACGATAATATTTTTAAGCTTAAAGCTTATTCTTACAATTAAGAAGGAGAAGCAGAAGAAGAAGACGGTAACAACACCAAAACAATAACGAGAAGAACAAAAGATAGAAATTATAGGAGATCAACGTGCGCAGAGAGAGAGAGAGAGAGAGAGAGAGAGAGAGAGAGAGAGAGAGAGAGAGAGAGAGAGACAGAGAGACAGAGACAGAGACAGAGAGACAGATAGAGACAGATGGAGACAGATAGAGACAGATAGAGACAGACAGACAGAGACAAAGAAAGATTGTGGATGTGCAGTGAACACACACATGCATACACATCACATCATACAAGCTGGCATCCACTCACGCAAGTGCATACACAAATACACATACACACGCACGCACACCCGCGCATGCGCGCGCGTACACACTCACACAAACATACACCCCATGAATCAGAATGGATGACGAATTTCAATACACAGTTTCTTTGTTCATATTCATATGCCTTCGACGAGGTTAACAATGCATGTAGGAAACCTGAAATTTGGATAGGCTTCTAGGCTACCTTTGAGAAGGGGACCGAAACGCTCCCAAAATGGTTTTGACCGAAGGTTGAAGTAAAACGCAGCTGATAATGATAGTGATAGACAGCTTGAACACAGCTGATATTTCCTTGAATCAGTTGATGATTTTGAGGATGACGACGATGAAAATGAAGAGGATTTTTTAGGACCACAGAGTGTACATACAGTGCGAGCAACCAAGAGAATGTTCTGCATCACAACATTACATTTACAACAAAATAATGAAAACTAATCAGCACAAAAATCGAATTCCAACCTGCGCCAAGACGCCACAGCACTGTGCTTCATTTCCAGTTTCTACGATGAACATGCTTCTCTGGAGGGCCACAGTGGCCTAATGGGACATAACTCTGACTGCTAGTGGTCCAAAACAATGTGGCGACATTGAAACGACTAATAAAGTAAAAGCCTCATACCAAACTTCTGGCGGGTAATCCCTGCAAACATCCTACTTCAATGATATCCTCCGTTTCTCTGTCTTTCCTTCACTACCCCCACTCCCTTCCAAAGCAATCATCCCCGTTCACACTCATTTCCTTCCCTCTCACACTCCCCGACCCTCCCTCTCTGTCTATCTTTCTGTGTCTTTCTCTATGTCTGTCTGTCTCTCTCTCAAATCCGAATACCACCACCACTACCAACATAGCCATTATGACCTATCACCTGCATCACAACCACAGGCGTTATTATTTCCATCGTCTCACTCCCACCAGAGAACATAGACAAATTGTACTGTGACCCCCCAACCTTTAGTTCAAATTATCCTCACCATCGGAGGCGCACGATCAATTACCACACTACTTACTCCCATCAAACCTTCCCTGTTGCCACATTTCTTTTTCACATTAAGATATTTACTCCTTAAAAGAGCGAAACGAAATATAGCCTATATCCACTGTCCCAATATTCCTGTCTTATCGTTTGTTTAACTCCTGTACTTAAGTCATTTGAATTAATGTCTATAGAAATTCACCTTCACCCAATAAAACTGTTTCTCAAATTAAAAAAAAAACCACATCTAGTTACACATTATCCGTATAAGCTATCACATTTTCTACAAACTGTTTATTCCATGTTGTTTTTGATTTTTTTTTTTTTTTAGCTTTTGCTTGTCGTTTACTTGCTTCACATCCGACTTTCAGAATTTTAAATGTAAGCACTTTGTTTTGTTTCACTTACAAACGAGAGTCATCTTGAATTGTGACTCTAGAACCCTCCGTTTTCCCTTCTTCGCTCCCACGTACCGTCCAGTCCACGTACCGTCCAGTCCACGTACCGTCCAGTCCACTAGCCAAACTCACACCCACCCACTCACACATACTCTCCAAAGCATCCCACCGGTCCCCAAAAGGTTTGCCTTTTTCTAGAGCAACCACACGCACGCACATTGTCAGCATACACAATGGCAGACCTCTATTGAGTCAAAAATTCTTGTCATTCTGCCATTCATCAACTAACAAATAAAGTCTCAGCCTGAAAGCAAATCTAAAGGACAAGCGGTTCAACTATTCGAGGAGTGCCGCACGTGGGGCGAATACTAAAACAGCTACTAAAAGACTTGGATCGGAACACACACACGCACCTTCCAAGACAATAAAAATCCGGACTGGACACTATGAATTGTTACCAACAATATGAGTACTAGGGGTCGGTTAGCGGATGGTCATCCGTCAAAAACACGTGTCTTTCAGTGTTGAATGGTTTGGTCTACCCAAATTCCAATGGCAGAACTGTATCATTAATACAGAAGAAACAACGAGTGATTTCCCTCCCATTCCAGAAGAGTCCAGGCTAAATTGAACGACGGAAAAATGTTTTTACTCTAAATTAAAAGTAAACTAACAAAACGTCAATAACCAAACTGCAGAGACACATAACTAAATACGCGTCCCAAGAACGGGTTTTTAAAAAATGTCATGGCCCAAACGAAGACGTTGGATATAAAACTCACATTTGATGGCCTGCAAACAGTCCTCGGTCCAGCGAAGACGGGATGATGGCATAGGCGGATAGAATCAACGATGACATCCTTCTGGACTGATGACACTCGCGGCACAAACACGTTTTGTTAAATTCAAACTACCCCGTCAGGCAACCTCCCAAAAAATAGTCTTTAGTGCTACTGTTTGAAGACGACGTTATGAAGATTTCAAATAACTGACCTTGTAGAAAACACTAACGTGTCTAACAAATTTTGATGTTATTTTATATCTGTCCTGGAATACATGCTATTTGCTACTGCATTCCGTTTTCAAAAGGCAACAATAACCTTTAACGTACTGGAGAACCTGCATCTAACAAGCAAAACTGTCTTTTCACTGCAATAATGGTTATGGGTAGCACCTTACTCGGTCGAGAACATTCAGCATGTGTGTGAATTGAATAAGCACACCTGCAATATAACTAATAGCGGAAGAAAAATCAATACGAAAGTGGCACCTCACTGACTCTGAACCTACCTCTTGCTCTTCTAATTTAACATTCTTCTTCTTTTTTCTTCTTCTTTCAGGTACACTCGAGATCAACACACTGATCGTTAGATTACTAGTGTTTCGTTGGAGTTGCTGTCCAACTTGGAAACTGTTAAGGTTGTGTCACTGGCAACAGTTACTGGACAATACTAGTCTACCCCTTTGCTTTGCTATTGTAACCTGTAGTACTACACCTTGCTCTGACATTTTCAACTTGCACATAACTCGAAGAGCATTCACCCGTCTACAAGAGCGGGGCACGCACGCAGCCAGTAAATAGTAAAAGAACGAAAGTAGATTAGTCCCATTTTGACAGGTGACATGGCATTGAAAGTAGGTCTTATGTCTCCTGCCGCAAAAGTAGTCAGCCTGCGTGGCAACCCCGTAGCCTTACGACTTCCGTTGAGCACTAATTATCCCAACCAGCACATCACGGATTCGCAGGTAGTTACTGTGTATTAATACTTTTGTTTTCAGAAATAGTGTTGATGTTCTGAATGGGATCATCTGTAGATGAAGTCATGTTGTCTGTTTGTGTGTGTGTGTCTGTTGTTCTAATAAATTTGTTTAGCATGCTTTAATGTATAAGTACCATATAAATATGTCAGATAGGTTTATTTCCACTGTTCAAAAATCCGGTCGTTATAAATCAGTTTACTTATGACACTGTGTAATCAAAAGCAGGATAGGGGATATTCGGTCTTGAAAAAAGGGATATCCAAAACGCTTCTCTCAACTTCTACTTATTAATTTATTTATTTATGTATTTTAATTTAACGTCTATTTACAACTGTAATATTAGACAACTTAAATTACGTGAACAAATTAACATAAAATTTAAATAATTAAGATAATTATAATAACTGTAATTAAAGTTAACACACATTTCCTTGTGTTTTCATGGGGACAATAAAGATTCTGATTCTGATTCTGATTCTGATTCTGAATCACATTAAAAGAAAAATACTACGACATAATTATCTAACAAAAAGCGTGTAGTTACAGCTCATTTATAATACATGAATGCACGAATGCAACGCTTACCTTTCCAGCTAGTTGAGTAACTATGTCTATAGTACGTGGCGCTGTGACACAAACTGTGAGTTAGATCAGGGTAGGATGAGTGGGGTAGAGGCGTGTGTATGGGGGTGGGGAGGGTGGAAGTGGGGTAGGGCTGAGATGGGGTTAAGGGTGGGCGAGAGGGTGGGTGAAAGAAGGGGTTGAGGTGGTAGGTCAGATGGACGTCAAGTGACTGATTTAGTGACCGGACGCGACTGTCGACTGTTGCTGAAATAGTTACGGCAGATCGGACACAGCTTGAGAAGGTCAAGCTATGGGTCCTCCTCCCCCCTATTCCCCTCCCTACTACCCCATTTCCCCACTCAGAAATATGCTGCATTTATATTGTACACACCTATACAACACTTTCATACACTAAAACGCTTCAACAATAATGATGGTGGTCTTGAGTCCACTGGAACGTATGCCAAATGAGTTCCCCCCCCCCTCCTCCCACTTTGTAGTTACATTAAAATTAATTGTTTTTATAAAATATACAAATGAATCTAACATCGGTAAAGCGACAGATGAACTACACTATCACAAGTTTGTAATATTAAAAAAAAAGAGATTCCAAGTAGGTATTACAATTATTAAATCTACACATAAACAACAGTTTCTTAATGTTAGAGATGTTTAGTCGCAACAAAAATAATATATTAGCGTATAAACAGAGTTTTTAACTCGTCCATAATCAAGTCAGCATATTTAATACCACGACAAACACTTCTATTTGTTTCCTGAATCACCGCGGGAAAGGCTAGATCAATACAGAACTGAGATGATCATTCATCATCGATGAACTAATCAAACAATCGACCAACAAAACCAATCAATAAGGTCATCGACCAGTCCAATGGAATCATAATCGGTCAAACGATTGATGGATCAGTCAATGAAGTATGTTCAAGCCTACAACGTGTACAGTCACTTACACTCTCCATGTCACTTGGCCACCAAACCACACAAATTACCACAAACTCATTTTTTCACTTATTCATCCATCTATCCATCCATCCTCTTTCTCTCTTCCCTCCTCTCTCCCTCTCTCCCTCCCTTGCCCTCTCCACCCTACAACTTCCTCTTTTCTTGACCTCATGAATTATCCGATGGCACGCGTCTCCCTGTCCACGGGCATCTCTATAAATCAATTCCATTTCAATAAAGTTTTATCATCCAGCAGGGAATAACCACATTAAAAGTTGTAATCCAACCCCACACAGATGCATGGATCATGTCCATGACAGGATGAGAAGACGACACAGTAAATAAGGCTTGATTCCTACAAGTGCCATAATAATTCAATAAACTTTAGTACTGTAATGCGCGTGCCTCCGTGCACCCACAATCACGCTGAGGGAGAACTAGGGGAAGACGACTCAAATCACAGACTAATTATAAATGTAATTAAAAAATAAATAAATAAATAAATAAATAATAAAAGAAAGAAATATGGAAAAAAGAAAGAAAGAAAGAAAGAACAATAGAAAGAAACGGATAAACTTATTTTTAAAACATACCAAAAAAGTCATAGTTCTTTCGTATTTTTGTTCCTTCTATTTTACTTTAATTAATTAATTAATTAATTAATTTATTAATTTATTTAATTGTTCTCGTATTGTCACCAAGCATACACATGGCTAATAGATTCAAATAGTTTTTAACAGATACTTATAGTAAAGTGTAATAAAAAATAAGTTTACATGTTATTATTAAAACAAACCCAAGGAGGGAAAGAAAATCACAACTCCTACACTTTCCCATTACATTCTTTAAGTCTAAACGCCACTGCACCCGAAAACAAAATACATCATAAACCAAAGTTCCACTCCCCGGTCCAACAATTTATCATCCGTGTACACGAAATAAATCATAAACCAAAGTTCCACTCCCCGATCCAACAATTTATTATCAGCGTACACATACAGGCAATTAGTATGCACGTGAGGTTTTGTTGTACGATCAGCAATGACGCCAACTACCAACACAGCAGTCGTAAAACAAGACGGTGGGACAAGGGACCCAACTCTACCATTCACTCGGACTAATTTAATTCACCTTTTTTCCAACCTCTTTTCCAACCCACCTCCACCACGCTGAACCCACTTTTTCACTGTATAAAAATAATTCTTTTACAAGCATCTTCCAAATCAAAAAAGCTGTTGAAGTGTTGTTCTCATATAGCACAGAAAACAAAATAAATAAATAAATAAATAAATAAATAAATAAATAAATAAATAAATAAATAAATAAAACTGTTCAATACAGTGACACCCGCATTACCGATAGCACTTTCACACATGGAAAATAATTAGAATAAAGAAACCGATTATGACTCAGGTCAAGCCGTTCTGCTTTTCTCGATCACTCTATCTGTACACACATAATCTCGTCAGTCTTTCTCGCAGATTTCGTTCAATATGAAAGTGGGGGCTCAGGGCGTACATGTACTAGAACTACTTCTCTCAGCAGAGTCCTCCCTTCTTGCTGTCAGAATTTCAAAGCTAACAATCTATTTTGTGATATGACAAGTACTTTTGAAGAACGTGCGTAATCATAAAGTAAGTGCCTCACCGCTCGTTCCCAGCCCGGAGCATGACAGCCGCCATCGTAGGTGGACATGGTCACTGCCGACACTGTGTCTATGCCGTCGTCTACCCAGGAGCGTCTTGCACAGCTGCCTTTCAACGCCACTGTAGACACTGTGGGTTCGGGCAAATAGAATAGACCCAACGTTTCCCGGCGTGTCGTAAGAGGCGACTAACAGGGGTGATGTTAGCACGGCATCACTGGGCGAAAGTCTTCTACACAGAAGTCACCGGCCAGGGCGGAGGAACCTCACGTTACTACAGGTTCAACGACCACGTGCTCAGGGCCAAGGCGAGCCACACTGTATTCGTGGATTTCGGCTGTGGCCAACAGCCTGGAGAGGATTGGGCCCTGCCAGGTCTTTTTTTGCCCAAGACACACTACATGATGACACAATCCACTAATTCCATACCGGATCGGTCGTCGCCCGGGCCGTCACCCGGCACAAGGACCGCGCCTTCCGTTGGCCACCAGGACGGAGGTGTTAAGTATGCTACTGATGGACAATATAGCAAGATCCGCACGAGAAACAACATCGTCATAGGAACCTGGAACGTCAGGACCCTAACTGCGGAAGGAAAATTAGAAGAACTGGCCCACGAGCTGGACCACTATCGATGGAACGTTCTAGGTATCAGCGAACTGCGCTGGAAAGGCCTAGGTGAAACAACGACTGACAAAGGCCACAAGCTCTATTTCAGCGGTAGAGATGACAGGCACGAACACGGCGTTGGATTCTTGGTCCACAAGAACATTCTAGCCACTGTCATGGGTTGCCGCCCAGTCTCCAGTAGACTCATTACCATCCGTCTGAGAGCAACCCCTTTCAACATTACCATCATCCAGGCCTATGCCCCAACATCAGACTATGAAGACAGCGAAGTGGAGGATTTTTATGAAAATATACAGGCGGTCCTTGACCAAGTGCCGAAGAAGGACATAGTCATAGTGCAAGGCGACTGGAATGCCAAGGTTGGCCAAGATGCGCACCGCAACTGGGGAGACACATGCGGACCCCACTGCAACAACGAGACAAATGACAGGGGTCTGAGGCTATTGGAGTTTGCCAGATACAACAATCTGGTACTGGCAAACACGCTTGGTCTCCACAAAAAATCCAGACGATGGACATGGCACAGTCCCGGCGGGGAACATCACAACCAGATCGACTACATCATGGTCAAGAAACGCTTCAGATCAAGCATCAACATTGGCAGGACACGCACTTTTCCAGGAGCAGACATTGGAAGTGACCACGATCTCGTGATGATGTCTTTCCGGCTCCATTTGAAGAGAGTAAATACAGCAAAGTGCACTAGGCTGAAGTTCGACCTGGACAAACTGCAAGACCCGGAGGTGGCAAAAATATTTCAGGCCACAATAGGAGGGAAATTTGCACCACTGCTTATTTTGGGGGCAGGCGAAGTAGATGTCAACACCATGACCAATACCTTCAACTCAGCTGTAACAGATGCCGCCACTGAGATCCTTGGCAAGCACCGACCAAAGAAGAAGCCGTGGATCACACCTGAACTTTTGGATCTGTGTGATAAACGAAGAGAGTTAAAAAAGAAAAAGAACACCTCACAGGGAGCTGATGTCTACCGAAAAATCAACAATGACATCCGAAAAGGCATGCGCACAGCAAAGGAGAACTGGATAGAAGATCAATGCCAGGAAATAGAGAACAATCTGAACAAGAACAACAGCAAGAAGGCCTACCAGACTGTGAAGCGGCTGACAAGTGTTAAACAGCCCAAAGTCTCCACTATCCAAAGCAAGTCTGGCATTTGCCTTACAGAAGAACAAGAAGTCTTGGACAGATGGACAGAGTACTGCTCTGACCTTTACAACCATACACCAAATGGAGACCCATCAGTTCTAGCATATCCCGAGAGCAGAGAAGAAGAAGAAATCCTCCCAATTCTCCGGGAAGAAGTTGAGGCAGCAGTGCAATCGCTGAAAAAAGGGAAGTCAGCGGGAGTGGACAACATACCAGCGGAACTGCTACAAGCAGGAGGAGAAGCGATGACTGATGCTCTCACCACTATCTGTAACAAGATCTGGCAGAGTGGGGAATGGCCTACACCATGGACCCAGTCGCTTGTCATCACTCTTCCTAAAAAAGGTAACCTTCAGGAGTGTGAAAATTACCGCACCATCAGCCTCATCAGCCATCCCAGCAAGGTCCTCCTGAAAATAATACTCAACAGGTTGAAACCACAAGCTGAACAAATCATAGCTGAAGAACAAGCAGGATTCATGGCAGGGCGAAGTACCACTGAACAGATTTTCAACCTCAGAATAATCTGTGAGAAATACCTACAGCACCAACAACATCTATATCATGTGTTCATAGACTTCAAGAAGGCATTTGACCGAGTCTGGCATGCAGCTCTATGGGCAACCATGAAAGTGTACAACATCAGCCCTAAAATCATAGAAGTCATCAAAAGCCTGTATGACAAGGCTACCAGTGCAGTCCTCCATAACAGCGTCATCGGGAACTGGTTCAGAACAACAATCGGTGTGCGTCAAGGATGCCTACTCTCTCCAACACTCTTCAACATCTTCCTAGAGCGCATCATGTCAGATGCTCTTGCAGATCACGAAGGCACAGTCAGCATAGGGGGCAGAGCAATCTCCAATCTTCGTTTTGCGGATGATATTGATGGATTGGCTGGAGAGGAACAAGAACTTGAACAGCTTGTACAGAGGCTTGACACCACCTCCAGAGCTTATGGAATGGAAATAAGTGCAGAGAAGACCAAAATGATGACCAACAACACCAATGGCATCAACACGGACATCAAAGTACAAGGCCAATCCCTCAACACAGTGCACAGCTTCAAATATTTAGGAGCCATTGTGTCAGACAATGGGTCTCGACAGGAAGTCCTCTCCAGGATCGCACAAACAACTGCTGCCCTGACAAGGTTGAAGCCCATTTGGAAAGACAGAACCATCAGTCTACATTCCAAAGTAAGACTGCTGCGATCTCTGGTCATCTCCATCTTCCTATATGCTTGCGAAGCATGGACCCTCACAGCAGATCTCCAACGAAGAATACAAAGCATGGAGATGAGGTGCTACAGAAGACTTCTGTGCATTTCCTATACCCAACACATCACCAACGTTGAAGTCCGACAGACCATCACACAAGCCATTGGACAACACGATGACCTGCTCACAGTGGTGAAGAAACGGAAACTCCGATGGTATGGCCACGTCACCAGATCATCAGGCCTTGCAAAGACCATTCTGCAAGGCACAGTGCAAGGAGGTAGAAGAAGGGGGAGACCGAAAAAGAGGTGGGAGGACAACATTCGAGAATGGACTGGTTTGACACTGAGCGAAGCCATGAGGGCTGCTGAGGACAGAGAAAGATGGAGTATGCTGGTTAAGCGATCATCTGTGGTGCCCCTACGACCTTCGGGTTATGGGACAGGATAGGATAGGATAGGATAGGTAGAAGGCGACCCACATACAGGCGCAGAACACCATTTAGACTACACTATTGAATCATTGTGAAGTTTTCTCAATTCACCCTCCTTTCATATCACGAAAGTCCTTGAACAAAGATCGCATCTATCTTTCTTTTTTTTTTAAATTCTTCTCTCTTCTTTTTTTCTCCTTGTTTTGATCCATGTCACGATTGTTACTGGTGTGACATCGTCAAAGTTCCTAGTATCTTATTTTGACTGGGAGCGACTGGGAGCATTCTGCTTGGTCGACGCATTACAAAATTCGACGCATGCGCACAGTGCTAACGTAGTCTTACTAAGGTTTAGGGGTTAGGGTTTGAGTTACGGTTACGACGCCTAAGAACATCGTGAAAAGGCCGGCCCACTTGACCTGGCGCATGCGCAAAGACGCCCGGCCAAAATAAGGGTACAGGAACTTTGACGATGTCACACCGGTTTGTCTAGCCCAAACCCAGTTGTTTCGCCAAAGTAGCATCCCATCATGACTCATAAAGCAACAGATTTCTACCTTCCGACAGACAAGACTAGACGAAGGAGGAGTATGAAGAGGAAAAAAGCAAGGAAGAAGAAGAGAAATGGGAAGATGACGAGAAGGATGATGAAGAAAGACGATGGAGAAAAGAAAAAAAAGAGGCGGAAGAATGACGACGATGAAGAAGAAGGCAGAGGAGGATGGGCAGTTGAGGGGGTAGAGAAGTTGGTGGAGGAAAAGGAGGAAGAAAAACAGGGGGTGCTAGGGTGGGTGAATGGGAGGGGGTGATGCGGAAGAGAAGTGGAATAAGAGGAAGGGATGAGAGGAATATAAAGAACAAATCACAGTCTTACAAAAATAATCCGACGAATATACATACAATCTGCGCCTGTGATAGACTTAACTCCAGCTGACTGTGAGCAGACGACATAATTTGAATTAAAACGCGTGCAAGACAGGAAATGTTGAGGCAGCCTCACTTTGAAATGCTCGTGCGTCGCTGACAGCAGACTGGTCGTCTGCTCTCAGACATACTTCGAGATAATTGTACGGAATTCCCACACCACCTATACCCCGCTGACATCTTGTTTGGGTTCTTATTCTGGACAGATGTCATTTGACTGTGTGCAGGCGAATACTCTAAACAAAAAGGTCAACATAATTATACTGAGACAACTTCTGTGAGTTCGAATTTTCTGATGACAGCTGATATCGTATTATGCTGCTACAATCATCTTTGTAATTTGTATTTTAGTTTAAAAGTATTGAATAATCCATCTCATTCAGTTAAAGTCTAAAAGAACCAAGACAAGTCAATGAAACTACAGAATTTGAATGACATGGTGGTGTTATTAATTAATTAATTTATTTACTTATTTAGTTATGTATATATACATATATGTTTAGTTATGTATATATATACATATATTGAAACCCATTTGGAAAGACAGGACCATCAGTCTACATTCCAAAGTAAGACTGCTGCGCTCCCTTGTCATCTCCATCTTCCTATATGCTTGCGAAGCATGGACCCTCACAGCAGATCTACAACGAATAATACAAAGCTTGGAGATGAGGTGCTACAGAAGACTTCTGGGCATTTCCTATACCCAACACATCACCAACGACGAAGTCCGACAGACCATCACACAAGCCATTGGACAACACGATGACCTGCTCACAGTGCTGAAGAAACGGAAACTCCGATGGTATGGCCACGTCACCAGATCATCAGGCCTTGCAAAGACCATTCTGCAAGGCACAGTGCAAGGAGGTAGACCAAGAGGGAGACCGAAAAAGAGGTGGGAGGACAACATTCGAGAATGGACTGGTTTGACACTGAGCGAAGCCATCAGGGCTGCTGAGGACAGACAAAGGTGGAGTATGCTGGTTAAACGATCATCTGTGGTGCCCCTACGACCTCCGGGTTACGGGACAGGATAGGATAGGATAGGATATATACAATATTCTAAGCCACCGTACGGTCAAATACGATTGGCCGTCATTCCTGCAGCAAGGCAATTTTTGTGGTAACTGTGCTAAGCAATTGTTGCCTGTAATTTTAACCCTATGTGACCTGATTCGTTTATGTGCAGCTATAGCGACATGGAAGTAAGGACCGAAAATGCACGCTGGTATCAATGATCGACGTTTTATTAAGCATATCAATGGGGATGAAATGGAGTAAGACACTTTGATCTCCTTCTTCAGCGCTATTCAACGGGTGTGGACGAAGGAAAAAAAATAGTTCGCTCATGCTTTTAAATTAAATTCAATTAAATTCATCAATCTTAGTATTACCATTAAAGGAATTGTACAGCCATTTGCATCGTATTTGGATAAATAAAAGCGTGCCAAATGTACAATTTGCTGTTTGTTAATAGTGGGACAATTGTCTCCGTTGAAGATATTGTTAATCGGACAATCGTTTATGCGTGTACTGCAGCTCTCAAAAACACATGGTCGGACTGCATACAGAATATCACGTTGATTCAGCGTTGCCTCACTGGGTCTCTAAATACTCCTGCAATGCAGGAAGCCCCCTGCTCGGACGCGGGTCAACTCAACAGACTGTTTGGCGGATTAGGGAGCGGCTTATTCAATGGTTTTGAGATAACGGCATAAAAACTGACAACTCCATTCAGTTTACAGGTCGAAGTGACCTCAAGTGGACCCCGTCAAAATGCACTCTAAATAGTGTAAGGGGTTTTCATAGCACGTCGCGAATAAACAGGCCACTTGCACTTGACCTTTTCTTTCTAGTTTCAAGGTCAAATCAATTGTTATATATTATTAATTAATGTACACCTACTTATTTACATCACTTTGCACAAAATATCAGTTATTTGTTTATTTATTTTTACCTTGCATTTGTTATTGTCACTACTCTTCTACATGTGACATGTCATCCACATTTCCAATTGTTCTTTTTAAAGAAAGCAAGGCCAGCCAAGATATTCCCGTTGTTTCGTTACAATTTACATCTCTCTCTCTCTCTCTCTCTCTCTCTCTCTCTCTCTCTCTCTCTCTCTCTCTCTCTTCTCTCTCTCTTTCTCTCTCTCTCTCTCTCTCTCTCTCTCTCTCTCTCTCTCTCTCTCTCTCTCTCTCTCTCTCACTCACTCACTAGCGATAAGACGTGTGGACACGGCGCTCTCAGTTCACCCTGATTTCGGCTTGAAATACGTTATGGACGCTGGCGATATTTGGCAGACAGTAGCATACAGGTGTGCTGACCACGGTGGACTAATTGTTTGAATTGGACTTTCTACCTGGGAGGAGATAATTGCTAATTAGCAATTTACAGATAGCAAAAAAGGAACTTTGAAAACTATGTGATCTTAACACAAAAACAGTACACAAAACGGAGTCTAAGACTCGAGAAGCGGTGAACTGATGGTCGGTACAATAATAGCACAGGGCAGTGGAGTGGAGACCAAAGTGAAGATCACAATGAGTGTGATGTCGCAGTTGGCACCAGGCGAGGGCCAAGTAAAAAACTATCGGAAGGAAGTTTGGCACAACACACAACGAATCAGTCAGAAGCAGGCATTTGGCACTGAGAGGGGGATCGGAGTAAAGAGATACGCGCAAGTCAGGAGGGTGCGGAGGATCTGAAGGTCCCGGGTTCGAGCCCTGGCCGAGCCATTGTGTTGTGTCCCTGGGAAAGACACTTTACTCCTGTTTTCCTACTCCTTCGGATGAGAGTATAAACCGAGGTCTAGTCTGTGTGTCGCATACATTCCATCATAACGGACTTTAAAGATCCTGACGCTCATGTCCTAGACGGGTGAGTGCCGGTAACAAGAACACACCCAGCATGCACTTGGTCCTTCTCCCCCATCCCTGGCTGCCCAGGATTGTGCTCAGTTGTCCGGGCGTCATACCAAGCGCCAAAGGCTGCGGGTGGGCGTCTCGGACGGTTTGAGTTAGATCCTGTATCGGCCAGCGCCTTGATCCTTAGGCTAAGGCGACTTATAAATGACGAACATTATTATTATTATTATTATCAGCGAAGGCAATATTATCTGGCGCCGAGGCGACTGCACTCAACGGGAACCATCTTGTAGTCCTCATGATGCTTATTTGACCGCCAGCGCGTCACGCGAGTCGTCGCCGCAGGCTGTCAGCAGTTCAGGAAATAGGGCTGGGAACTCACTGCGTGACACATGTAGAGTTAGTTCTTGTTGATGCGACGAAGAGCAACAGCTTGAGCGTTGTCTAAGCCAGACTCAGGCAGTTCGCATACTCTGGAGCACTTGGAGATCATGCGGATGACACCTTGGGAATGAACACGAACGGGAATCGGGGTACTCTCCGCGGAATAGGCAGGCCGTGGTAGTCCGGTGAATCATTGTGGTGGCTCCAGAGACAAGGACAGTGACAAGCGAGTTGGAACAGCAACGGAAGTGATGGGTTACATGGAAATAGACATTACACAGCAAAAACAGCTAGAAACAACACATGTCGACACTAGTTTGACACAGGATGATGATCGGGATGACGGTTGTGGTAGTGGGAGGCATAGAGGTAGTGAGCAGGGCTGACTGGAAGTTTCGGATTCAGCCTCGTCGGTAGATAGCGAATAGATTCGGTAGACGGGGTTGATCACCTCACACAGCACACAATCTCTGTAAACGCAAGTGGTGATAAATGTACACGTATTCTCACTGCGTATTCTTAACTGGAACGCTGAAGGTATCTTGTCAAAACCCTCTGATGCAGAGTGGCTGAACTTTGTCAAGTCGTTTGGCATTATCTGCTTCACAGAAACGTTTCTCCTGTACACAACACCTTAGATTGATTTAGTGAGTATACACATTTTTCAAGACCAGCAGTGAAGCTTAGGTCAACAAAGTAGGCCAAGTGCATTTTACAACCAAGCTGTCTCTGACACAATCCGTTTCGGAACTAGCAACTAAAGCTAACACAAGAACAGTTAAGATCTTAAGGTGTCTTTGGAAGCTGGGAACTACTGACTTTAACGTATTCTTCAAGATTTATGATGCCCAGATCTTACTTGTTATAACGCACGGATCGGAAATGTGGGGTTATCAACGATTTGAAGTTTTGGGGAAAATGCATATTTTTGCGTGCAAGAAACGGTTAAATATAGGTTGTCAGACACCTACTACCATGGACTTGGATGATGTAGGGAGGTTCCCCATATATTTTTTTTACTGCTGTGATATGTGTTACATTTTGATTAGAGTCCTGAGTCTTCCTGAAGACAGACTGCCAAGAAAAGTGTACGACATGATGTTCCATTTGCAGGAGAATGGGCAGCAGACGTGGACGTTTCATGTCAGGCACTTGCTGTACAGAAACGGCTTTGGCCATGTGTAGATGCGTCATGGGGTAGGGAACACAAGTACATTTCTCAGAGTTTACAGACAACCAGACTCACTGATTAATTTGTACAGTAATGGCATGCTGAGGTGCAGTCAAAAAACTATTTACATTTTATTCTTCCTTTAAATCTGTTTTTCAGAGAGAAGCCTACGTTAACTATAAACAAAAAATAGAGTCTGTTATGTACAATTTAGACTGGGAATATCGCCCATAAATATGCAGATTACGTCATACTGAAAATATTGCATTGCATCAGTTTTTTTTTGTCCAACATGTAAGGGAGAAATAGTCAGAGGAACACGTACTGTTTAGATGCAATTCCTACACTGAATTTCTGGCGGACTTGCAGATTCTGAATGGATCGGAGCCGGCGGTAGCGGTCGCAGCAATAGTGATGTCCTGAGACGACGAACACTTTGTACTAGACCTGACACGATTCCTGTACAGTCTTTCAGAGGAGAGCCCAACTGATTGATTCCTGAACAACGATAAGCATGTACAATAACCGGGTGCTGATAATGCATCTAAAAAGCTACATCGTAAGGGATTGTGTATATTAAAGAAGACGCGGTAGTAGTCCTTTTTATTTTATTTTCTGCAAGTACAAAATCAAGCCAGCATTGACGTCTGCTTAAAATAATGTTATTACTAATGTACAAGACTAATTGTATAGGTGGTATCATTTTTGTGCGTATTGTTGATCTTATATACTGATCGACTTATTAAATGGTTGGTTAATTATTCAGTCTTATTATTTGTTTAATATTTATTATTTGCTGATATTGGTTTATTTTATTTTGCAAGTAAATATTTTTTATACTGAAGGTGTTTTACTAAAGTGTTCGATTTATTTTATGGCAGTTTTATAAATTATTTTAGACCATTTTATTAATTAGAGTTTAATATTTTTTTAATGAAACACATTTTTCTTGTGAAATCCTACAGTGGACATGCTTCCTTGCTGGAACTCATGTTATGTTCTGTTTAATTTTATTTGTTTGCATACCTTAATTGTTATGCTACGTTTGAAGTTTTATTGTAATCCCATTTACGCCATCTCCCATTGCAATGATTCTCTCCTCCCCCCCCCCCCCCCCCCCTCACGTGGGGGTGCCGAGGGTTTCTGTATAAATAGTAACCTCACTTTCTGGAAATTTTCAGGGACTATCACTCGTGCAGGGACTCGAATCAACAAGGAATCAATCACATTCGAAGGGTGCTTCTTGAGGGGGTCGGACGTGTCTTGCCTCCGTGATCTGCGCTTGGAGGAGAGAGAGTGGCCTGGTAGTCTATGTCTGAGACTCGGCCTGTACTTTGCCTGCTTTTGTTTCCTGGGGGAGATAGCGTCTCGTCGCTTTGGGGCGTCAAACGTCGCTTCGCTGCGCCTTCTGTGTTGATGCTTGTCCCGCCACTTGCGCTCGCCCGTCGCTTGCGGCCGACTTGACTGTTTTTGTCTTCTCTGCTGTTCGCTGCGTGAGATGTTTTAAATTCATTTTATCATAGTTTTACCTTTGATGGTTTTAGGTCCTGAATCGGATTTTTAGATCCGCTTGACGTGTGTCCCGCCGACGGGTGTCTTCCCCTTTATTTTTTATTTGAGATAAATTTTTAAATTTATCCTGACTTGCTTTGTGCGGGCGGTGCCTCCGTGAGCCTTCATGGACGGCAGGGTGCCAGCGGTTGATTCGAACTTTTGTTCGTCCCCTAAACGCCATCGGTTGGCTGGCGGGGGGCGAAGAGACTCACCGGTGGTCAAGTCTAAACTTGACTCGATTGTCTTTAGCGACTCGGAGAGTTGTAGTGAATTTCCGCAGGCGTCCGGTGGCCTGGCTGCCGGCGTCCTGTCTGAACAGTCCCTTGGCGGACGTAAGAGGGTTTTCGGGACCCTCTCCGAATCTTCCTCAAGCTCCGAGCGCGGAGACGAGGGAATGACCGTAGCGGAGGTTTCCTCTCCGGTCTCTGGCCCTGGTGCCACCGACTTGGGGAGGCCCTCTGCTGTTTCGACCGGAGTTTCTGCGTCGGCTGTTCTTGAAGATACTGCCGCCGGCTGTGGCCCTGCTTGGTCCACGGTCGCTGGTAGGCGCAGAAATAGGTATAGGGGGCCGGTTAGACCGCCCATTGCCTCTTCCCAGGCCTCGTTCCAGTTTCCGGTGGTGGTGAAACAAACGGGGGACATAACTTCTTTGTCCCTGCAGTCCCTACAATGGAAGCTGGCTGACTTACTGAGAGCCTCCGTGGGGCCTGTCGATAGAGTGAAACCTCTTGGTGAGGGTTTCCTCATCACTCTTCTCGACGCCTGGCGCCGGGTGTGGCTACCGGAGGGCCTGCTCCGACGGACTCGGCCGACCTGGTCGGTTCCGAGCCGCCGGCTGAATCGGTGAGGGGTCCCGTGGCTCCTGCCCGTGATCCGTGGGAGGCTATAGAGCGATTAGAGACTCTGGTCGCTGGCCTCACCCGCTCTGTCTCTGACCTGGTCGAGATGGTGCGTGGTTTGTTTGTCGCGAAGGAGGGTGCTGCCGCTGTGGGCCTGGCCCCGATGCGGTGTAGCCCACCCGAGTCTCGTTCTGTTGGCGCGGGTTGTGCTGTCGAGACCCGCTCTGTTGGCACGGATTGCCCGTTCCCCACTTTGTTGGGGGGCGGGCTCTCCGGGGCGACGGAGCGGCTCTTGGACCTTACGGTCCGGCGTTACTCTTGCTTCTACGGACCGTCCCCTCAGTCCGGATACCTCTATGTTTACTCGCCTGTTGGCCTCGTATGTGCCCTCGCTGAGTAAGATTTTGCCACAGAGTGAGGTTGATCAATTTAGCCAAGCTCTTTTACTTGTAGCAGATCGGGTGGAATTATCCGATGTGACTGAATCCTCTTCCCCCGAGTCTCGGGTCGAGGGTGCGAGCGATCGGGGGCTAAAGCCCCAGAAGAAGAAGTCTTCTAGACGTTAGTACGTCTGGTTCTTATTGGCACTCGTCGCCACCGCCGTTATCGGCGTTTTTATTAAATTTCTTATACCTTCTTATCGGCCTTTTAGTTGGCCTTTATACTTATATAGTTAGGGCCAGTTGGCCTTTTTACCGTTTTTTACTTCTTTTGGGGGGGCCCTCGTCTTGCGGCTCACACGTCATTTTCATTTTAAACTTGTCCAGCGCTGCGCTGGTTCCCTGATAGTATTTTTTCCCCAGACCTGGTCTGGTGACTGTTTGGGTGGCAGCTTTTTGCCTTCCCTTTACCCGACTTCCATGGCTGTTGCCTATGAAATATTCCCTTATATATACATCCCACTGGTGTCTTCCTCGTGGTGCCTCTTGCTGAGCTACTTCTGTTTACGGATCCTCGCCGCCTTACACCTTGACTGACTACTTCTACTCCTCGCCACATCTCTGGACCTTCTCTACTCGATGTCGCCTAGAGCGCTCCGCTTCTATAAACTTCTTCGTAACGTCTTAATTTACATTTACGGCTGCTCGTCGGTCAATTTCTACGATGAACATTATAAACATTTAAATCTTCTTATTCACGTCTCCTATATGCGATAAGTGTCCGGAGACAAAAATCTACTTAACAAACAAACAAACTGGAAATTTAGTGCTTTACATTCCCACTGTCGCTGTCTTTTTCCTTTGTTCTTTGTTATTCAAACTCTGTTCTGTCAATCTACTATACTATCTTCTTCGCTAGACCAGTCAGTTTTTTTTCTTGAAAACTCTTCCAAAACTCCTCATTTGTGTATGAGGTTTGTTGGGTCAGCTTGTGAATATTGAACGCTTTCTGCAAAACGGTCACTAAGGCTTCTTATAATATTAATATTTTGCAATGTAGGCATTTAATATGTATGTGTTTAGTTGATATTTTATAATGATGTTTATACTCTATTTTGTTTATGTAAACGGGGGTTCGATAAATTAAAGTATAGCCTCAGCGTCCCTGCGTGGGATGCCTTTATTGTAAAGTGACCGGCTGCCTTCAGTGTTACCACTAGGATTGCTTCGGCAGATCTTTTATACGGATCAGGAGTGAGTCCTCTTTCAACCAAGTTGTGATCCTGATTGTGTGGTCCGGATTCGGCTATTTGCAGTCTCTCTCTCTCTCTCCCCTCTCTCTCTCTCCCCTCACTCTCTCTCTCTCACTGCCTCCCTCCTCCCCACTCCCCTAAGTTACACTCTACAGAAGAACACAAACACAAAATGAACAAACTCGGAAATTTTGAACAGGACACGACTTTCTTTCTTCAGTGATGTATGACGCTAGGACTCATATTAGTATACGTATTTCACTATTTTGTGTTAAAATCCTACAGGTTACACACTATACTATCCTTCAACCACAGGCGTGAAAACTCGTGCATACTGGTAGCATGCCAAGCAAAGACTCATCCAATCAAATCCTTGTGTAGTTGCAATTACAGTTCTTGATTGCAATTAATCCACAGCTCTGCACACACACACACACCGATCCTAAATGACAGCACACGTCGTACTATATTGTAAAATGAATATTACTGCCACAGACTGTGAGGAGGGGTGGATGCGGGGTAGAGAAGTTGGTGTGTGGGGGATGAGGAGAATGGACTTAGGGATCCATGGCGTGTAAACAGTCCGCAAGATGGCAGCAAGTGAGCGTCTTGGGCACTGTAGGTTCGACCCTCAGTTCAGCAAAATAATGATGTATGCATGGCATTGTGAATATGGGTGATCAGCCCCTTGAGCGGCTTTTGGAGATGTAAAGTGAGCCCATACAAAGAACAATGCACAAATACAAGTCATAACGCAGATTCAACTATTCTTATTAAAAACTCTTTTTTTTTCTGATGGCCAATCTTTGCAGGCTACATATAGACTATGTACTATATGTATAATAACATTTCAACATTCCAGGTTTTCAAATCGAAAATCTTTTTTTTTCCTTCAGAGCATTAAGTACGGAAAGGCGAAAAGGTGAATGTGAATGACAGGGAAACCGGCAACTGTGTAAATACTAATTGAACAGTTCGAGCTGGTGTACAGTACATGTACAAGACTCTAGTCTTTATTCTATCGTATACATGTAGTAGAGAGAGAATTGCAAATCTCTCTCTACTACATACAGACAACATAAAACGTTGGTCAATTTTTACAATGAAGTATTGCAGCCATCTTCCTAAACTCTTGCGAATCATAGACCCTCACAGCAGACGTACACCGACGAATACAAAGCATGCAGATGAGGTGCTACAGAAGACTTCTGGGCATTTCCTATACTCAGCACATCACCAACGACGAAGCCCGACATACCATCACACAATTTCCTATACCCAGCACATCACCAACGACGAAGTCTGACATACCATCACACAAGCTATTGGACAACACGATGACTTGCTCACAGTGGTGAAGAAACGGAGACTCCGATGGACAGCTATAGCTACATCACCAGATCATCAGGCCTTGCAAAGACCATCCTGCAAGGCACGATGCAAGCAGGCAGATAAAGAGAAAGACAGGTGGGAAGACAACATTCGAGAATGGACTGGTTTGACCCTGTGAAGCCATGAGGACTGCTGAGGACAGAGAAAGACGGAGTAATCTGTGGTGCCCAATGACTTTCTAGTTACGGGATAGGATAGGATAGGATTGGATAGGATTGGATTGGATAGGATAGGATAGGAGCCGGTTGCGGTTGGGGGGGTTGGAGCTGGGGAAGAAGACACCTGGACAGGTAAATTGATTAATTTTAACAACTGTAGAACGGAGGTGGTTGCACTGACTGAGAGGCGCCGTGGCTACCCTCCAACTCCAACAGATAGTAGGCGTGACCTTAAAAAATGCAGACCACATAACCCAGAGTCTAGACTTTTCGTACAACAACATCGCCAGCCGCCTTAATTTGACCTGAACACGGCGCAAAACCACAGAGTATCTGTCTCTCCATATAGACGTACCTCACCTCTCTGGAGTATGTCAAGACTTGGTCAAAATTAGTTAGTTAGTAATTGTTTATAATAATAATAATAATAATAATAATAATAATAATAATAATAATAATAATAATAATAATAATAATAATAATAATAATAATAATAATATTTATATAGCGCTTTTCCTAAGGAACAATATCAGTTCAAAGCGTATTACTCACGCAATATTTCTAAACATCCGGCTTCATGCAAAATAAAATCAGACACTTTCTAACGAATAAGAGACGAGGGAGGGAGGGAGGAGGGGAGAGCTAAGAAGGGATGCTGGGGTGAGTGGTAGCGGTGGTCTGAAAAAAAAGGAGGAATAAAAAACTGTAACTGTAGATTATAGTCGCACGACACCGAAGCGTATAGGCGACTACTGGTCACATTATTCTGACACCAGCGAACCAGTTGATGGTAAGGGGAAAATAATATGGTCACACATTGGCCAATCCGGGATTCGAACCAGATACCTTTCGGTTACTAGTAAGACGCTCTACCAACTGAGCTACCCGGCCCCTCTAAAGTAGGAATGATGATGTGAGGCAAGATATAGGGTCCAGCGGACGGCTAAGAGCCAGATCAGGACCACAACTTGGTTAAAAGAGGGCTCACCCCTGATCTGCATAAAAGATCTGCTGAAACAACCCTAATGGTAGATCTAACACTGAAGGCACTCCACCAGCCGGTCACTTTACAATAAAGGCACCCAATGCAGGGGACGCTGAGGCTGTGCTCCAATTTATCGAACCCCGCTTACAAAAAACAAAATAGGATATAAATATTATTATAAAATATCAAGAAAACACATAAATGCCTACATTGCTAAATAATAATACCATAGAAAGTCCTAGTGACCATTTGGCAGAAAGCGTCCAATATACTCAAGCTGACCCCACAGACCCCATACACAAATGAAGAGTTTGGGGAGAGTTTTGACCAATATAGGTGGCTGGTCTAGCGAAGAAGATAGTAGATTGATAGAACAGATTTGGAACGAGAAAGAAAAAGTAGACTGACAGAAACAGTGGTAATTTAAAGCAGAAAATTTCCACGAAGTGGGTATTCTGTTTATACAGAAAATCCCGGCACTCCAACGGGATACTTAGTCAGGGGCGAGCACCGGTAACATTGTAAAAATGTGTATTAAGACCGTAAGTGCAAGAGTTCTCAAACAGCTCAAAGAGCAGCTCATGGCGCTGCCCAAAGTAAGGATCGATCCTAAACAAGACGCAAATTTGCTGCTCGCTGATAATCTAACCATGGACCACTGTCTCCCCTCACACCCACCCCCCTTCCCTACTCCTCGGCTGCCGAAGCCAACCAGAGTTTACAGAAATATTCAAACCAAATATTTAACAAGAATATCGGAGTAGGCTAAACAAAACAAGAAATTTACATTGTCCTGGATACAAATGAATTTCACAAATTCAATCTAAATATAACCACACTAAATATCCCACAAGAATATCATAGTAGGCTAATAATAAAAGGCTAATATGAACCAACCCACAAACTACGAGCAGCTCTATACGCTGGACGAGAGTCTTCCAGCGAAAGGTAGAACGTCGCCGACCCTCACGTGCGTGGCCACAGGGCGGACCTATGGCCGCAATATTCGTTCAAAATGTCCATGTTAATTCAATGTGTCCTGCAATTCACATTAATTCACGCAGCTAGCTGCGTTCTTCATCGCCTACAGTTGTTTTAGTTTTTCGTTCGTTTCGCCCATCGAAGCTTTCCAAAAGCCCGCCCTTTTAAAAAGGGGGCCAAAACGCAAGCTTGTTGGAAATAGCCCTTCAAGAACTATATATAAGCTTACATACACATTGTCCTGCACGATACAAATGTAGGCTATTTCAAATATTCACTCTAAACATTCCGCCAGAATTTGTAGCGAGGAGGTCCATGTACCGTTAGCAAGCCAACGAACGGCGTTCTGTCACTGAGCTCAGTGCGTTCTGTATGCTGCAGACGATGCCATCCAGGCCGTCGCTAAAATGTCGCATTCCGCAAGGTAAGGTCTATGCAGACCGCTAACACTTCGATGAAAGGGGCAACAAGTATTCTGGATGCAGCAGACGACGGCTGATAAGATGGTCGGTATTCCATTCACTAAACAGATTTCACTGTAATTTATATCACGTGCCTCTAAAGAAGTAGCCACATTTGGCTTACGTTTTACGGCTTATGCATTGGGTCAAGGTAGTGGAGCCATGTTTATCACGACCCGGTGTAACATCGTCAAAGTTCCGGGTGTCTTAGTTTAGCCGGGCGCCTTTGCGCATGCGCCTGGTCAAGTGGGGCAGGCTTTTTCACGATGTTCTTAGGCGTCGTAACCCTAACCTAACCCTAAACCCTAACCCTAACTCTAACCATAATCCTTACTAAGACTACGATAGCAGTGTGCGCATGCGTCAAATTTTGTAATGCTTCGACCAATCAGAATGCTCCAAGTCGCTCCCAGCCAAAAAATAAGATACTAGAAACTTTGACGATGTCACACCAGAGTGACGTCGTCAAAGTTTCGGGTGTCTTACTTTAGCCGGGCGCCTTTGCGCATGCGCCAGGTCAAGTCGGGCGTGCTTTTTCACGATTTTCTTAGGTGTCGTAACCCTAACCATAACCCCTAACCCTAACTCTAACCCTAATCCTTACTAAAACTACGATAGCACTGTGCGCATGCGTCGAATTTTGTAATGCGTCGACCAATCAGAATGCTCCCAGTTGCTTTCAGCCTAAATAAGATACTAGAAACTTTGACGATGTCACACCGGTGTTGTATCGTCAAAGGCCGGGTATCGCCAGCTGACTGGATGCGACTGGGAGCATTCTGATTGGTCGAAATTTAAAACGCATTACAAAATTCGACGCATGTGCACAGTGCTATCGTAGTCTGACCGAGCACTGCTTCATTCATTCAAATCTGGCAGTGTTAACAAGAAATGGTTAGGGTTAGGGTTAGCTCGGCCAATTAACGACGCCTAGAAACATCGTGAAAATGCCGGCTTGACTTAACGTGTGCAGATGTGTGATGTCACTACAACAAGGCACTTTTTCATGTACTCTTTCACGATTTGACTATAATATGAAAAAACGTTACTAAGATCGACACGCAACAGGTGAACTCAACTGCCTTAGCTCGCCAAGTCGTGTTTAGCAGCAAGGATTTTACATTATAATCTTATAATGTAAAATCCTTGGTAGCAGACAACCTTTTATTCGTGTAATCACGCTTGTGGGAGGAGTTTAGGTTGACCTCTAAACTCGTGACGTTACACTCTCGCTTTTTATTGGTCCTCGTACGCCCGGCTTATGTATTTGTGCAGACGACGTCCAACATGCGGTATCCTTGTGGAATTTTACATTAGCCAGTACGCAAGGAAATACATAAGGAATTCATAAGCGTAATACAAGTGTGGCCGGGCCTTTAAGCAGAGAACTTACGACTCTAAAAACTTATTCCAAGGCATCAAAATTGGAAGGCGTCGAACTCGAATGATCACTGAATGACCACACTGAGTATCGTGTGTTCCAGTCAGCGCCTTACACTTACAGTATTTTATTTTGTATGACGATCCACTAGCGCCAAAACCGATTTACCATTATCACGAGATACTTAAAATTAACACGTGTTCTGTGCAATTTACAGAGATACCTGTAATATAGAGTTAATTAATAATTATCAATATTTGCCACGCTTTCCTAGCGCCAAAACCTGATAATGACAAATATCACGAGATAATTACAAATATCATAGGAAAATTACAATTATCAATTCAATTCAATTCAATTCAACACATCTTTATTACCACAGAAATGGAAATATTGTACAAGACTCGTCACATTATATATGGCTCCATATAAAAAATGTATCACACATCAAGACAAGTTATAATGAACAATAATAAGACACAGACTGATATAAAAGGTTCAGACAGCATAGGATCCGTACGCACATCATCCGTACATAAATTAGCTATGCATTGATTGAGCGTACGCCTCGTGCAGGTAAAAATATTACAGGTAAGAAGTAGGACTAAAAGAATAGGCACTATTATTTCAGTCATAAAAGCCTCGCGCAGTCACAACACACTCACGCACTACACTAGCCCATTCATCGCTACAGCCGTACACTCACCCACACAGAACACATCATAAACAACTATAACAAGAAGATAAAAATACCAAACAAGTCCATCGCACTCCGATGAACACCGCACATTTCCAAAGTAAAAACAAAATGACACCGGCCGTTGATAAATAAAGGTAATACACTCACACTCACAAACACGATAATTATCAATGGACATGTGAGTAGTGAAGTAAAACATACAATTTTGGTTGTAAAAGCAATTAATCAGATAAAGATAAATGATGGGGTTATTAATTTGAGGGTGGTGAGGTGTCCTAAGCAGAGCCATCAGCGTTTGTTGGTTGAATTGAAAAGGGTAATTGCAGTAGGGATGAAAGTGGAACTGAAGCGAACTGTTCGGCATTTCATTGTCCTGAGTCGAACCCCGGACGGAAGACGCTGGAAGAGGGGGCACAGGGGGTGGGTGGGGTCTTTAATGATGCTCATGGCCTTGCTCAGGGCCCTTGTTTGGAACAAATCACAGAGACGGGGAAGATTTCTGCCTACAATCTTGCTACATGTTCTGGAGATACTGTTAAGAGAATTTTGGGTTTTGAGATTAAGAGACTGATAAAAACAGATGAATGAAAATGTTAACACAGACTCAATGAAAGCAGTGTAGCACTGCTGCAAAATTCTTTGCGACACCATCAGTGAACGCAGTTTGTACAACATGTACATCCTCTGTCTGCACTTCTTGAACACTGCCTCAGCGTTAGCTGTGAACTTTAACTTATCGTCAATGAGAATGCCAAGATATCTGTAGGTGTCTACTCTTTCTACCTCTTCTCCCTTTAACAAGAGTGCCTGCAAATCTGTCCCGTTCCGCCTAAAGTCCACAACCATTTCTTTAATCTTTTTGACATTCAGTTCAAGATGGTTCCTATCACACCAGTTGACAAAAGAGTTGACACTTTGCTCGTAACATGTCACAGAGTCTGAAAGGTCGACAACAGCAGCATCATCAGAAAATTTGATAATGTGTGTGTCATCTCTGGAACTTTGGCAGTTGTTTGTGTAAAGGGTAAAGACAAAGGGGGCTATCACAGTACCCTGGGGCGCACCTGTGTTGATGACCTTGACAGAGGAGATACAGTGGGATGATGATGATGATGATGATGATGATGATGATGATGATGATGATGATGACGATGACGATGATGATGATGATGTAGCTGCAACTGCTGCTGCTGATGATGATGATAGTGATGACGTCGATGATGACGAAGACGATGATGGTGATGAAAGTGGCGGAGGGGGGGGGGGGCTTTAATGCACACTGTCTGTGTTCGGTTAGTGAGGAAGTCTGTGACCCAAAGGGTAAGAAAAGGGTTGATGTTCATGGTTTGAAGTTTTTGAGCAAGAATATGGGGCTGGATGGTGTTAAAAGCCGATGAAAAATCAGCATAGAGAATGCGGACGTACGCGCCGCCGTCTTCCAGGTGGGAGTGTGCACGGTGTAACAGAGTTATCACAGCATCCTCAACACCCCTGTTCTGCCTATAGGCGAACTGCAAGGGGTCGAGGGACGGCTGTGCTTCCACCTTCAGTTTAGACAGTACAAGTCTCTCAAAGCACTTCATCAAGACAGAAGTAAGGGCTATGGGCCTATAATCGTTCAGGGTAGAGGGGCTGGACCCTTTTTGGAACGGGACAGATCGTTGCCTCCTTCCATCAAGGAATAATTACAATTATCATTTTAAAAAAATTACAAATATCTTCGCGTGATCATGTTTAATTTTCAGTTTTGGCTCTAGCAATCAGTCTGGAAATGGACCAAAACTGAAAATTGTCATTTTCACTTGATAATTACAATTTGTATGTGTTAATTGTAAATATGTTATTTGTAATTATCACATGATTTTTGTAATTATAAGGTTCTGGCATTAGTAAGCCGTCATAATGTGAATTACACAGAACACGTGTTAATTACTATTATCACTAATACCTCTAAATGCATGTTTTGGCGCTAGTAAGCGGCCTTAGTCAGAATTAAGCATGATCACGGAAATATTGTAATTATGAAGTGAAAATTGCAATTATTATGTGATAATTACAATTTTTGATTTCGGCGCATTTTAAGGCGGATTACTAGAGCCAAAACTGAAAATTAAACAATAATTATCATAGCGAAAATATTTATAATTGTTTCAATGATGATTGTAATTATCCCTTGATAATTGTAATTATCCCTTGATAATTGTAATTATCCCTTGATATTTGTAATTATCTCATGACATTTGTAATTATCAGTTTTTGGCACTAGTAGGCTGTCATAATTCTGTTCTGTTATGGAAGTGTCTCTATTTGTAAACTGCATTTCATAATTACAGTAATTGTTTACATTACATTACATGGTTATTGCTTTAGGTCTATCAGTAATTCTTTCTTTCGATCAGAATGCAATAGGTGTCTAGTTAATGGAACCCACTTTGACCTCGCCCCCTCGACACAACCTTTCAACATTCACAGTCAGTGTTGCCCCACTGAAAATAAATAAGCTTACAACAAAAAATGACTCTTTCGAAAATATAATTATATTTGAAGTGAATAAATTCCGTAGCTTTTGAGCCTATTAATAGCAAAAGCATTCGGCAAGCCAGCCTACATTCTGGAGCTAGAAATAACAGCTACCAAAGCCGGTAACAGATAGAACCCGTAAAAACAATTGCTCGTAAGTTTTCGATTTAGGTCAAGGAGTACTTTAGTACTCCTTGATTTAGGTTGATAAAACAGACCCTACCCTACTCCAGAGATGCATTCTTCAATCCGCGTGTTTGACTTGGAAGAAGAGTCAAAGGTCACACGACTATGGTATCAATGTACGTTAAAAAAAAAAACCTGGATAAATCACTCCCTGTTAGAAATAAAATGGAAAATTCACACTCTAGCTGTAGGTTTGATCAACGAAAGCCCACTTTATCAAAGTTTAATGTAATAACAATGCGAATTTTAGGGTAACCCCGTTTTCGTCAAAAGTAAACAACGCCTTTGATTTGGGGCCTTTTAAGTTACGTTACGTGTGGTCGAATATCTTAATTCACACACACACACAAAAACTTGTTTTTACTATGTTACTATACATTTCCTGAAACGCCAGATATGTTGTGTTGGCAATGGGTCATATTTCGTCTCCTTTTTTAAGTACTTTTAAGTGTTGTAACGCTAACCCTTTCCAAAAGGCTTAGCCATAACCCTTACCCTAACACCTTTTAACCCTAAGGGATCATTGGTTTGACGTCAAAACAACAAGGGCTCTCAAAACAAGTTATGTAGATGTTCACTAGTGTTACACTCGATTCGATGTTAGTGTTTTTCTATCAGTATCTGATTCAGCCCCGATGCTTGAATTCCTGATAGTTGTGTAACTCAGTTTCGTTTATTCACGCAACCCGCTCAAGCAGCATACAAGTCACTTAGTCGACGTATGAAGTTTTCCACTTTTTATTCAGCACACACCAACAACTGCATACAATTCTCAACTCAACTCAACAACTTTCACAGCAACTCTCTTCACAACACACAAAGCATCGAATATATAATTTTTTTCTATCCTTCGAGATGACGACAGTTTGTTCTAGAAATGACGCATTACAACTAACCAATCAGAATTAAAGATCGTCATCACTGACTTACGTCATACATTTCTCCACACATACCCCGAACCTTCTCTTACTTCGACAATCGTCCCGAAACTTCGATCGATAGTAAACAAGGAGATCCAGAGTATTCTCTAACAATATCGACCAACGAAAATTATCCACGTTATACAAAGCCTCTCCTAACAACAATGCAAACTCAAATCAAAGGTAAATAAACTCCATTATTGAATACTTTGCAAAACGAAACGATTAGATCTATCGTGCGCGCTTTAGACACACTTTCGTTCGTTTCAACGTAACCCCCCACTCAAGAAGAAATTTACTTAATTTCTTTCAACAACGTTGAAACGTAATGCACAAACAAAGTCTTAATTCTGGACTTTCTGAATACTGTCATTGTGCTCAGTTCATTCACACAGAGTCTATGTTCTTCCATCCGCAAGTCTATCTGGATATTGTCAATGTTCACAGTTCATCCACACAGTCAATGTTCTTTACTCACACACTCTGCTGAGGAAGTCCGCACCAACATTGTCTGATCCTTTGATAGATTCTACTCGCATGTTAAAGTTCTGCAAGTACATAGCCCATCTCATGATGCGACTGTTCACAAACTTGGCAGAGTTCAAGTAAGTTAGCGGCTTGTGATCAGTCTGTAACACGAACTTCACTCCTTGAAGGTACAGTTCGAACTTCCGGATTCCCCATATGATGGCAAGGCACTCTTTCTCCATGGTCGAGTAATTTTTCTCAGCCCTGGACAGCTTCTTGCTGGCGTAACTGACCTGAAATAGTTTCCCTTCGTGTTCTTGCATCAGTATGGCGCCGATGCCTTCGTCCGCTGCGTCTGTTCTTAAGACGAATTCCTTGGAAGTGTCAGGCAGTCGTAGCACCGGATCCTTCGAAAGGAGGTCGCGCACAGTCTGGTATGCCTTCTCCTGAGACGGTCCCCACTGCACTTGGTTTGGACAGCCTTTCCGCACCAGGTCCGACAAAGGTGCTGTGATGGCTGAGTAGTTCGGTACGAACTCCCTATAATACCCAGCCAATCCCAGGAAAGATCGCACCTGCTTCTTGGTTTGGGGACGTGGAGCGTTCAGAATCTTGGTGACGTTTTCTAGTAGAAGCCCCTTTTGTCCTTCTTTCAGCGAATGGCCGATAAAGTCTACGTTGTCAGTCCCCAGAATGCACTTACTGGGTCTCACGGTCAGGTTGGCTTCTGTGAGGCGGTGAAACAGCTCCCTCAAGGTCTGCAGATGCTCTTCCCAGGTGCGAGTGTGGACTAGCAGGTCGTCCCAGTAACACACGACATTGTCCATCCCTTTAAGCATCTTCCTCATTCCTCTCTTTAGGGTAGCTCCGCTGTTGACCATACCAAAGGGCATCCTTAGGCACTCGTACGTCCCATCAGGAGTTATGAAAGCAGTCTTTGGTATGTCCTGTTGACGCACGGGGACTTGCCAATAACCCTTGCTGAGGTCAATCTTTGAGAAGATTCTACTCCCCGATAATTGGCGGAAGAGGTCTGCTGCGGTAGGCATCGGCTCAGGGTCGAAGACGGTGATCTTATTAACCTTCCTGTAGTCGATGCATACTCGGTTGCTCCCGTCCTTCTTCTTCACGACCACGACAGGGGACGCGTAGGGGGAACTGGACTCCCTGATGATGCCCATCTTCAGCATCTCATCGATGTCTTTCTTCAAGGATTCACGGGCCTTGAAAGGGATCGGGAAGGGCTTGGATCGAACAGGGATATTCGAAGTGAGGTGGACTTCGTGTTCGACCAAAGTTGTAGAGCCAGGGACATCGCTGAAGTTGTGGGGAAACTCGCCCATAAGGTCCTTGAGCTCCAACTTTTGACCTTCCGTCAAGCTCGGTCCTAGCTTAACATCATCGATGCCTTCTTTGCTGTAGAAGTCTCCCAGTTCCAACAGTTCTTCGCTGTCAAAGCTGTCGTCGGTCACAGCTGCTGTGGCTGCGTGCACAGTCTCTGATGGCCTTTCCACGTACAGCTTAAGGAGGTTGGCGTGGTATATCTTGGAATGCTGGCCGACCTTCACCTTGTAGTCGTTGATCCCCACCACGTCCTCCACTTCGTACGGGCCTTTCCACTGCATCAGCAATTTATTGTGGTCGGTAGGTAGCAGCACCAGCACTTTGTTGCCAGGTTTAAACTTCCTGCTCACAGCCCTACGATCATAGTAGTGCTTTCCACAGTCTTGGGACTTCTTCAGGTTTTCTCTGGCTATCTCGAGAGTCTGCTCCAGCTTCTCCCGTAGCTCAAACACGTACTGGTAACTGTTCTTCACCTCTGGGGTCTCTACTTCTTTCGTCCACAGTTCTTTTAGGATGTGCATCTGCCCTCGGATGGTTCTTCCGTACAGCAGCTCGAACGGAGAGAAGCCGGTGGACTCCTGCGGTACTTCTCTGTAGGCGAAAAGTAAGGCGTTGATGTAGCGATGCCATTGTCTGGGCTGCTCGCTGCACAGTTTCTTCAGGGTGGACTTCAGCGTAGCATTGAACTTTCGACAAGCCCGTTGCACATCGGATGGTAGGGTGTCGTAGTCAAATGCCGGATGCTCAGCAGTCTGTTGACCTCCTTCATGCAGTCAGAGACGAACTGCGTCCCGAGGTCTGTCAGGATCTCTTCAGGCACTCCAAGCCTGCTGAACATGTCCACCAGCGCCTCTGCCACAGTTTCAGTGTCAATCTTCTTCAGTGGCACTGCTTCTGGGTACCGAGTCGCATAGTCCACTAAAGTCAGTACCCACCGATGACCTTCTTCACTCGGAGGTCTTATTTCGCCGATTAAGTCTAAGGCCACCCTCTTGAAAGGTCGGTCGATCAGAGGCATCCTCTGCATAGGCACTTTCGGGACCCTTCCTCGAGGTATGGTCTTCTGGCAAATGTCACATGATCGGCAGAAACGGCTGACGTCCGCATGAAGTCCTGGCCAGTAGAACACCGCCTGGATTCTATCCGACGTCTTCTTGATACCCAGGTGACCTCCCATGATTGAGTCATGCGCTACCTCCATCACCTGGCGCCTTAGGGGTAACGGTACCAAGACTTGACGCAGTGGTTTACCTCCGTTGACCCTCGGGTGCTGGAAGATTCTGTACAGGATCTTGGCCTTCACCTCGAAATAGACCGTACCACTGCCTTTGGTCACGTGGTCTTGGCGGTTCCTGTACTTGTTTAAAGTACTATCAGCTTCCTGGAGCTGGATCAGCTTATCTCTGTCCACGATGGCAGCTTTAGAGTTGTCGGCGACCTTCAGTGGCGTAGACGTCTTGTCTCTCTTGGCCTGGGCCCTGGTAGTAACAGCACCGACGATCTCTGGTCGGCAGGGCTGAGCCGGAGTAACCACATTGTCCCGTAGCAGCTCTGTAAGGTCTCCATCGGGAAACGGCAATGGATCCTCCTCCACAACTTCGACGCGTTGGGTTGAGGCAGGACTCCACTCTGGATCGGGGACGTCGGGTCGTCTCGCGCCGTCGATATTCCCGATCATCAAATCATACAGCGGCTTCTTCAGGCAAACCGCTTCGACTTCGCCTATGTAGAAAGGGGTGTTGACATGAATCTTCGCAACTGGCGCTCTCACACATTTGCTGTCGGCCATAAGTGTCCATTTAGACTCGCCAGTGAATTGTTCTTTAGCGATTAGGTCTTCTCTGACGATGACCCCACTGCAGCCAGAGTCTCTTAAAACAGTCACTTCATGATTTCCGACGCGTCCCTTGGAAACAGGCATGTTCTGGACGGTCACAGCTGCGCTAGCGACGACGGGGATGGATTTTCCGTTGGCAAGGAGAAGTTGGCCATCAGTCATGCACTCTTGCACGTCCGCAGGGGTAGCTGTGCGCTCGGTTTCACTCGGAAGAATGACGCTCCCGCCACACACCTGATGGTCAGATCTACTGGTTTGCCGTTGATTGGAGAACCGCCTCTGCCGGTTGCCCGCCGCTGAATTGTCCGTACTGCTTCGCTGTCCGCTACTTTTGTTTTGAGGACAGTTAGCCGCTCTGTGGTCTGTAGCGTTGCAGGTGAAACAGCCTCTTGAATGCCCTTCCCTGGGAGGAGGCGTGGAGTCCGACTGTTTCTGGTTCGTCTGGCTCCCCTGGATCTGGTTCACATGGTTTCCAGTCTTCTGAAAATGTTTCGTCGCGCTGGGTGGCCCCAGGGTCTTCCCATGAGCGATGAGATATCTTTCAGCAGCCTCAGTCACATCTTTAAGCGTCTGCAGCTTTTGTTCTTCTAAGTGGGTCGCTAGGTCCTTGTGACAGGCATTGAGAAATTGTTCCTTCACGATCAGGTCATGGAGACTGTCGTAAGACTTCCTTTCGCCTAATAACTCCACCCACTTGTGTAGATATGACGACAGGCGCTCCACAAACTGCTTTGGCGTCTCGTCTGACTTAGGCCGGCATTCACGGAAGCGTTTACGGTAGCCCTTCTCTGTAAAGTTGTAGCACTGCAATAGGGTCTCTTTCAAGACGTCGTAGTCTTTAGCGTCATCGTCCGACAATCTGGTGTAGACGTCGAGTGCTTGCCCCGTCAGAAGTGCACTTAGTCGAATCGCCCAGTCTTGAGGTTGCCAGTTAGAGCTTTTGGCAAACCTTTCAAATCTCGCCAAATAACTGTCGATCTGGTCCTTCCCGTCGACAAACGCTGGCAATTTTGGAGCTTTGTTGTCACTGATAACTTGTGGCGCATGCTGATTGTTTTGGATACGCGCCAACTCTAGCTGGTACTGACGCTCAGCCTCTCTTTCCTCTCTTTCTTCTTGGCGACGCTGCGCTTCGAGCTCTCTTTCTTCTCGGCGTCGTTGCTCTTCTATTTCTCTTTCTTCATGACGTCGTTGCTCTTCAATTTCTAGACGCTTCTGTTCTAATTCTATTTCTTTTTCTAGACGTTTCTCTTCCAATTCTCTTTCTCGTATTCTCTCCTGAGACTTGACGTACTCCGTCAGCTGCTTGCCTTTTAGATTCAATTCAATCCCTCTCTGCCAGAAGTCAGCCATCTTGATGCTTCTGGAAAGTTCTTTTCTGGAAAGTTCTTTTTCTAGAAAGTTCTTGACTGTAGAGTTTCTTTTTTCTGGAAAGTTCTTGACTGTGCTGTACCTTTCTAGACTGTTCTAGAACAGCACGCTTTCTGCAGTAGCGCTGATGCTTGTCACTAGTCGCCTTCGTTGACGCAGGCCCCGCTGTCCTCGTCGTATGCGACGCTGCACCACGCTGGTGTTGATGTATACGCTCCTGTGCTGAAGTAGACGCGACGTCCGCTCGCCGCTCTCTGTAACACTGGCGATGTAGCTCCGAGACTGTCCCTCGACGTAGTCTTGCGGCAGCTACGTAGTCCCGATCTGTTGTTCGCTCACGAAGCAACTCTCAGCGACTACACGCCCTTGCAGTCAACCCGAACCTATCGGTGATGTAGTCCCAGTATGTTGGCCCCTCTCGACGCAACTCGTTGGCGGCTACCCTCGATGACTGCCTCTCGTAACGTTGACTCGCTTGTTGTAGCAGTTGAACCCTTGGCTATGGCGTGAATCGCGGCTTGACCCCCAAAATGTTACACTCGATTCGATGTTAGTGTTTTTCTATCAGTATCTGATTCAGCCCCGATGCTTGAATTCCTTCGTTTATTCACGCAACCCGCTCAAGCAGCATACAAGTCACTAAGTCGACGTATGAAGTTTTCCACTTTTTATTCAGCACACACCAACAACTGCATACAATTCTCAACTCAACTCAACAACTTTCACAGCAACTCTCTTCACAACACACAAAGCATCGAATATATAATTTTTTTCTATCCTTCGAGATGACGACAGTTTGTTCTAGAAATGACACATTACAACTAACCAATCAGAATTAAAGATCGTCATCACTGACTTACGTCATACATTTCTCCACACATACCCCGAACCTTCTCTTACTTCGACAATCGTCCCGAAACTTCGATCGATAGTAAACAAGGAGATCCAGAGTATTCTCTAACAATATCGACCAACGAAAATTATCCACGTTATACAAAGCCTCTCCTAACAACAATGCAAACTCAAATCAAAGGTAAATAAACTCCATTATTGAATACTTTGCAAAACGAAACGATTAGATCTATCGTGCGCGCTTTAGACACACTTTCGTTCGTTTCAACGTAACAACTAGTTTTTCAAAATAATGCCGTGTAAACAAGTTCACACACACACACACCCACACACACACACACACACACCCACCCGCACACACACACAACGCACATTACCACACTCGCACACTCACTTTCCCTCACTCTCTCTCTCTCTCTCTCTCTCTCTCTCTCTCTCTCTCTCTCTCTCTCTCTCTCTCTGTGCGAGAAAGCAAGCTTCCTATAAATAAATAAAGGAATGAAAGAATAAATGTAAAGAAAGCGTGTATATATAACTGTTATTCAAAATTTGCCCCATTAAAAAAAATCTGAGATAAATAAAATAAATAAATAAATAAATAAACACGTTTGAAACACAGTACTCTCAATTTAATCAAATCGAAAGATGGGTGAAAAATCAAAAGTTTAAACAAGTACCGTTAGCACATCATCCATTATCAGTGAGTCTGCCACCTTAAATGACGGCGCGATTCGTAGGAATCCGTAACACCAACATCAAATAAGCGTATGAACAAGATAATTTATATAACCAAAGATCACGCGCACAGTTGGGTTGAAATTCAAGGAGGCCTAACTGATTTCACTTTAAGTTTAGTTCTTCAATAATAATGTGATAGTCTTCCGCTGATTTCTTTAAAGGCAAAAACTGACCCTTGTACCCATGTATAAGTAATCTGCACTGGTCAAAAAGACAGTAACAGATAACGGTGTGGGAGAACGTAATTCTTGTAATAATCGAGGAAACGTTAGCTAACTAAAAAGAGGGAAAAAGAAACGGGAGAAGGGAGATAACTTTCCAGCCCACACACGGGTCGTCATTGCAGTTTACATCCCTTGTTTGGTGAGGCCTTTTCCCGCGAATAGACAAGGGTTTAAAAGTTGGTGATAAGGAAGGTAGGTCTAATCTGCTTCGATTTACGTAGGTTAGAAAGGATGGTTTAGTAGTAGCAGTAGTGAAGTAGTAGGCCCTAGTAGTAGTAGTAGTGTGGGGGCAAAACAGGTTGTGAAGCCTTTCTAAATGCTCCTCCCACAACTTGGTAATAACTCTGTGGGTTTGTTGAGCATGTCATGTCCCTATGCATTTCATTCATCATAGCAATAAAACATTTTTAAACTCTGGAAGTATGTCTAACTGGTTTTTAAATGTATTTATACTTGGTGCATTCATAAGTGAAACAGGTAGATTATTCCTATCCTATCCTATCCTATCCTGTCCCGTAACCCGAAGGTCGTAGGGGCACCAAAGATGAACGTTTAACCAACATACTCCATCTTTCAGACTGATTTGTATCCCGCTGCCATTCTCTCCTCTTTTGTCTCTGTCTGATCCGTAAGTGTATACACGGCTGTACATATTTATACTGTTTTTCCTCTTGGGCCTAACCGGGCATATAAATAGCTGTGAATAGGTTTTTTGCTATTCTATCTCTGTATTTTCTGTCATTTGTGTACATAGTTGTAAATAATCTATTTCTGTCTTTTTTTTGTAAATTGTGTACATGGTTGTAAATAGTGTACCCTTACTGTTCTGTCTTTTGGTTTATTGTAGCAAAAGTAATGTTTTATAGAGTGCATGTATTTATATGTAATGATTATGTAAAGCGTGGTGAGTCTGGTCATAGGCTGGAGTACCCGCTATATAAAAATCCGTTATTATTATTATTATTATTATTATTATTATCTTTCTCTGTCCTCAGCAGCTCTGATGGCTTCGCTCAGTGTCAAACCAGTCCATTCTCGAATGTTGTCCTCCCACCTCTTTTTCGGTCTCCCTCTTCTTCTACCTCCTTGCACTGTGCCTTGCAGAATAGTCTTTGCAAGGCCTGATGATCTGGTGACGTGGCCATACCATCGGAGTTTCCGTTTCTTCACCACTGTTAGCAGGTCATCGTGTTGTCCAATGGCTTGTGTGATGGTCTGTCGGACTTCGTCGTTGGTGATGTGTTGGGTATAGGAAATGCCCAGAAGTCTTCTGTAGCACCTCATCTCCATGCTTTGTATTCTTCGTTGGAGATCTGCTGTGAGGGTCCATGCTTCGCAAGCATATAGGAGGATGGAGATGACAATGGAGCGCAGCAGTCTTACTTTGGAATGTAGACTGATGGTCCTGTCTTTCCTAATGGGCTTCAACCTTGTCAGGGCAGCAGTTGTTTGTGCGATCCTGGAGAGGACTTCCTGTCGGGACCCATTGTCTGATACAATGGCTCCTAAATATTTGAAGCTATGCACTGTGTTGAGGGATTGGCCTTGGACTTTGATGTCCGTATTGATGCCATTGGTGTTGTTGGTCATCATTTTGGTCTTCTCTGCACTTATTTCCATTCCATAGGCTCTGGAGGTGGTGTCAAGCCTCTGTACCAGCTGTTCAAGTTCTTGTTCCTCTCCAGCCAATCCATCAATGTTATCTGCAAAACGAAGATTGGAGATTGCTCTACCCCCTATGCTGACTGTGCCTTCATGGTCTGCAAGAGCATCTGACATGATGCGCTCTAGGAAGATGTTGAAGAGTGTTGGAGAGAGTAGGCATCCTTGACGCACACCGATTGTTGTTCTGAACCAGTTCCCGATGGCGCTGTTGTGGAGGACTGCACTGGTAGCCTTGTCATACAGGCTTTTGATGACTTCAATAATTTTAGGGCTGATGTTTTACACTTTCATTGTTGCCCATAGAGCTGCATGCCAGACTCGGTCAAACGCCTTCTTGAAGTCTATGAACACATGATATAGATGTTGTTGGTGCTGTAGGTATTTCTCACAGATTATTCTGAGGTTGAAAATCTGCTCAGTGGTACTTCGCCCTGCCATGAATCCTGCTTGTTCTTCAGCTATGATTTGTTCAGCTTGGGGTTTCAACCTGTTGAGTATTATTTTCAGGAGGACCTTGCTGGGATGGCTGATGAGGCTGATGGTCCGGTAATTTTCACACTCCTGAAGGTTACCTTTTTTGGGAACAGTGATGACAAGCGACTGGGTCCATGGTATGGGCCACTCCCCACTCTGCCAGATCTTGTTACAGATAATGGTGAGGGCATCAATCATCGCTTCTCCTCCTGCTTGTAGCAGTTCCGCGGGTATGTTGTCCACTCCCGCTGACTTCCCTTTCTTTAGCGATTGCACTGCTGCCTCAACTTCTTCCCGGAGAATTGGGAGGATTTCTTCTTCTTCTCTGTTCTCAGGACATGCTAGAACTGATGGGTCTCCATTTGGTGTATGGTTGTAAAGGTCAGAGCAGTACTCTGTCCATCTGTCCAAGACTTCTTGTTCTTCTGTAAGGCATATGCCAGACTTGCTTAGGATCGTGGAGACTTTGGGCTGTTTGACACTTGTCAGCCGCTTCACAGTCTGGTAAGCCTTCTTGCTGTTGTTCTTGTTCAGACTGTTCTCTATTTCCTGGCATTGATCTTCTATCCAGTTCTCCTTTGCTGTGCGCATGCCTTTTCGGATGTCATTGTTGATTTTTCGGTAGACATCAGCTGCCTGTGAGGTGTTCTTTTTCCTTTTCATCTCTCTTCGTTTGTCACACAGATCCAAAAGTTCAGGTGTGATCCACGGCTTCTTCTGTGGTCGGTGCTTGCCAAGGATCTCGGTGGCGGCATCTGTCACAGCTGAGTTGAAGGTGGTGGTCATGGTGTTGACATCTACTTCACCAGCCCCCAAAATGAGCAGTGGTGCAAATTTCCCCCCAATTGTGGCCTGAAATATTTCTGCCACCTCCGGGTCTTGCAGTTTGTCCAGGTCGAACTTCAGTCTAGTGCACTTTGCTGTATTTACTCTCTTCAAGTGGAGCCGGAAAGACATCATCACGAGATTATTCCAGTTAGTATCAACTCTGTTAGAAAAGGAAAACTTCCTTATATTAGTATTGGAATGCTGAATAAATACTTTCCATTCGGACATGCGTGTAATATTGCAATGAGGCGATGCAAATAAATCAGACCACTTTAAATCATCCAGTCCATTGTAAACGTTGTCTGCTTGTATCAAAGCTGCTCTCATTCTACGGCCATACAATGAATGCAGTCCTAGGTATTATAATCTTTCATGTTAGGACATATTCCCACAGGCCTACTCTCCTCTGCACTCTCTCAATTACAACAAACTGTCTTTTTAACACAGGATACCATTCTGTATTGGCATACTCAAGATGAGGCCTAACCATTGACTTGTACAATTTACAGAAAATTTCTTCATAAACAAAACTGACAGTCCTTTTAATAACTCCTATCATTATGTTGGCTTTATTGACACAATTCTGTATGTGTAGATCAAATGGAAGGGTTTTGTCAAATGTCATTCCCAAATCTTTCTCTTCATCACATGTCATAAGTGATCTATTATTACTATGAACTCTCATTGTATATTTGTTCTGAGTATTATACTTACCAACATGCAACACTTTACACTTTTCAGCATTAAAATATAAATTCTACAAGTTTGACCAATCTTGTAAGCCTTCAAGAACCTGATGTAACGTAACACCATTGCTAGTAATTTGTCCACAAATATTGTGCAAGAGCTCTGTACACATTCCGGTAAGTCGTTTATAAAAATTGCAAATAATATCGGGTATAAAATGCTACCTTGGGGAATACCGCTCCGTACTTTAAGTTTACTAAACGTCTCACTGCCAATCCTTACTGCTTGTTCTCTGTCAGTCAAAAAGTCACATATCCATTCAACAATATTTCCGGTGATACCGTAAGGTTTCAACTTACAAAAAAGTCTTTGGTGGAGTACTGTATCAAACGCTTTCCGGGAATCAATGTAAATAATATCCCATGAGTTCTAATAAAACAGTAATTATTTTCCATAACTTGCAGCAACTGAATAACGCAAGATCTTTTTTCAAACCGTGCTGGCAATTTGCAAACAAATTGTTCTCTGTAAAATTGCCTATTATAACATCCCGAATTAAGGACTCCAATATCTTACCAGCATACAGGTTAAACTTCCGGTCCTATCCTATCCCGTAACTCGGAGGTCGTAGGGGCACCACAGATTTTCGTTTAACCAGTGTACTCCATCTTTCCCTGTCCTCAGCAGCCCTGATGGCTTCGCTCAGTGTCAAACCAGTCCATTCTCGAATGTTGTCCTCCCACCTCTTTTTCGGTCTCCTTCTTCTTCTACCTCATTGCACTGTGCCTATCAGGACGGTCTTTGCAAGACCTGATGATCTGGTGAGCAGGTCATCGTGTTGTCCAATGGCTTGTGTGATGGTCTGTCGGACTTCGTCGTTGGTGATGTGCTTGGTATAGGAAATGCCCAGAAGTCTTCTGTAGCTCCTCATCTCCATGCTTTGTATTCTTCGTTGGAGATCTGCTGCGAGGGTCCATGTTTCGCAAGCATATAGGAGGATGGAGATGACAAGGGAGCGCAACAGCCTTACCTTGGAATGTAGACTGATGGTCCTGTCTTTCCAAATTGGCTTCAACCTGGCCAGGGCAGCAGTTGTTTGTGCGATCCTGGAGAGGACTTCCTGTCGGGACCCATTGTCTGATACAATGGCTCCTAAATATTTGAAGCTATGCACTGTGTTGCCATACCATACGGCAACACAGTGCATAGCTTCAAATATTTAGGAGCCATTGTATCAGACAATGGCTCCTAAATATTTGAAGCTATGCACTGTGTTGCCGTATGTAATATTTTACTCCGATGGTATGGCCACGTCACCAGATCATCAGGCCTTGCAAAGACCATTCTGCAAGGCATAGTGCAAGGAGGTAGAAGAAGGGGGAGACCGAAAAAGAGGTGGGAGGACAACATTCGAGAATGGACTGGTTTGACACTGAGCGAAGCCATGAGGGCTGCTGAGGACAGAGAAAGATGGAGTATGCTGGTTAAGCGATCATCTGTGGTGCCCCTACGACCTTCGGGTTATGGGACAGGATAGGATAGGATAGGCACTGTGTTGAGGGATTGGCCTTGGACTTTGATGTCCGTGTTGATGCCATTGGTGTTGTTGGTCATCATTTTGGTCTTCTCTGCACTTATTTCCATTCCATAGGCTCTGGAGGTGGTGTCAAGCCGCTGTACCAGCTGTTCAAGTTCTTGTTCCTCTCCAGCCAATCCATCATTGTCATACGCAAACTTACCGGTTGATAATTTCCAGCATCAGACCGTGACCCCTTTTTAAAAATTGCAGTCACTTCCGCCGTTTTCCAGTCTGCTGGTACTTTGCCATTTCCTAAGGAAAGGTTTAAAAGTCTACTAAATTTAATTTAATTTAAATTAATGACTTTTTTATATAGCGCTTTACCAACTCAAGAACTGCTCAAAGCGCTGGCCGATACAGGATCTAACTCAAACCGCCCGAAACGCCCACCCGCAGCCTTTGGGCGCATGGTCTGACGCTCGGACAACTGAGCACAATCCTGGGCAGCCAGGGATGGGGGAGAAGGACCAAGTGCATGCTGGGTGTGTTCTTGTTACCGGCACTCACCCGTCTAGGACATGAGCGTCAGGATCTTTAAAGTCCGTTATTATGTAATGTATGCGACACACAGACTAGACCTCGGTTTATACTCTCATCCGAGAAAATGTTGCAGCTAATTCTTCACTCCACCCCTTTACAACTCTAAGAGGAATGTGATCAGGACCATGTGCTCTAGAAGGGTCTAACTTAATTTTTTTTTTCTTAACTGCATCAGGTGTCACTCTAATATCACTTACCGATATGCCATCCGATTTACAACACTCGTCAAGAATTGGTGCATTTCTCAAGTTCTCTGCTGTAAAGACACGTGAAAAGAAATTGTTCAAGGTTTCTGCCTTGTCTTTATCAGACACTGCACACTGCAGAAGTGCCAGCCTCCTTCTTTAGTGCACTCACCCCCAGGTTGCTTTTAGTTTTCTCTTGTACACACTTCCAGAATCTTTTAGGATTTTTTGTTACAACCAAGTGCAATATCTTTTTCGTATTCTCGTTTTGCATGTTTAATAAATTTATGATATGTCTTGCGTTCAACAATAAAATTGTTATGTCTTTGCCTTGTTTGCTTGATAAATAACGCTTCCATAATTTATGTTTCTTTCTTATTATCCTCAAAACTTTCTTGGATATCCACAGAGGCCTTATTACCTTTCTTTTTGATGTTTTGACCTTAGGAATATACTTATTCATTCCATTTAAAATAACATCCTTTATTTTAGTCAATAAAGATTCTACTTCAGTATGCTCTTCAACCAGTGAAGAATCACAACTGGCGATGTATTTTCTTAACGTATGATGGTTCCCCTTATTCAAGTTAAATGTATACTTGTTATTTTGCTCTAAACCCTTGATTTTTGAAACATACAATTTACAATTTAAAACATCGTCATCACTTTCGACCAAGGGCTCCAAATGTGCAATATCAGAACTCAAGAAGTCATCATTACATTACATTACATTATTATTGCTTTAGGTCCAGCGGACTCTTCCGAGCCAAATCAAGACCGGACAACATCTGATCCGCAGTCACTTTACAATAAAGACATCCCACGCAGGGGACGCTGAGGCTGTACTCTAATTTATCGAACCCCCGTTTACAAAAACATAAACATCATTATAAATTATCAACAAAACATATACATATAAAATGCCTACATTGCAAAATAATAACATCATAGGAAGCTCTAGTGACCACCTGGCAGAAAGCGTCCAATATTCCCAAGCTGATCCAACAGACCCCATACACAAATAAGGAGTCTCGTCACGGAAGAGTTTTCAAGAAAAAGGGTAGGTGACTGGTCTAGCGAAGAAGAAGATAGTATAGCAGATTGATAGAACAGAGCAGGACTGAGAAAGAGCAAATGAGAAAGACAGTGACAGTGGGAATTAAAAGCACTAAATTTCCAGAAAGTGGGGATACAATTTATACTGAAACCCCCGGCACCCCAACGGGGTAAGAAGTCATCACTGTCAAATATAAGAACATCCATTGTTGATCTTTGACCTAGTCTATGTTTTGTTGGTTGTGTCACCTTCTGGATTAAGAATGCATCTCTTGTACATTCTATAAACTGGTTATTCTTCTTCCCCTCCCCCATCCCCCATCCCCCCTCTCCATTACCCCCCTCTCCTCCCCCTCCCCGTCTCTTGGTCATTCTGCATTCCAATTTACATCAGGAAAATTAAAATCCTCAAATATCTTGTCATATTTTTGTATTTCACTAGATTTAAGCAACTGTAGTAAAAGATCATTGTTTTGAGAGGAGAAACTAGGACTTCTATATACATAGCCAATAGGAACTTTCTCACCATTTCTACCAGCAAAGGTGCACAAAATCAAAACTACTATCACACAAAGGCTGGCGTTCTTGAGCATTTAGTTCTGCCCAACTAAAGGGCAATACCTCGTTTAGGGTTTTTGTTCAGGAACACATCGTAGTTCTGCAATCCATATTCAGAATCAAGTGGAGTGAAAATAGTATTTTTAGCTTTGATTTCAGTGAACCCAATAATATCTGGTTTTAAGTCCTTGATGCGAGTAAGGACTTCACGTTTTTTTTAAATTTAACATGCTATTCATATTGCTGTAAATAACAGTATAAAACTCGTCATACCCCACAAAAGTAGAATCTGGTGATGAAAAAGAGGAATTAGAGGAGTCAAGATGGGAAAAAAAGATCCGAATTCACTTGACCATTTTGATCAGACTTAAGAAAAAGCGTTTCATGCTCTGCACAACTATTTAACTAAGATATGTTGTTAGCGCTAGGCTGTCAGGTCTGTGTACAACTATTTACATAAGATGTGTTGTTAGCGCTAGGCTGTCAGTTCTGTATACAACTATTTACATAAGATATGTTGTTAGCGCTAGGCTGTCAGGTCTGTGTACAACTATTTACTTAAGATGTGTTGTTGGCTTTAGGCTGTCAGGTCTGTGTACAACTATTGACATAAGATATGTTGTTAGCGCTAGGCTGTCAGTTCTGTATACAACTATTTACATAAGATATGTTGTTAGCGCTAGGCTGTCAGGTCTGTGTACAACTATTTACTTAAGATGTGTTGTTGGCTTTAGGCTGTCAGGTCTGTGTACAACTATTTACATAAGATGTGTTGTTATCGCTAGGCTGTCAGATCTGTGTACAACTATTTACATAAGATATGTTGTTAACGCTAGGCTGTCAGGTCTGTGTACAACTATTTACATAAGATATGTTGTTATCGCTAGGCTGTCAGGTCTGTATACAACTATTTACATAAGATATGTTGTTAACGCTAGGCTGTCAGGTCTGTGTACAACTATTTACATAAGATATGTTGTTAACGCTAGGCTGTTAGGTCTGTGTACAACTATTTACATAAGATGTGTTGTTATCGCTAGGCTGTCAGGTCTGTATACAACTATTTACTTAAGATATGTTGTTAACGCTAGGCTGTCAGGTCTGTGTACAACTATTTACATAAGATATGTTGTTATCGCTAGGCTGTCAGGTGTGTACAACTATTTACATAAGATATGTTGTTAACGCTAGGCTGTCAGGTCTGTGTACAACTATTTACATAAGATATGTTGTTAGCGCTAGGCTGTCAGGTCTGTGTACAACTATTTACATAAGATATGTTGTTAACGCTAGGCTGTTAGGTCTGTGTACAACTATTTACATAAGATGTGTTGTTATCGCTAGGCTGTCAGGTCTGTATACAACTATTTACATAAGATATGTTGTTAACGCTAGGCTGTCAGGTCTGTGTACAACTATTTACATAAGATATGTTGTTATCGCTAGGCTGTCAGGTCTGCATACAACTATTTACATAAGATATGTTGTTAACGCTAGGCTGTCAGGTCTGTGTACAACTATTTACATAAGATATGTTGTTATCTCTAGGCTGTCAGGTCTGTGTCCAACAATTTACATAAGATATGTTGTTATCGCTAGGCTATCAGGTCTGTGTACAACTATTTACATAAGATATGTTGTTATCTCTAGGCTGTCAGGTCTGTGTCCAACAATTTACAAAAGATATGTTGTTAACGCTAGGCTGTCAGGTCTGTGTACAACTATTTACATAAGATGTGTTGTTAGCGCTAGATTGTCAGGTCTGTGAACAACTATTTACATAAGATGTGTTGTTAGCGCTAGATTGTCAGTTCCCTCAGCACCCACATTGGCGGCATACTGAGGAGCTTTCTGCAATGCTGCAACAGCACCAGTTGAGGCCTGTTGCCTAGAACAAAACGCCGGCCGTGAGCGCGCGCACTGCACACTTTGCCTTATGAAACGGTTTGCACGTGGTGAGCGTTTTCAAAATGGCAGCAGAAGAAGGAAAGATTGTAAACAGAAACCGTGTGAAGACGATTGCTGCAGTGCTGTGCTCCGAGATCATGAAGCACGCGGCATACTACCTTCAGCCACCGCTCGCCAACGCACGAGAACGCCCGCGGCGTGCGTACCGTTTCCAAGCCGAAAGCCAGCGAGCGTTGGCGTGCGCCCGCCTTAGACAACGGGCCCCGCAGTGTTCCCGATTACGCACAGTAGTGCGTCAATTACGCACAAAATATGAAAAATGATGCAGAAAAATTGGCATGTGTGCGTCCTGTGGACGCACACATTTTTTTCGCATCGCTGAAGTAAAAAATACGACCAACGAGTGGCGAACTAATTCACGGCATAATCAAAATAAGAACCCAACTGAGACTGTCAATGCAGACGATTAAAGATTGTGTCGGGAGTTGTCGTCCTTAAAAATCGCATGCGCGCGCATTGTAAACTTCCTCCAAGCAATCCATTCACTGAACAGAAGAAATCTTCGTGAATCCATTCTTTGGTTCTATCATACACGATCATGTCACTTCTGACTTGGTTGACTGGGCCCAAAACCTGTTCATCCACAGCAACATCAAGTACAGATCCTGTAATTATCGAAAATACGGAACTCCAAAGCAAGGATAAACAAATAAATGATGAAACTTAAACTGAAGTACAGCGTCCAAAGAAACATGTTTTAATTTTTTGGTTTTATATGATTATGATAACTAATGTGGCGCTTTAAGAGAGTAAAAAAAAAGAAAAAAAGAGTGAGGCTTGGACTTGTTTTTACATTTCTTTTTCCGATTTGGGGACTCTAAAAATTTGCACAAGGACTCCTAAAATTTTATACCTGGGAGTCCCAAGGACTCTCATTTTTTGTGTGTGGAGGGAACACTGCCTCGAGTGACAATTCTGAATGGCCGGCAGTCAATCGTCAAATCATTTTCACCTCCCCGAGTTTTCTCTCTTTCATTTCATCTTTGATTTGTTTGATTTTCTCCCTTCCCTTGCTGTCATTGTTTACATAAATCTGCTGACCGGGGGGCCTTGTTGTTGATGTAGGTTGAACACACCCTTCATGATTTTTCCTCTGACCTGACCTGCAATTTCAGCAAACGTGACCGTACATTAAGTCCTATCTTGAACATCCCCAATCTGACCGGATTATCAATTTCATCAGCATTTACACCCGGAATCTGTCTCACAAATTCTCTCACTCTGTCTCTATCATCCATCTTTCTCTCTTCCGCAATCTCCCTATCACTTCTCTTTTCCTTCTCCTCAGACTCTTGCAAATAGGCATAATCTTTTACCTTTTGTCCAATTGTCTATTCATTTTTTATTTTTAGGTCCTCTTTCCTCTCTAGATAGTCCAGCTATCAGTCATAGTTTTCAGCAACTGAAATATTCCGTCAAGTTTTGCTTCTATTTGTGATTTGACAAACACCTTATTCCCGCAAGCCTCGCAAGTCCACTGTAGGAGGTTTGTACCTCTACAGGCATTACGATTTGTGGTAAACTTCTTTGCAGAGAAAGCACTGACTGCTCAAATCATTATGCCTATCGTCAATTGAGTTGTCACAAACCAGGCACAACCATGGTAAGAACGAGATCTTTTGCTTCCTTTGACCCTTATTGTTCGATGCCACGTAGATCAACAGGGTATCAACCACAGCGATCAACACAGATAAATGCGATATTCAAAAACAGTATCAACACAGTGATCAACACCGATAAATGCGATGTTCAAAAACAATCAACAATTTCTCAAAAGCAACGAAAACGAAATTAATAATAATAATAATAACGGATTTTTATATAGCGGGTACTCCAGCCTATGACCAGACTCACCACGCTTTACATAGTCATTACATATAAATACATGCACTCGATGAAACATCACTTTTGCTACAATACACCAAAAGACGGGACAGTAAAGGTACAGACTATTTACAACTATGTACATAAATTACAAAAAAGACAAAAAATAGACTATTTACAACTATGTACACAAATGACAAAAAGACAGAAGGTAGAATAGCAAAAACCTATTCACAGCTATTTATATGCCCGGTTAGGCCCAGGAAGAAAAACAGTATAAATATTTATTTACAGCCGTGTATACACTTACGGATCAGACATAGGCAAAAGATGAGAGAATGGCAGCGGGATACAAATCAATCTGAATAATGCAGTTTGAAGAGGTGGGTTTTGAGGGCCTTTTTGAATGCTTGTGTTGATTGTATGTTGCGGATATGGGAGGGAAGGGAATTCCACTGCTTAGGTGCGGAGTAAGCGAATGCACGTTGGCCGTATGTCTTAGTGCGGGTGACGGGAACCTTGAGTGTGCGAGTGTCAGCAGAAGATCTTAAAGTGCGTGAAGGGGAGTAGACAGACAGTAGATCAGCAAGGTAGGAAGGACAAGAATCTGTGAAGAAGTTGTGACAGAGAACAGAGAGTTTGTACTCTATGCGTGCTTGCACAGGAAGCCAGTGAAGGGAATGTAGTAGAGGTGTGATGTGATCGCGTTTCTTTGCTCGGAATACTAGTCTAGCTGCTGAGTTCTGAACCTTTTGTAGTTTGGCAAATTACCTTTAATCTGGAGTTAGATGTTAGTGACAGGTAATGGAAACAATGTAATCAATGGAAATTATGTGCCTTGAGTTAGTGGAATCACTTTAAAGTGCCAGCAGACGACTCAACAATAGCGAGTATGAACTAGTCCTTGTGAGCGAATTTTGAAGTTTAAAAAACCAGTCAGATTCACTTTTTAAACTAAAGATTATCTGATGAATTGAATTTCTCAGATATGTAGAGCTGCAGAAATACTGCGTTTAACAACAATTTTGAGATAGGATCCTATTATTTAACCAAACTAATATGCTATAATTTTTCCCTAATCAAAACAGAGCATTTAGGACAGATGTGCATGGTTGCTGAAGCTGCAATAGGCGTACATTTGTGTTAAACTAAGGCATCAAATTTAACGCTATAAATTTGATGACCATGGCTTATCAAATCATTGCATAGTGATAAACAGTCACCACAGACGTTCCAAGCGCAAAACAATATCTCACGCCCAACCGCCACAAACAAACGAGCAGATTTCCCTGTTTGCTCAGACAGGAGTTATTTCCCTGTTTAGTGACAGAGGTTGTTTCCCTTGTTTGCCGAGAAAAGGATTTATCTCGCGTGAAAGTCTCGCTCCTTATCTCCCTTGAGAAGCGCACTCCTTCCTTATTTGCGCTTGATTGTAAAGAAAACAAACATGGAGGTGACTTGCCATACTATCAGAGCGAAGATGGCAACGTGATAAAGTGGGATCGATTGCGAGCTAGCTGGAGTTAAGTCTAGGCCTACATGCTAAAAACCAGTGCTAAACCTCACTAGTAGGAGCAGATCGAGCATGTGAAGGTCTTTTGCCAAAATAAATGTGTGTTGATCGAAAGCCAGGAAGAGAAAGTGAAGGAGAGAAAGAGAAAGAGAGAAAGAGAATGAGATTTTTTTTTAAAGAAATCTTTCTAGGCCTTCTGCTCATCCAATAAAGCACTGAAACTGGAGAGAGAGGGATGTGGGAACCACGAAGACAGGATGGACAAGAAAAGAAGTGTCCTAACCATTCACTCAACAAACATTGAAAAAAACAAGATAGAAACCGACAGAAGCTAGAATTGGTTAGAAGGGTGGTCACAAATCATGAGCAAATCAACGTTTCGAAAAATACATTTTTTCGCTTTTAACGCGACAAGCAATCAGAGTATATGTTTGTTTCGAAGAACAACGCTTCAATAAAACTTGTTCTGACATTTCCCTTAAGAAGAACTAACAGTAAAATAGGCTAATACTTGCACCGGCGACACATCAAATGAAGCAATAAGATGTGACACGAATACATCAGACACGCTGACAGCGAAGAGACGGGCAATCTTGATAATAAACACCATTCGCTTCAATGTTTGATAATCGTCTGTGCTACATAGTGCATCATAGGCTAAACAAAACAAGATTTGACTATGGCTGGACTGATTTATTTTTTGAGTGTGGTGTCCATTTGATGAAGAGCTTGGCTCGAACATTTGCACTGGGTTTTTTTGTTTGTTTGTTTTTTTGGTCCAAATTACTAGATCTATTATTTATTTATTTATTTATTTTATTATTATTATTATTATTTTTATTTTTTATTTATTTTTTTTAAATTTGTTTTTTGGTGTGTTTTTTTAGTTCTTTGTACATCCATTTAATTATTAGTATTTATTTATTATTTGGAGAAAAAGATATTGTCTAATAGTCAATGTGTTTCTAACGTTTGACCCGGGTCTGTATTTACTGCTGTGCTGCTTGTCCCTATCTTGTTGGATATTACATGTAAAGCAAAAATAACTTTCCGCACGATCACAACACACATTTTTAGCATTGAAACTTAAAGAGAGCGGACGGCAAGAGGAGTGTGAGTGTGTCAATGAAGTCAGAAGACTGACTAGGCAGCCAGACAATCACAGACAAGACAGATATGCGGGCAGGCAGGCAGACACACATACAAACACCACCACACACCACACCACACCACGCCCCAACAAAACACACACACGCGCGCACGCACACACATACACACACACACACATTGCCTGCAGTGATGACAAATATTATATTATTGCCCCCCCCAAAAAAAAAAAAAAATTATTTTAAACACACATCCCTTGCGCATTTTAAAAAAAGTAGAATGAGACAAGAGAAAAGTGGTCAGTGTTTTTTTAACATATGATATACCTAAAGTGGAAAAAGTGTAGAACCATGCCACGCTTCAATATTTCACAAACAAGACCAGACAGACAAAGAATAATATAAATATTCTTTGCCCTGTCTTGGTGAGAGAGAGAGAGAGAGGGAGTGAGGGAGGGAGAGAGAAACAGACGTAGAGAGAGAAGAATAAGAAGGGGAGGAGGAGGGAGAAGAAGAAGAAAAGGGAAAGAAGGAATTAAAGAAGAAATTAAAAGCACAGAACATAAAACAAGATGAGTAAATGGTTAGTAAGAAAAGATACCATATTATAGAGCGGTAACAAACTCTACAGAAATGAAAAACAAAACAAACATATGAACACAAAATTAAATAAAATGTTTACACTCCTCTCTCATCCCTATATCCCATCATGCACAGTAGGCTACACACACACACGCACACACACACATACGCACACACGTACGTACGTACATACATACATAGGCTTACATACATAAACAAATAAAATAAACAAATCAATAGGTAACATACCTATAAAAGTCCATTTGACAGAAGACACTGGACCCTCTGACGTAACAAGTGTGAGTCAAATGCTTTTTGCATGCCTCACACTGCAAGCACTGCGCATGCCACAAGTGACCCTGCACGCGCAAAATGAACTCATCGTGGATTTGCTGTTTACATCCAGTGCATGACGGCGGACCTGAGTCACAAGACAGACAATTCATAAAGTATGTAATCAGCATAGCAAAATCAACAACACGACGACCACCACAGCAAAATTAAAAACACGACGACGACGACAACAAGCACAACAACAACCACAACAATACCAACATTTTATTTTTAAAAAACAAAACAAAACTTTATCGAAGTAGCTTGCTAAAACTGACCGTGTGCTTGACCAACAATAAAAGCATCATAACATAGAATATGGATAATAATAAAATACAAAAAAAAACAAGGAAATGACGGGGTAAGAGAAAGGGTGAATGTGGAACAGGGAGAGAGGAACGGAGGAGGAGAGGGAAGGTTTACAACAGTGAGGTGTGAAGGTTTACAACAGTGAGGTGTGAAGGTTTACAACAGTGAGGTGTGAAGGTTTACAACTGTGAGGTGTGAAGGTTTACAACAGTGAGGTGTGAAGGTTTACTACAGTGAGGTGTGAAGGTTTACAACAGTGAGGTGTGAAGGTTTACTACAGTGAGGTGTGAAGGTTTACAACAGTGAGGTGTGAAGGTTTACTACAGTGAGGTGTGAAGGTTTACAACAGTGAGGTGTGAAGGTTTACAACAGTGAGGTGTGAAGGTTTACAACAGTGAGGTGTGAAGGTTTACAACAGTGAGGTGTGAAGGTTTACAACAGTGAGGTGTGAAGGTTTACAACAGTGAGGTGTGAAGGTTTACAACAGTGAGGTGTGAAGGTTTACAACAGTGAGGTGTGAAGGTTTACAACAGTGAGGTGTGAAGGTTTACAACAGTGAGGTGTGAAGGTTTACAACAGTGAGGTGTGAAGGTTTACAACAGTGAGGTGTGAAGGTTTACTACAGCGAGGTGTGAAGGTTTACAACAGCGAGGTGTGAAGGTTTACAACAGCGAGGTGTGAAGGTTTACAACAGTGAGGTGTGAAGGTTTACAACAGTGAGGTGTGAAGGTTTACAACAGCGAGGTGTGAAGGTTTACAACAGCGAGGTGTGAAGGTTTACAACAGTGAGGTGTGAAGGTTTACAACAGCGAGGTGTGAAGGTTTACAACAGTGAGGTGTGAAGGTTTACAACAGTGAGGTGTGAAGGTTTACAACAGCGAGGTGTGAAGGTTTACAACAGTGAGGTGTGAAGGTTTACAACAGTGAGGTGTGAAGGTTTACAACAGCGAGGTGTGAAGGTTTACAACAGCGAGGTGTGAAGGTTTACAACAGTGAGGTGTGAAGGTTTACAACAGTGAGGTGTGAAGGTTTACAACAGTGAGGTGTGAAGGTTTACAACAGTGAGGTGTAAAGGTTTACAACAGTGAGGTGTAAAGGTTTACAACAGTGAGGTGTGAAGGTTTACAACGGTGAGGTGTGAAGGTTTACAACAGTGAGGTGTGAAGGTTTACAACAGTGAGGTGTGAAGGTTTACAACAGCGAGGTGTGAAGGTTTACAACAGTGAGGTGTGAAGGTTTACAACAGTGAGGTGTGAAGGTTTACAACAGTGAGGTGTGAAGGTTCACAACAGTGAGGTGTGAAGGTTCACAACAGTGAGGTGTGAAGGTTTACAACAGTGAGGTGTGAAGGTTTACAACAGTGAGGTGTGAAGGTTCACAACAGTGAGGTGTGAAGGTTTACAACAGTGAGGTGTGAAGGTTCACAACAGTGAGGTGTGAAGGTTCACAACAGTGAGGTGTGAAGGTTCACAACAGTGAGGTGTGAAGGTTTACAACAGTGAGGTGTGAAGGTTTACAACAGTGAGGTGTGAAGGTTCACAACAGTGAGGTGTGAAGGTTTACAACAGTGAGGTGTGAAGGTTTACAACAGTGAGGTGTGAAGGTTTACTACAGCGAGGTGTGAAGGTTTACAACAGTGAGGTGTGAAGGTTTACAACAGTGAGGTGTTTTGGGGTTAAGAATTGGTCTAAAGAAAAACTCCAAATATGTGACTGATAGGCTTACTTGTCTTAATCAACTGTTAATTACATTAATTAAAACCATAATATTAAAAAATCCAAAAAATTATCACTCATATGAACAGACTTTAAAATAAATAAAGAAAGAAAGAACACGTGCTAAAATAACACATTTGACCACTGTGTGTTTAAAAAAAATCCAAAAAGGTAAAATCGAGAACAGTCTAGATTCTAAGCCATATTTTGCTATAAAATGTGACAAAATATAATCCAAAGAAATACATCAGTATTTTTACAACAATAATAAGTTAATATAAGAAAAGGCAATTTTCAGAAAAGAAGGACAGTCAAACAAAATATACAGAATTTTGAATAACAATACAAAATGCCTCAAACATACTAATATTTGTAACATGATACAATATCATCATTATCATATTAATTATAAATAATTATCCAACAAAACTATTGCTGCTATGGTTGTTTGTTATACGGAGTAACTAAGTGAACATTTCTAGAATTAACACTAATTTAAATGGATTGTTTTTAAATCAATGTGTGTAGGCTTACACAGGATCCGTCGTGTGATCACATAAGGTAGAGTGCGAGAGAGAGAGGAGGTGGTGGATGTGTAATCCTAAAGACCATTTCTGTTTTGGGCCCATGTTCACACTCAACCTTGTAGGCTATTAAAAAAAACTAATAATTTACAAATTGTAAGTTTAAAAAGGTCAACTTTGCAGGTTTAGGTTTAAAACAAATCCTCGACTCGGTAATCTATTCAATATTGCTTTTGAATTCATAATCACACACATCGTTTAAAACTGTTGAACAATACAACGAATACATTGAATTAGTGTATATTAAAATTCTTTCATAATTAAAACTCGACTTTGCAGGTTGAAATGTCCAGCTATTATAAATTAGTCAATGTAGTAAAACAGAACTTCAGAAGTGAACTTAATTAATTTATTTATTTGGTAGGTGTTGTTGGTGAGTTGATAATGGTGGTGATGGTGGTGATTGCGGTGTTTTTATTTTATTTTATTTTTTACTTAGCCGATATACGTTTTTTGCAAAGTTTCCAGTTCTCTATAAGCTTTTTTCAATGGTCTTTGGAACCATCATCAAACAACTCTATTTAACAGTGCAATAAATGTATTCATTGATGAATTATGTTGTTTAAAATTAAACTAAATTAAAATTGTATAGTGATTTATGGAATAAAAAATAACTTTTATTTTAAAATATGTTTAATAATAAATAAAAACGCCACGACGTTTCAGCTTGGGTTCCGATGACGTCTTTCAGTATTCCACAATGGGTTTAAATCGCAAATAAATCACAGTCACAACTGTCTCAGAGGAAACAGCAAAAATAATTACGGTCACTTTGGTCCTATCTAGGATTCCAATGGTGTGTCGGATAGCGCAGTGGTTGGAGCACTCGCTACTGTGTCGCAAGTTAAGCACCGTCCAGTGCAGTGAGCACTAGGATGGGTGACCGCAAAACATGAAGCGACAAATAACAACGTTGACTCAACTGTGACTGAGTACCTACTCTCTTAAGGGCGGGGAAGGTAACGCAGCGAGGGAGAGAGATGGGCATCACCCTCATTACGCTGGCCCAAGATAAGTGTGATCTCCAACATCACGCTCCCCTACGGCCACAAGGCTATGGGACCACTTTTACTACCTTACCTGTCACAATTTTGGGATCCACAAACACAATGTTATAACAGCAAGAAAAAACCCCAAATAGTTTCCTTTTAATTGTTCAGTAATCTAAGACGCATTGGTTGTTGGTCCATCAATCTCACTATTGTACGACAATGAATTAATGAATACATTTTAGAATTAATTTGTTTTATTAAAGTAAAATGTTTGTAATCGCATTCACTAGATCTTTAATCTGACACATGAAAGTGCAAAAACAGCACAACCGGGTATTTTTACATTTAAATTTAAATTTAGTCTTTCCAGAAATCTACAATGGCTTTGACTTATAACCATGCTCAAAACTTTTTAACAGTCGAAGTCAAAACCTTTAATTGGATAATAGCATTAGGTCCTATGGACCTGTCTTACAGCTAATCCTTAACAGTGCAATAACCTAGCTGTCAGACTTCGGTGGCCAATAGTTAAATCGACTTGGCTGATTTAAGTTTTCATAGTTTCGTGTGGTTTTTTTTTCCTAAAGTGATCTACACTTGCTATGAATCTC
>CM072527.1:49963313-49975813 GCA_036898135.1 Oncomelania hupensis
TGAGAAAGACAGTGACAGTGGAATTAAAAGCACTAAATTTCCAGAAAGTGGGGATACAATTTATACTGAAACCCCGGCACCCAACGGGGTAAGAAGTCATCACTGTCAAATATAAGAACATCCATTGTTGATCTTTGACCTAGTCTATGTTTTGTTGGTTGTGTCACCTTCTGGATTAAGAATGCATCTCTTGTACATTCTATAAACTGGTTATTCTTCTTCCCCTCCCCCATCCCCCATCCCCCTCTCCATTACCCCCCTCTCCTCCCCCTCCCCGTCTCTTGGTCATTCTGCATTCCAATTTACATCAGGAAAATTAAAATCCTCAAATATCTTGTCATATTTTTGTATTTCACTAGATTTAAGCAACTGTAGTAAAAGATCATTGTTTTGAGAGGAGAAACTAGGACTTCTATATACATAGCCAATAGGAACTTTCTCACCATTTCTACCAGCAAAGGTGCACAAAATCAAAACTACTATCACACAAAGGCTGGCGTTCTTGAGCATTTAGTTCTGCCCAACTAAAGGGCAATACCTCGTTTAGGGTTTTTGTTCAGGAACACATCGTAGTTCTGCAATCCATATTCAGAATCAAGTGGAGTGAAAATAGTATTTTTAGCTTTGATTTCAGTGAACCCAATAATATCTGGTTTTAAGTCCTTGATGCGAGTAAGGACTTCACGTTTTTTTTAAATTTAACATGCTATTCATATTGCTGTAAATAACAGTATAAAACTCGTCATACCCCACAAAAGTAGAATCTGGTGATGAAAAAGAGGAATTAGAGGAGTCAAGATGGGAAAAAAAGATCCGAATTCACTTGACCATTTTGATCAGACTTAAGAAAAAGCGTTTCATGCTCTGCACAACTATTTAACTAAGATATGTTGTTAGCGCTAGGCTGTCAGGTCTGTGTACAACTATTTACATAAGATGTGTTGTTAGCGCTAGGCTGTCAGTTCTGTATACAACTATTTACATAAGATATGTTGTTAGCGCTAGGCTGTCAGGTCTGTGTACAACTATTTACTTAAGATGTGTTGTTGGCTTTAGGCTGTCAGGTCTGTGTACAACTATTGACATAAGATATGTTGTTAGCGCTAGGCTGTCAGTTCTGTATACAACTATTTACATAAGATATGTTGTTAGCGCTAGGCTGTCAGGTCTGTGTACAACTATTTACTTAAGATGTGTTGTTGGCTTTAGGCTGTCAGGTCTGTGTACAACTATTTACATAAGATGTGTTGTTATCGCTAGGCTGTCAGATCTGTGTACAACTATTTACATAAGATATGTTGTTAACGCTAGGCTGTCAGGTCTGTGTACAACTATTTACATAAGATATGTTGTTATCGCTAGGCTGTCAGGTCTGTATACAACTATTTACATAAGATATGTTGTTAACGCTAGGCTGTCAGGTCTGTGTACAACTATTTACATAAGATATGTTGTTAACGCTAGGCTGTTAGGTCTGTGTACAACTATTTACATAAGATGTGTTGTTATCGCTAGGCTGTCAGGTCTGTATACAACTATTTACTTAAGATATGTTGTTAACGCTAGGCTGTCAGGTCTGTGTACAACTATTTACATAAGATATGTTGTTATCGCTAGGCTGTCAGGTGTGTACAACTATTTACATAAGATATGTTGTTAACGCTAGGCTGTCAGGTCTGTGTACAACTATTTACATAAGATATGTTGTTAGCGCTAGGCTGTCAGGTCTGTGTACAACTATTTACATAAGATATGTTGTTAACGCTAGGCTGTTAGGTCTGTGTACAACTATTTACATAAGATGTGTTGTTATCGCTAGGCTGTCAGGTCTGTATACAACTATTTACATAAGATATGTTGTTAACGCTAGGCTGTCAGGTCTGTGTACAACTATTTACATAAGATATGTTGTTATCGCTAGGCTGTCAGGTCTGCATACAACTATTTACATAAGATATGTTGTTAACGCTAGGCTGTCAGGTCTGTGTACAACTATTTACATAAGATATGTTGTTATCTCTAGGCTGTCAGGTCTGTGTCCAACAATTTACATAAGATATGTTGTTATCGCTAGGCTATCAGGTCTGTGTACAACTATTTACATAAGATATGTTGTTATCTCTAGGCTGTCAGGTCTGTGTCCAACAATTTACAAAAGATATGTTGTTAACGCTAGGCTGTCAGGTCTGTGTACAACTATTTACATAAGATGTGTTGTTAGCGCTAGATTGTCAGGTCTGTGAACAACTATTTACATAAGATGTGTTGTTAGCGCTAGATTGTCAGTTCCCTCAGCACCCACATTGGCGGCATACTGAGGAGCTTTCTGCAATGCTGCAACAGCACCAGTTGAGGCCTGTTGCCTAGAACAAAACGCCGGCCGTGAGCGCGCGCACTGCACACTTTGCCTTATGAAACGGTTTGCACGTGGTGAGCGTTTTCAAAATGGCAGCAGAAGAAGGAAAGATTGTAAACAGAAACCGTGTGAAGACGATTGCTGCAGTGCTGTGCTCCGAGATCATGAAGCACGCGGCATACTACCTTCAGCCACCGCTCGCCAACGCACGAGAACGCCCGCGGCGTGCGTACCGTTTCCAAGCCGAAAGCCAGCGAGCGTTGGCGTGCGCCCGCCTTAGACAACGGGCCCCGCAGTGTTCCCGATTACGCACAGTAGTGCGTCAATTACGCACAAAATATGAAAAATGATGCAGAAAAATTGGCATGTGTGCGTCCTGTGGACGCACACATTTTTTTCGCATCGCTGAAGTAAAAAATACGACCAACGAGTGGCGAACTAATTCACGGCATAATCAAAATAAGAACCCAACTGAGACTGTCAATGCAGACGATTAAAGATTGTGTCGGGAGTTGTCGTCCTTAAAAATCGCATGCGCGCGCATTGTAAACTTCCTCCAAGCAATCCATTCACTGAACAGAAGAAATCTTCGTGAATCCATTCTTTGGTTCTATCATACACGATCATGTCACTTCTGACTTGGTTGACTGGGCCCAAAACCTGTTCATCCACAGCAACATCAAGTACAGATCCTGTAATTATCGAAAATACGGAACTCCAAAGCAAGGATAAACAAATAAATGATGAAACTTAAACTGAAGTACAGCGTCCAAAGAAACATGTTTTAATTTTTTGGTTTTATATGATTATGATAACTAATGTGGCGCTTTAAGAGAGTAAAAAAAAAGAAAAAGAGTGAGGCTTGGACTTGTTTTTACATTTCTTTTTCCGATTTGGGGACTCTAAAAATTTGCACAAGGACTCCTAAAATTTTATACCTGGGAGTCCCAAGGACTCTCATTTTTTGTGTGTGGAGGGAACACTGCCTCGAGTGACAATTCTGAATGGCCGGCAGTCAATCGTCAAATCATTTTCACCTCCCCGAGTTTTCTCTCTTTCATTTCATCTTTGATTTGTTTGATTTTCTCCCTTCCCTTGCTGTCATTGTTTACATAAATCTGCTGACCGGGGGGCCTTGTTGTTGATGTAGGTTGAACACACACCCTTCATGATTTTTCCTCTGACCTGACCTGCAATTTCAGCAAACGTGACCGTACATTAAGTCCTATCTTGAACATCCCCAATCTGACCGGATTATCAATTTCATCAGCATTTACACCCGGAATCTGTCTCACAAATTCTCTCACTCTGTCTCTATCATCCATCTTTCTCTCTTCCGCAATCTCCCTATCACTTCTCTTTTCCTTCTCCTCAGACTCTTGCAAATAGGCATAATCTTTTACCTTTTGTCCAATTGTCTATTCATTTTTTTATTTTTAGGTCCTCTTTCCTCTCTAGATAGTCCAGCTATCAGTCATAGTTTTCAGCAACTGAAATATTCCGTCAAGTTTTGCTTCTATTTGTGATTTGACAAACACCTTATTCCCGCAAGCCTCGCAAGTCCACTGTAGGAGGTTTGTACCTCTACAGGCATTACGATTTGTGGTAAACTTCTTTGCAGAGAAAGCACTGACTGCTCAAATCATTATGCCTATCGTCAATTGAGTTGTCACAAACCAGGCACAACCATGGTAAGAACGAGATCTTTTGCTTCCTTTGACCCTTATTGTTCGATGCCACGTAGATCAACAGGGTATCAACCACAGCGATCAACACAGATAAATGCGATATTCAAAAACAGTATCAACACAGTGATCAACACCGATAAATGCGATGTTCAAAAACAATCAACAATTTCTCAAAAGCAACGAAAACGAAATTAATAATAATAATAATAACGGATTTTTATATAGCGGGTACTCCAGCCTATGACCAGACTCACCACGCTTTACATAGTCATTACATATAAATACATGCACTCGATGAAACATCACTTTTGCTACAATACACCAAAAGACGGGACAGTAAAGGTACAGACTATTTACAACTATGTACATAAATTACAAAAAAGACAAAAAATAGACTATTTACAACTATGTACACAAATGACAAAAAGACAGAAGGTAGAATAGCAAAAACCTATTCACAGCTATTTATATGCCCGGTTAGGCCCAGGAAGAAAAACAGTATAAATATTTATTTACAGCCGTGTATACACTTACGGATCAGACATAGGCAAAAGATGAGAGAATGGCAGCGGGATACAAATCAATCTGAATAATGCAGTTTGAAGAGGTGGGTTTTGAGGGCCTTTTTGAATGCTTGTGTTGATTGTATGTTGCGGATATGGGAGGGAAGGGAATTCCACTGCTTAGGTGCGGAGTAAGCGAATGCACGTTGGCCGTATGTCTTAGTGCGGGTGACGGGAACCTTGAGTGTGCGAGTGTCAGCAGAAGATCTTAAAGTGCGTGAAGGGGAGTAGACAGACAGTAGATCAGCAAGGTAGGAAGGACAAGAATCTGTGAAGAAGTTGTGACAGAGAACAGAGAGTTTGTACTCTATGCGTGCTTGCACAGGAAGCCAGTGAAGGGAATGTAGTAGAGGTGTGATGTGATCGCGTTTCTTTGCTCGGAATACTAGTCTAGCTGCTGAGTTCTGAACCTTTTGTAGTTTGGCAAATTACCTTTAATCTGGAGTTAGATGTTAGTGACAGGTAATGGAAACAATGTAATCAATGGAAATTATGTGCCTTGAGTTAGTGGAATCACTTTAAAGTGCCAGCAGACGACTCAACAATAGCGAGTATGAACTAGTCCTTGTGAGCGAATTTTGAAGTTTAAAAAACCAGTCAGATTCACTTTTTAAACTAAAGATTATCTGATGAATTGAATTTCTCAGATATGTAGAGCTGCAGAAATACTGCGTTTAACAACAATTTTGAGATAGGATCCTATTATTTAACCAAACTAATATGCTATAATTTTTCCCTAATCAAAACAGAGCATTTAGGACAGATGTGCATGGTTGCTGAAGCTGCAATAGGCGTACATTTGTGTTAAACTAAGGCATCAAATTTAACGCTATAAATTTGATGACCATGGCTTATCAAATCATTGCATAGTGATAAACAGTCACCACAGACGTTCCAAGCGCAAAACAATATCTCACGCCCAACCGCCACAAACAAACGAGCAGATTTCCCTGTTTGCTCAGACAGGAGTTATTTCCCTGTTTAGTGACAGAGGTTGTTTCCCTTGTTTGCCGAGAAAAGGATTTATCTCGCGTGAAAGTCTCGCTCCTTATCTCCCTTGAGAAGCGCACTCCTTCCTTATTTGCGCTTGATTGTAAAGAAAACAAACATGGAGGTGACTTGCCATACTATCAGAGCGAAGATGGCAACGTGATAAAGTGGGATCGATTGCGAGCTAGCTGGAGTTAAGTCTAGGCCTACATGCTAAAAACCAGTGCTAAACCTCACTAGTAGGAGCAGATCGAGCATGTGAAGGTCTTTTGCCAAAATAAATGTGTGTTGATCGAAAGCCAGGAAGAGAAAGTGAAGGAGAGAAAGAGAAAGAGAGAAAGAGAATGAGATTTTTTTTTAAAGAAATCTTTCTAGGCCTTCTGCTCATCCAATAAAGCACTGAAACTGGAGAGAGAGGGATGTGGGAACCACGAAGACAGGATGGACAAGAAAAGAAGTGTCCTAACCATTCACTCAACAAACATTGAAAAAAACAAGATAGAAACCGACAGAAGCTAGAATTGGTTAGAAGGGTGGTCACAAATCATGAGCAAATCAACGTTTCGAAAAATACATTTTTTCGCTTTTAACGCGACAAGCAATCAGAGTATATGTTTGTTTCGAAGAACAACGCTTCAATAAAACTTGTTCTGACATTTCCCTTAAGAAGAACTAACAGTAAAATAGGCTAATACTTGCACCGGCGACACATCAAATGAAGCAATAAGATGTGACACGAATACATCAGACACGCTGACAGCGAAGAGACGGGCAATCTTGATAATAAACACCATTCGCTTCAATGTTTGATAATCGTCTGTGCTACATAGTGCATCATAGGCTAAACAAAACAAGATTTGACTATGGCTGGACTGATTTATTTTTTGAGTGTGGTGTCCATTTGATGAAGAGCTTGGCTCGAACATTTGCACTGGGTTTTTTTGTTTGTTTGTTTTTTTGGTCCAAATTACTAGATCTATTATTTATTTATTTATTTATTTTATTATTATTATTATTATTTTTTATTTTTTATTTATTTTTTTTAAATTTGTTTTTTGGTGTGTTTTTTTAGTTCTTTGTACATCCATTTAATTATTAGTATTTATTTATTATTTGGAGAAAAAGATATTGTCTAATAGTCAATGTGTTTCTAACGTTTGACCCGGGTCTGTATTTACTGCTGTGCTGCTTGTCCCTATCTTGTTGGATATTACATGTAAAGCAAAAATAACTTTCCGCACGATCACAACACACATTTTTAGCATTGAAACTTAAAGAGAGCGGACGGCAAGAGGAGTGTGAGTGTGTCAATGAAGTCAGAAGACTGACTAGGCAGCCAGACAATCACAGACAAGACAGATATGCGGGCAGGCAGGCAGACACACATACAAACACCACCACACCCACACCACACCACGCCCCAACAAAACACACACACGCGCGCACGCACACACATACACACACACACACATTGCCTGCAGTGATGACAAATATTATATTATTGCCCCCCCCCAAAAAAAAAAAAAAAATTATTTTAAACACACATCCCTTGCGCATTTTAAAAAAAGTAGAATGAGACAAGAGAAAAGTGGTCAGTGTTTTTTTAACATATGATATACCTAAAGTGGAAAAAGTGTAGAACCATGCCACGCTTCAATATTTCACAAACAAGACCAGACAGACAAAGAATAATATAAATATTCTTTGCCCTGTCTTGGTGAGAGAGAGAGAGAGAGGGAGTGAGGGAGGGAGAGAGAAACAGACGTAGAGAGAGAAGAATAAGAAGGGGAGGAGGAGGGAGAAGAAGAAGAAAAGGGAAAGAAGGAATTAAAGAAGAAATTAAAAGCACAGAACATAAAACAAGATGAGTAAATGGTTAGTAAGAAAAGATACCATATTATAGAGCGGTAACAAACTCTACAGAAATGAAAAACAAAACAAACATATGAACACAAAATTAAATAAAATGTTTACACTCCTCTCTCATCCCTATATCCCATCATGCACAGTAGGCTACACACACACACGCACACACACACATACGCACACACGTACGTACGTACATACATACATAGGCTTACATACATAAACAAATAAAATAAACAAATCAATAGGTAACATACCTATAAAAGTCCATTTGACAGAAGACACTGGACCCTCTGACGTAACAAGTGTGAGTCAAATGCTTTTTGCATGCCTCACACTGCAAGCACTGCGCATGCCACAAGTGACCCTGCACGCGCAAAATGAACTCATCGTGGATTTGCTGTTTACATCCAGTGCATGACGGCGGACCTGAGTCACAAGACAGACAATTCATAAAGTATGTAATCAGCATAGCAAAATCAACAACACGACGACCACCACAGCAAAATTAAAAACACGACGACGACGACAACAAGCACAACAACAACCACAACAATACCAACATTTTATTTTTAAAAAACAAAACAAAACTTTATCGAAGTAGCTTGCTAAAACTGACCGTGTGCTTGACCAACAATAAAAGCATCATAACATAGAATATGGATAATAATAAAATACAAAAAAAAACAAGGAAATGACGGGGTAAGAGAAAGGGTGAATGTGGAACAGGGAGAGAGGAACGGAGGAGGAGAGGGAAGGTTTACAACAGTGAGGTGTGAAGGTTTACAACAGTGAGGTGTGAAGGTTTACAACAGTGAGGTGTGAAGGTTTACAACTGTGAGGTGTGAAGGTTTACAACAGTGAGGTGTGAAGGTTTACTACAGTGAGGTGTGAAGGTTTACAACAGTGAGGTGTGAAGGTTTACTACAGTGAGGTGTGAAGGTTTACAACAGTGAGGTGTGAAGGTTTACTACAGTGAGGTGTGAAGGTTTACAACAGTGAGGTGTGAAGGTTTACAACAGTGAGGTGTGAAGGTTTACAACAGTGAGGTGTGAAGGTTTACAACAGTGAGGTGTGAAGGTTTACAACAGTGAGGTGTGAAGGTTTACAACAGTGAGGTGTGAAGGTTTACAACAGTGAGGTGTGAAGGTTTACAACAGTGAGGTGTGAAGGTTTACAACAGTGAGGTGTGAAGGTTTACAACAGTGAGGTGTGAAGGTTTACAACAGTGAGGTGTGAAGGTTTACAACAGTGAGGTGTGAAGGTTTACTACAGCGAGGTGTGAAGGTTTACAACAGCGAGGTGTGAAGGTTTACAACAGCGAGGTGTGAAGGTTTACAACAGTGAGGTGTGAAGGTTTACAACAGTGAGGTGTGAAGGTTTACAACAGCGAGGTGTGAAGGTTTACAACAGCGAGGTGTGAAGGTTTACAACAGTGAGGTGTGAAGGTTTACAACAGCGAGGTGTGAAGGTTTACAACAGTGAGGTGTGAAGGTTTACAACAGTGAGGTGTGAAGGTTTACAACAGCGAGGTGTGAAGGTTTACAACAGTGAGGTGTGAAGGTTTACAACAGTGAGGTGTGAAGGTTTACAACAGCGAGGTGTGAAGGTTTACAACAGCGAGGTGTGAAGGTTTACAACAGTGAGGTGTGAAGGTTTACAACAGTGAGGTGTGAAGGTTTACAACAGTGAGGTGTGAAGGTTTACAACAGTGAGGTGTAAAGGTTTACAACAGTGAGGTGTAAAGGTTTACAACAGTGAGGTGTGAAGGTTTACAACGGTGAGGTGTGAAGGTTTACAACAGTGAGGTGTGAAGGTTTACAACAGTGAGGTGTGAAGGTTTACAACAGTGAGGTGTGAAGGTTTACAACAGTGAGGTGTGAAGGTTTACAACAGTGAGGTGTGAAGGTTTACAACAGTGAGGTGTGAAGGTTCACAACAGTGAGGTGTGAAGGTTCACAACAGTGAGGTGTGAAGGTTTACAACAGTGAGGTGTGAAGGTTTACAACAGTGAGGTGTGAAGGTTCACAACAGTGAGGTGTGAAGGTTTACAACAGTGAGGTGTGAAGGTTCACAACAGTGAGGTGTGAAGGTTCACAACAGTGAGGTGTGAAGGTTCACAACAGTGAGGTGTGAAGGTTTACAACAGTGAGGTGTGAAGGTTTACAACAGTGAGGTGTGAAGGTTCACAACAGTGAGGTGTGAAGGTTTACAACAGTGAGGTGTGAAGGTTTACAACAGTGAGGTGTGAAGGTTTACTACAGCGAGGTGTGAAGGTTTACAACAGTGAGGTGTGAAGGTTTACAACAGTGAGGTGTTTTGGGGTTAAGAATTGGTCTAAAGAAAAACTCCAAATATGTGACTGATAGGCTTACTTGTCTTAATCAACTGTTAATTACATTAATTAAAACCATAATATTAAAAAATCCAAAAAATTATCACTCATATGAACAGACTTTAAAATAAATAAAGAAAGAAAGAACACGTGCTAAAATAACACATTTGACCACTGTGTGTTTAAAAAAAATCCAAAAAGGTAAAATCGAGAACAGTCTAGATTCTAAGCCATATTTTGCTATAAAATGTGACAAAATATAATCCAAAGAAATACATCAGTATTTTTACAACAATAATAAGTTAATATAAGAAAAGGCAATTTTCAGAAAAGAAGGACAGTCAAACAAAATATACAGAATTTTGAATAACAATACAAAATGCCTCAAACATACTAATATTTGTAACATGATACAATATCATCATTATCATATTAATTATAAATAATTATCCAACAAAACTATTGCTGCTATGGTTGTTTGTTATACGGAGTAACTAAGTGAACATTTCTAGAATTAACACTAATTTAAATGGATTGTTTTTAAATCAATGTGTGTAGGCTTACACAGGATCCGTCGTGTGATCACATAAGGTAGAGTGCGAGAGAGAGAGGAGGTGGTGGATGTGTAATCCTAAAGACCATTTCTGTTTTGGGCCCATGTTCACACTCAACCTTGTAGGCTATTAAAAAAAACTAATAATTTACAAATTGTAAGTTTAAAAAGGTCAACTTTGCAGGTTTAGGTTTAAAACAAATCCTCGACTCGGTAATCTATTCCATATTGCTTTTGAATTCATAATCACACACATCGTTTAAAACTGCTGAACAATACAACGAATACATTGAATTAGTGTATATTAAAATTCTTTCATAATTAAAACTCGACTTTGCAGGTTGAAATTTCCAGCTATTATAAATTAGTCAATGTAGTAAACCAGAACTTCAGAAGTGAACTTAATTAATTAATTTATTTGGTAGGTGTTGTTGGTGAGTTGATAGTGGTGGTGATGGTGGTGATTGCGGTGTTTTTATTTTTATTTTTTTTACTTAGCCGATATACGTTTTTTGCTAAGTTTCCAGTTCTCTATAAGCTTTCTTCAATGGTCTTTGGAACCAGCATCAAACTCAACTCTATTTAACAGTGCAATAAATGTATTCATTGATGAATTATGTTGTTTAAAATTAAACTAAATTAAAATTGTATAGTGATTTATGGAATACAAAATAACTTTTATATAAAAATATGTTTAATAATAAATAAAAACGCCACGACGTTTCAGCTTGGGTTCCGATGACATCTTTCAGTACTCCACAATGGGTTTAAATCGCAAATAAATCACAGTCACAACTGTCTCAGAGGAAACAGCAAAAATAATTACGGTCACTTTGGTCCTATCTAGGATTCCAATGGTGTGTCGGATAGCGCAGTGGTTGGAGCACTCGCTACTGTGTCGCAAGTTAAGCACCGTCCAGTGCAGTGAGCACTAGGATGGGTGACCGCAAAACATGAAGCGACAAATAACAACGTTGACTCAACTGTGACTGAGTACCTACTCTCTTAAGGGCGGGGAAGGTAACGCAGCGAGGGAGAGAGATGGGCATCACCCTCATTACGCTGGCCCAAGATAAGTGTGATCTCCAACATCACGCTCCCCTACGGCCACAAGGCTATGGGACCACTTTTACCTTTACCTTTTACCTTTTCCTTACCTGTCACAATTTTGGGATCCACAAACACAATGTTATAACAGCAAGAAAAAACCCCAAATAGTTTCCTTTTAATTGTTCAGTAATCTAAGACGCATTGGTTGTTGGTCCATCAATCTCACTATTGTACGACAATGAATTAATGAATACATTTTAGAATTAATTTGTTTTATTAAAGTAAAATGTTTGTAATCGCATTCACTAGATCTTTAATCTGACACATGAAAGTGCAAAAACAGCACAACCGGGTATTTTTACATTTAAATTTAAATTTAGTCTTTCCAGAAATCTACAATGGCTTTGACTTATAACCATGCTCAAAACTTTTTAACAGTCGAAGTCAAAACCTTTAATTGGATAATAGCATTAGGTCCTATGGACCTGTCTTACAGCTAATCCTTAACAGTGCAATAACCTAGCTGTCAGACTTCGGTGGCCAATAGTTAAATCGACTTGGCTGATTTAAGTTTTCATAGTTTCGTGTGGTTTTTTTTTCCCACTTGCTATGAATCTCTAACTGTGTACTCACAACTGTATCACAATGTAATAAATAGTACAATACATACTTCTTCTTTTTCGAGTTTGCTGACCAAGACTTCCAAAGTCTACCTCGTTGGATACTTCACAATATTTATGCTGCAATGTTATACCCTGACAAAGCCTTTTATTTATTATTTTATTTGGGCGAACCCTTCCGGAAGCTTGTACACAACTTGTTCGTCTTTTATTTTTTGTTTATTCTTCTGCTACATCACAACATTTCTAAATCCAATTTGGAGTTTTAAAACAAAATCGTCAAAGATGCACGCACCAACTGTGTTCTAAAAGGTAAAGAAATAATTAATCCACACTTAGAGTAAAAGCTACCAAAACAAATACATAACACCACAGACAGTGGCCTATAATATTTGCTTCTCTTAAGTGATGAAGTTACCAAAAATAACACGACTATGGTTCAATACAACCAAGAGCAAATGCAAGAGAAAAATACGACA